>VXBI01006907.1:92444-111968 GCA_013397375.1 Toxostoma redivivum
AAAAAAAAAAGGATCTGTATTTAATAATGAACTGAAGCAGCACCACTCTCTGAAGCCAGTTTGGGTGATTTTGTAACACACTATAAAAATGAAGAAGAAGAATCAAGAGTATTCAAAATCTATCAAATCAAGAAACATTCAGATGGAATTTCTGGAGACTGATCTATAAAATTCTGAAGGTGAGCCATGCCTTGCACAAATGGGGGAGAGAGGCTGGAAGGGAACGAGGCACAGAGCTCAGGGACAGGATCCAGATCAGATGGGTGCAGGGAGGAGAGGAGCCAGGCTGCAGGAGGGTGCTGGAGTGCCAGAGTGAGCTGGGCTTTCTGCACCACTAATTAGTGCTTTGTTATTAGTTTTGTTTGTTTCTGTTCAGAGCCAGGATTATCAGAAAGGTGATTGAGACAATTCTTGGATGTTTATTGTATCTTATCAGGAATTACAGAAAGTACAACAATACCTCTGGCTGCTTGCTACAAGTGGGAAAAATGGCCCCAGCTGAGCCTGCTTCAAGGCCTTTGAAAGCTGAACACACCAATAACAGTTTTACACCTATATTATTGATACTCCTGACCCAATAATAGATTCCCATGGCCCTTAGAGTGACTTTAGACTGACCAACCAAAGGTCACTGCCTGAGTTCTGTGAAGAAAAGGAAGAGAAGAAGATGAACAAGAAGAAAAGACACCACCCAAAATTCTCCATCTTGTCCCATCTCCACCACTATTCTGTAAAAACCTCAAATTTCAAACCCATCCCCCAGTGCACACACACACATCTCACCCACTGCACATTGGGGATTTCTAACTCATTATTCACATTCCCAAGCCTTCTCCAAGGTTTCAGCTCCAGAGCAGTGTTTGCCAGGGGGGCTGTGCCTGGAAGCACAGAAAGCTCCAAAACTCCAGATTTTTGGGATCCAGTACTGGCTGCCTGGGCAGGGATGGACACCCAGAGCATCCCTCAGCACCCTGGGAGCAGCCCCAGGGCACCCATCAGCACCAGGAAAATCCAAACCCTTGTCACCATCCACAAAGGCAGAGCCTGCAGAAAGATTTTCTGCAGCTAAACAAAGTGTGGCTGACACAGCATGAATCAACCACTGAACATCATCAGCCAGGGAAAGAATAAACCCCAAAAAGAAAATGGCTTTCTTTGATTGTTTGGTCTGAGGCTGTTCCTTTCTTCTTCCTTTCAGTATTTATGGAGTCATTTTCCATACAGCAGCAGGTTGTCTTACATTTTGCTTTCAGATCATTGGGAAAAGATGTTTTTTCTATTCAGCCATAATAATTCAGATCCTCCTGACAACAACATTGAAGCAAAACAAAATTTCAGTCAGAAGAGAAACTCATTTTGATCTCCTTTCAAAGCACAACTCTTCAGATAAAATCTTAGTTCTATATACCATATACCATATTAACCAAAATTATATAAAGTTCAGCTAGATGCTGTTTGCTTATAGCTGAGCAGTTTAATGTTTGGAAAACTACTTAAGAAATGCATTTTAGAAGTTTTTGCTGTCAGAAACAAAAAGGTACTGATCCACCTACCTATAAAATCTAATATTAGAAAAGGCTTGGACAGTTTGAAGTTGTTTCTTTGCCCTGAAATGGCTTAGGAAGTTAAAAATGCTAAAGCATTTCTTCAGAACAAACCCCAAAATGTTAAAGGTTCTGACAGAAACACAGAGCACCTCATGCTGGGACATGTCCAAGTGGACAGGGTGGAAAGTTCTCCTATTTGAGGTTAAAGCATGAATGCCATTTAAAAAATGACTATGCCACAGCACTTTGGTGTTTCTCCTTCTTTCCAGAACTGGGAGATGCTCAGGAATACAAATAAATGAGTGACTTTCAAATAAAGTATTTAAACTTTTTGGTATCTCCTGGAAAGTTTTTTGGAGTCTTCTGGAAAAAAGAACTCTTTTGGCTAATGGTTATCTATTTGTAAGATCAGGTAAAGTACAGAGGAGGGAAAAAAGAGCAAAAAGCTGTGGGCATTCCATTGTTTGAGGAGCTATTCTAACATATTCATCACTGTGGTATTTGTCTGGAGCAGAAAGAGGAAAAAAGGAAAAAAATACCAAAACCAGCAGAGACCTCAGTGAAGGGAAAGAAGGCAGTGGTAGAACTCCTAATGAAAATAAGAGTTGGGTATGAAAATAAGAGTTGGGTATGAAAATAAGAGTATGGGTGGTTTAACCATGCATCTTCCATTGCAGTGCATGGAAAATTCTATGACAAAATCTTTTAGCTTTCACTTCAAACCTCCATTACTGAATGATGCCTTTCACACAGTCATTTCTGTTTGCTCAAAGCATCCAGCCCTAAGAAACTGCAAAGGTCTTTCTCCAGGCATGAGAACAGACTTTGATGTTAAACCATTACTGGGTTTAGACACAAAGAAAAATGTTTAGAATTTATTTTCCTTTAAATATAAATATCTCTGTTTCACTGTGCAACAAACACTTGTTCTTCCTCAGCTGCTGTAAACTTTCTGAATGAAACATGCAGTTTATTCAGACAATCTTATACAAGACTGTCTTTCTTTAGAGAATCTCAGGCCCCCTTGAAAACCTGATTTAAACACTGGATTCTTTTACCAAGGAGTGAGTACATGAACAATAAGGGGTGACAAGGCATTTATCAGCAGCAAGTCAGGATTAATCCTGTTTAGAACTTCACAAGAGACTCAGATCCAATATCCTTATTTTTGTGAAACACCTTGAGGCTTTCCTGGTGTTCAAGGTGCAGAATAAGGCTGAACTCAGAGTGCAGCCAGGGAAATCCTTCACCTGAGCTCTGAGAGCTTCACCAAAGCAAGGAGCTCGTTCACCTCAGCTGATCCCAAACTGGACACCCAAGACTCAAACTGGACACTCAGGAAAAAGCTTTACAACAGTGGTTTTCTGTCTGCCTCACTGTGCAGAGATTTAAACATTTCCTGTTCCAGTTATACCAGCTTTACAGATCTCCCAATGTGATTTGGAGCAGTGCTTGTGCCAGGTGGAGAACTGAACACAGCAAAAATGAAGTGGCATTTTCTAAAGTACAATATCAAAGAAAGCTCTGGTGAGCCTCCACTGAAACTGCAAATGAGTGTTTTTGAGGATAGAAAACGATTAGTCTGGAAATAAGAGCAGTACATCAAAATCAAATTTAAGCAGCTATTATTTTGTATTTTGATACAAGAACAAGTGCAGGAGCGTGTGTGTAAATCCAAACCCCAAACAAATCCCTCAGCTCCACCTGGAGAGCTTTTCCCAGGTGATTAACCAGCAAGACCCCTTCCACTTTCACCAAACATTTAAACTGGAGAATTCATGGGGCTGAGTCAGGGACTGGGATGGTACAGACCACAGGACACAGATTTTCACACTGCAGAGAAGGGATTGATAACACAGCACAGAGGCTGCCCTGGAGGAGGGAGCTCTGTCTCCTGCAGCTCAGAACAGAGAAAAGGAAGAACAATTGTTGTTTCCTCCCCAGATCTGCAGGATCTGCACGAGGCTCTGCAGTTTTCTTCCCCAACAGCCTCTCTCTCCAATGAGCTTCCTTAAATAAAGAAAATGCCAAATCCTCTCTAAAAGCAGAGAGAGATGGGGCAGGCCACCACCTGTGGCCAAAAGGTGATTTTGTGACATGGAAATAATTAATCTCTTAGGAGGTGACAAGTGTAAGGACTGTCCTTCTGCTTCCAGGGAGCAGCTGTGGTGGGACAGCCAGGATCTGATGCGAGCTACAGACAGCTGAGGAGCAAAAACTGAAGGCAAAAGTTCAGAATATCACTTTTGATGGCAGCAGCTTCAGGGTGACCCAGAGTCAGAATGATCTGAGTCACAGCAACCAAGCAAGGGCCATAAACTGTCCCACAGGAGAGCAAAAATGGCCTTGCTGGGATGGGAAGGAGCAAACCTAGCTGGGAGCACAATATTCTGTTCCTGAGAGACAGACAGAGCACAGGCAGATGTCTGAGCATCAAGTGTTAGATCTTCCAGCAAATCTGGCAAGTTTGTTAAATGGGTTGTTGTGGCTCTTGGTTCTGGCAGCCAATTTTATCTGATTTTTATAAGCCAGAGACCTCCCAAGCACAAAAGCTGAGCAAGAGATCAGATATGAAATGGCTTTTTCCCCCCAAACTAAACTTCAACACCAATCAGTTTTATATGTTCTACTTTCAAGTGCCAAAAGCTTTTTCACACACCAGTGAGTCAGGGCTCCAAGAGCCAGCTCAGCTCTGGGTACTGAGATGGGAATTTCTGATGTGAAAAAGAAACCCCTGGATACTGTGAGCTGGGAAGCCTTCTCATTTATGAAGAAACTTCAAATGTCATTTCTGTGGAAGAATTCTATTACACTACTCTTCATTTATGTTATTGATAACAGCTACTTAACACTGTCAAAATGGAAAATAAATTGAGTTACAATTCTCTGTGTCCTAATGAGGAAATACAGAGATGTATTTGTCATGTACCCAAAAAGCAGCTGACCTGAAAGAGAAGAATTCTCCTCTTTCTCCTCATGGTATGTGCATGGCTTCTAAACTCTGGGAAAGTGATGAACCATATCTTAAAAAAAAAAAATGTTATTAAAGTGGACACCAAATCTTTGGTAATAAAATCTGTCTCTGGGAAGAGCAGAGCAACTTGTTATGAATTATTGTTTCCCTGCTTGTGCATCGTGTGAATTGGGTTCTAATTCCACCAAAACTTTTATCTGTTTGTCTAAAAGGGATGGGGAGAACACAGGATTATGCATGCCCCAAAAATCTGAAACTGCCATGCCCAATAAATCACAGCACTTCTGAAATTGATTACTATTGTTCCAAACATATCCCCACTCTCCTTCCTGCAATGAGAAATGTTCTTGTACTTGGTATTTTCATAGCTGAGCAAGTGCCCTGGGGACACGTACAAATTTCCTACTTATTTATTTATATTTTAACAGCAAGAAAAGTTAATAATCTTTTGACAGAACAATGACCTGCCATAACATTACTGGGAAGGGCTCAGCTTCAGGCCTTGTGAAGGGATTATATTTTTACTGGCCCTGGAATCAATTGTTTACTTTTGGAGGGAAGAGAGTAAAACCTGCTTTCAAAGGTTAAAAAAAAAAAAAAAAGGCAAGAAAATACAACTCAATAAAATCAAATATGACACGAATATGCTTAGAGCACCCAAAATTCCCTGACACCACCCAGTGCCAAAGAGGGGATGGAGAAAGGTGCATTTCTATTTATTTCTGTTTTCCTGCCAGCTCCTAGGGCTGGGCACTGTGCCACGTCCATCACAGGTCCTGACCCAAGGAGCAGCTCCCCGTGGAGCTGAGAAAGTCCAGAAACATTTCCCGTGGGGAAATCCTCCAACACTGCCCTCCCGAGGAGCACACGGCTGTCACCAGAGCAGGAGAGACAGGAGAGACACAGAGAGAGGGGCAAGAGGCTGTGAGAGGAGCTCAGAGCTTGGGTGCAAGCTTGGCATCTGTCCAGATGTTCACAGCTGCAGTGCACTGGGACCAGAGAGAGGAAAGAAGCCGTGAGAAGAGAGGGGAGCTCAGAGCTTGGGTGCAAACTCGGGATCTGGCCAGATGTTCACAGCTGCAGTGCACTGGGATCCACTGGGATCAGAGATAGGGGAAAGAACCTGGGAGAAGAAAAGGGAGCTCAGAGTTTGGGTGCAAGCTCAGGACCTGGCCAGATGTTCAGAGCTGCAGTGCACTGGGATCAGAGAAAGGAAAGAAGCTGTGAGAGGAGAGGGGAGCTCAGAGTTTGGGTGCAAACTCGGGATCTGGCCAGATGTTCACAGCTGCAGTGCACTGGGACCAGAGAGAGGGACAAGAAGCTGTGAGAAGAGAAGGGAGCACAGAGCTTGCACCCAAGCTCAGGGTCTGCCAGATGTTCAGAGCTGCAGTGCACTGGGATCTGCAGCCAGCCTGCATTCCCACAGACAGTGAATAAATCAGCTCCAGCACTGTAACCATGCACCCCTCCTGCTCCCAGGGCTCTTTCCACGTTGTCACGTCCTGTGTCCCCTCCCCTGCCTGCCTTTGCTCTTCCCTCATCCCTGCTGCTGCCAGAGCCCCCTGTGCCTCCCTGGGGCTGAGCAGCTCGTGTCCACCCCTGCTCTGTCCTCCAGCCACTCTCTGTGAGTGCAGAGCCTGGGACATCCCTCTCAAGCACACAACATGAAACAGAAACTTGAGCTCACTCAGCCCTGTTTGTTTTGGCTGTGGCTGTGGTTTTTATTAATAAATGCCTCCTGGTAGGCTAGACTCCATTTATCATGACATATGTTATCTAGCTTATGTTCTTACACAGTATTTATTACAGAATTTCAGTTGAGCACAGAACTATTCCTCTCTCTTCCCAGGCACTGAGAAGGGTGGTTATGTTATTTTAATGAATTTGCCTGTCTCATGTTGTTATTGAGAAGCCTTGGTTAAGGAAGTGATCCTTGCATTTCATTTTGAAAATGTGAATTCTGTGCTGGCTGTGGTCCTTTCCCATAGGAGAAGAATTTCTAATCCATCTGCACATTAATAATTCCCTGGCTTCTTTTTTGCTGAGATCTCCCCATTGTGAATTTTTCCCAGACCTCTTTAGCTCCTTCCCTTCCCAGCCCTGCCTGTCTGATTGGTTTGGTGCTTGTTTTCACACACCACGTGCTGTAATCAGAGAGCTCTGGATCACCCCAGCCCAAAAGAGGAAACATCCATTTCCACACCTCCTCCAATACTGCAACTGACCCCTAACTGTGAGAAATCCTGTTTAGCATGACAGTGAAGTCTTGGGAGAAAACACACATCTAATCTAATTTGAGGGCATGAAAAATTCAGGCTAGCTTCAGAGAGAGGAGCCAAATATTGTGGTCGTTTTCCAAATGAAGCTTCTGCTCCTAAATAAAGCAGAATGTGTTTTTTAGGTGTGGTTTGACATCTCCCAGGGGCTGGATGGGGCAGACATGAGAACTGGTCAGCACAAAGCCCAAATTTCTGCACAGCTTTACCTGAGAAGTGCCATCTCACCTTATGATTCCCTAAAGTGACAAAATGAAGTGGAGATGCAAATTTTGTAGTCTCAAACAAACCTGCATTTATAGAATGGCAAGGCCTAGATTTGGTTTGAATTGACAAAATTTCTAGATTTTACACCTGGGGTGTATGGCAACTTTTCTTAGCGTGCAGCTTTGCCCCACCTTGCTCTTTTCCCATCTCTAGAGAGCTTTAGTGAAAGGATTGTGCAAATACTGAGTAAGTTCTGCTGTGCTGAGCCAGCCTGATAATTCCAGTGTTTACTGCCTGGCTTCACAGCTCCTTCCATTCACAGTGATTTACACAAAGTGCTCTGGTTTGTGTCCCTCACAAACCCCTTCAGTACTGCACTAGGTAAACACAATGTCATCAGATTTCCAGTCCTTCCTGGGTAATTTTCCCCAGTTATGTAAATGTTTATCTTAATTCAGCTTCTTCCTTTGCACTTTTAAGAATGTTTTTGCTGAGGCAGTGTGATAACCAGGCTGCAGAGTGGAGACAGAAGAATACCAGGGCTGGGAGCCAGGGAGCAAGGCTGCAAACACCCAAGCTGTGCCAGTCCTGCAGGAGGGCACAAAGCAGAGCAGGGATCCTGTGTGAGCATTTCACCCAAAATCCCAAATCCTGGAGATGATCAGTGAGGTGTTTCAGCAGCCATGGCAGCAGAAGGAAGTTCAGAGCAAGGTTTGACTCCCCTGATTGTTTTTCCCACCTTGTAACCTGTGCTGTGTTTGGCAAAGCATGGAAGGGAGCTGCCAGCTGCATTCAGCTTGATGTACACGAGTTAAAGAATAGAAAACAGCTCGTGTCAACAATGTTTACACTCCTCATGCTTTCTCTCTTTAACCACTTGAACTGAGCTATACAAAAAGCACTTTAGAACCTCCTGCATCTATAAAAAAATCAGTGCTCTTCTAATAAATCTAAGTTTGTCAGTGCTGTTGAGAGGTTGGGGATCCTTTCTGCAGCCAAAAAGTGAATCTAGCTCAGTAGAGGACACTGAAACTTGAGTGCAAGCTTCCTTCCAGACAAGCTCTGCTTTCTTTCCAGCTCTCAAAAAATAGAAGATGGGAGCAGATAACTGCAGGAATCCACAGATTTCAGTGGGTGGAATTCTGGAGATAACCATCTCACTGCAGCAGACTTCGAAAGTAAACATGAAATAAACAATTCATCTTGGTAGAGGCTGACACATTCATTTTCCTGCTAGGAAAATCAAAATTCTACTTGCTGCTACTCCAAGGGATTGTCATCCCTTTCTTTGGGTACCCATCTGCTGCCAGTTTCAGACCTGGTCAGCAAAATGCACTGGTCCAAATGGGCACAGATAAATAAATTCCTCCTTAATTACTCACACTTTCTATGCTAAGTCTCTAAATATAGATATGTAAGCCAGAAGCTTCTCTGATTTGGTAGATTTGATGATATTTTTTCTTCAAAGAGGCAAAACATGAACTCACCTCCCCTTTGACTATATAAGGAGCATAAAGAAAAAGGACCAAGTCCCAAACTGAGCTCCTACACAGTTCAGATGTTTTAATTTAACTTTGTGCATACCCAAAACTTCTAATTAATCCAAAATTTGGAGCAGGTAGCACAGCACTCAGTGCTGGCTCATCAAGCCCTGGGGGATAACACAGGGCTGTATTTATAGTGGAGTCTGCCCTCTGTAGTTCCCTGCACACCCTGGCACTCTCCAGCACTCCAGTGGATTCTCTCTTTAGTTTTTGTCTTCTGCAAGCAGAAAATGGGAAACGAGGTGTGGACCTGCCCAGGTGAAATGGTGGCTGGAGCACAAACCAAAGGTTATTTATTGCCTGCTCCATGAGGTCAAGAAAAGGTTTCCTGAAAATGCAGGGCTGAAGTAAATCTGTATTTTGTTCCCCCCAGCTGCTTCTGTATAAAACAGGCTCTGGCCAAGGGAGAGATGGCAAGGACAGAGAGACAGAAGGAAACAGATTTAATCTCACACCAGCTCATTTCCACAAATTGTAGAAACAGCAAAGAAAACACAAACAGTATTTCCACTAAGTATGGCATGGAACTCTTTTGGACTGTCCCTTGGAGGGGAAAATATCCAAAACATCTTTAGGTCTGAGCTGAACAGATTCATTGAAAGCTAATGGGACTCGTTTTCCTACAGAATTTGGGCAGTTAAGAAAAAAACAAAACTTACAACCTGCACATTTTCTACTTGCTGCCAAAAGGAATCAGCTGCTGCTAAAGACTAAGAATACACAGAAATTGAACTTAGTTTGCAATCTCAGCCTGACTGCTCCTTCCCCTGCTCCTGGCTCAGTCCCTTGTAGGAGCTGTAGATTTTAATTCTCCCTGTTTCCCCAGAACTGTGCATTTTTCTCCCCAGGATATCAATTTCCAGATCAAGCATACCCTGATTATGCTCTGTAGCAAAGGACCTAGAGCATCTCTCTCAAATATTCCAGCAATGAAAACTTTAAATGAAGCTTGAGGAAACACTCAGTCATTGATGCAGTTAGTTGAAAATAGAAGGAAAAAAACCAGGTAGAACACCAACTCCAGTTTTTCACTATTGCTTTCACAAAACAAAATCAAAACCAGCACCAGCATCCCTCTTTCACAAGAGCAAAATTAAATTATTGATAGAACTCCTTACACTCAAAAGCAGTGGGATGCTCCAAAAAGTCCAGCTTAGTTTAGGGTTTAATGGGGTGAGACAGAAAGCAGAAATGTTTATTTAGACCCCTCCTGCCTCTTCTTCCACCCTTGCTCAAGTGCTTTAACCTCAGGGAATGCTTTGAGAACAAGGAGTTTGTCTTAAATTGAGTGGCCTGGTTCTTTGTGGAGTCTTTCCTTAAAACTGCTTGGACTTGTCTGAAACTCTTGTTCTCTCATGCACAAAAAGGGAAGGCAGGCCAAATAAACTAAAACCAAAATGAAATAGCTTATTACAGGTATGTACTTACCTTGATTTCCAGGTTTTAGAAGTGAAATGCAATAATTATTTTGTTCACAGTTTGTTTCTTTAATGAGCCTGTGCTTTCCTTCATTTAAAAAATATTGCTTCATGTACAAAATGCTTTTGACTGGGTAGTTATTTTTACCTCCAGTTTTAGGAAAAAGAATGGATCTCAAATAGATTTTAACTGTGGGGAGCACAAAACTCTGGCTGGATAAATGACAGGGAAAGGCATCAAGCTTACAAAACTGTTTCATTTCTATCCAGCTTAAAATAAATCTTTTCCCTCTGGACTCTCCACTGATCTCAGTCCTGATATGGGCAAACAATTAAAAAATTTAAAAACAGCTCCTGAGCATGTCACACATGGCCCTTCCTGGTGGTGTGAATCACCTGTGCCAGGGAGGAGGAGGAGGAAGAGGGAGGAAGGGAGGAAGGGAGGAAAAGAAGAAGAAGAAAAAGAGAAATAGTATCAATTAAATGAGTCTTTATCTCCCCACAGCTCTAAGAAAGAAAACATTAAATTCAAGGTGAAGCAACCCTCTGTCAATGGCAGGCTGCTTGCAAAGCTTAATGGTGAGAAAATATTATTTATGACAAATAGGCACTTTCTCTGTCAATGTTTATGCTGTTTAAGTCAAAAGGAATTGCTTCAAGCTGGGGTCTGGAGAATCCCTATTTAAAAAGTGCTTACACATTGTGGATTTCCCATAATATTGTCCCTGGTCAGACTCTGGAACCTGATTATCCACAACATTGGGGAAGGTGATATGTGCCAGGCTTTATACAGCCCTAGGGAGAATCTAGACATGTATGTTTGAAATGTACTGTAAATTTAATATTGAAGGATTTTAAGAGCAATTAAACTGCTTTAAAATAGCATAGAGCTCATGGGAATGCAATATGGATTGGAACAAACCAACACTGGTTTGAAAGTCTAGAAAAGACTAAAACTATGGGAGGTAATTCAGGAACAGATGCATCAAATTAATTCCAGTAATGCTGGAGTGTTAAAAATGGCAACAGAAGCCAGCTTTGTTCAACAGAATGGAAAAAATAATCCTCCTTTCTCTCCCTTTCTGCCCCCAAGGAGTTGGATTTTCCAGGCACAGCCATTCATTGGTGGCAGCAGTTGCACCAAAGTGTTTGACACCAGCAAACTGAAGGCAAATAAAAAACATTCGTGGGGGAAACAGAGGGGGAAAAAAACCCCACAACATGAAAAAACACAAAAGTGCACAGAATGCAGAGAGGTGAAGCTGCAAACACAGGGCAGAACCATGAAGCTGCTTAGGAAGAAAGGAAAGAGAGAGAACCATGTCCCAGAAATTAAATGAAATGAAAGGAAAGAGAGAGAACCATGTCCCAGAAATGAAAGGAAATGAAAGAGAACCATGTCCATGAAATGAAATGAAATGAAATGAAATGAAATGAAAGAGAACCTAGTCCCAGAAATGAAAGGAAAGAAAGAGAACCACATCCCAGAAATGAAATTAAATGAAATGAAAGAGAATCATGTCCCAGAAATGAAAGGAAGAGAACCATGTCACAGAAATTAAATGAAATGAAAGAGAACCATGTCCCAGAAATGAAAGGAAATGAAAGAGAACCATGTCCCAGAAATTAAATTAAGAGAACCATGTCCCAGAAAGGAAAGAGAACCAGATCCCAGAAATGAAATTAAATTAAATTAAGAGAACCATGTCCCAGAAATGAAAAGAAATGAAAGAGAACCATGTCCCAGAAATGAGAGAACCATGTCCTAGAAATGAAATGAGAGAACCACATCCCAGAAATTAAATTAAATGAAAGAGAACCATGACCCAGAAATGAAAAGAGAACCATGTCCCAGAAGTGAAATAAAATTAAGAGAACCATGTCCCAGAAATGAAAAGAAAGAGAACCATGTCCCAGAAATGAAAAGAAAGAGAACCATGTCCCAGAAATGAAATGAAATGAAGAGAACCATGTCCCAGAAATGAAATTAAGAGAACCATGTCTGAGAAATGAAAGGAAATGAAGAGAACCATGTCCCAGAAATGTGAGAACCATGTCCCAGAGCCCTCCTTGCCAAGAGCACCAGTTACTCCCAGTCATTTCTAGTCACAACTGGAAGTGGATGGGCAAGTCACAGCTTTTTCAGGAAATTTATCACTTTTCTCAAGAATTGTCTGCGAACAGACTGGGACTTTTATGGATCTGTCTCCAGCTGGCGAGGGTACACCAAATATTTTATGTGAATGAATCCTGGCCAATGGATTGCTCACAGACTCAGGGCTGCTCTAATTGCTTCAATATTCCTGCTCTGACGTTCAAGATCAAGTCCCAGTTACAAGAGTTTCATTCCTAAAGTAATGAGAAATTTACCTTTCAGACAGAAGATAGCCATAGAAATCTTCCCCTCCTTTAAAACAAAGCAAAGAAAATCAGAAACAGATCTCTGGCACTAGCAGAAAGGCAGGGGGGAAATAGAGAAGATATTGATTAATGAGATTTATTTGTGCTGTGGTTGGTGATCAAAGGGGAGTGAATGCAATGTGCAGCACTCACCATTGCTTTTAAAACCAAAATTCCTTTGATGTGCAGCTCAGTATCCGGCCATTACGAGAATGAAAAGAAAAAGCCATGAGAACATTATTAATAAAGGTTTAAACTGAACAGCTTCAGGCACCAGGCTCGTTCTACCAAGGTTTTTCCTTTTTAAATGATCAGCTGGTGAATAACTATGATAAATAATGTTTAATGACCATTTGGTTTAGTAAACAAAGGCTCTTGATGCAGACAGCAGTTCCATTTCCATACAGAGCAGCCTGCATTTGTGGTGTGGACAAGCCTCTAAGTACAGAGAAAAGGAGCTCCAGAGCAAAGAAAAGGGTCCCTAAGAGTGAGTGGCTGTGGGGGCAGCCCCAGCAGTCCCAGGAACTCCCCACACTCAGCCAGAAATGTCACAGCACTGTGGGTATGGGGAGTGGCACAGCTCTGCACCCTGCTCCCCAAATTCCTCCTGCACATCTCTCCTCTCCTCTCCTCTCCTCTCCTCTGGCATCCCCATCTCCATCTCCAATCCTCATCCCCATTTCCCCATTTCCCATCCCCATTTCCCCATCCCAATCCCATCCCCATTTCCCCATCCCCATTTCCCATCCCCATCCCTGCCTGGAGCCTGGGCTCCCCTTCCAGGGTTTCTGAGCCCACCACCCCCAGCTCCAGCCCCCACTGCTGTCACCTCACAAGATGGATTTCTGAACAATATCAAAGGCTAAGAGGAAATTTTAGAACTTTCAGATAAAACCATCTTTGTATTTTTGACTGACTTCTCTGAGAGGCAGACACTTCACATGTAAAGTGAGCTCTGTAATAAGAAAAGTCTAAGACTGATGGGCATTTCCCACCTTTAAAATTACTGTACACCACCTTAATTCTCCTCAACTGTTAATCAGAGATAATTCTTTGCCTACAGAAAAAGAAGCTCCTTTTATGCTGCATCTCTTGCAAAACACCAAAACTTCATCTCACAAAAAGAAAGTGGCAGGTTTTGAAGAGACCCATCCTATTTATCTAGTAATATCACCACATATAATACTTTTATTGCAGAAAACAGGATTTAAAAAGCAAGTAAATAGCAGGGATGCTTGTAAACCAAACCTACTTTTAAGTTTGCTTTTTTGTTGTTGGGTTTTTTCCACAAAGACAATCTCACAGCTCATTTGAGATTGAGCTGGTCAATATTGCCACAATGGCAGTGCATTATTTTAGGACTATTGCTAATTGCAGCACTAAGATGATCATAAGTGGAAGGGGACAAATAATGAACTAATTACAATGCATTACAACTCATTTTACTGCATAGTAAAATGTAGAGAGAGCATCCAAGAGCTACAAAATCAGTTCTTTGGCTAAGAAACAAAACAAAAAAATAATTAACCACCAGTTTAATTCAAAGTAGTATTTTGAATATATCAAGCAGGGTGGCACAAATCCTTTTTTGTTCAGCATTTGAATCAAAACTGCATTTTGAAAAACACAGTGTAGAAAACACTGGGATGTCTTTAGAGGTCGGGCAGGAGAGGGTTGGTGGGGAGAGACAGAGAGAGAAATGTGCTTTGTGTCAAATGACAAATTCTGTCAGCTCAATAAGAAACTCCTCTGAGGACCAAGAAAATCAAAGCAAATAAAGAGTTAGATTTGAACAAGAAAATCAAAGCAAATAAAGAGTTAGATTTGAACAAGAAAATCACAGCAAATAAAGAGTCAGATTTGAAGTTCTCCTGGGTACTTTGCTGCCACACAGGAGCAGAGTTCTAGAGGATGCTGAAGGCTGGGGTTTATGCCTCTCACATATTGATCCTAATCAGGAGTGAATGCTCTCCTCTCTCTTATCTAAGCACAGAACACTGCTGCTGCTAAAGCATGGACTTCTGCTTCTCCCAATTATGTCTAATTAATTAAATGTTCAGTGTGGAAAGAGAATATATCATAAATGGAATACACTTGGCTTCCTCTAGCAGGGAAGCACTGCCACTGACTCCCTCAGTGAGGATATAATATTGAAGGGGGATGTCTCTAGCAGAGACCACAAAAAGTCAAAATTAAATATTTTCAGGGGTCTGAATGAGTGCCTTTAGTCTCAAGGCTGAGACCTATTCTTATAAAACTGAGCTCTCATGTGAGGGAACACATCAGTGTGGTTGCCCTGATGCACACAGAACAAAACATGGACTCTGAGCAGGGGAAAAAGAATTATTTAAGAATTATTTAAGAATTATTTAAGCCATGAGTTAAAGCTGTGATGGGGGAGCCTCCCTGCACTGTGTATTTCTGTCTCCAGCCTAGTGGTAAAGCTGCTGCCACCCTGCCAAGATTAATTTCAAAGAGGTAGAAAAGGTGCAGCATTTTCCTTCATGATTTAATTATTTCTTGTCCTGTCCCCCAGAACACAGATCCTGACGTCAATAATCCCGGGGAAAGCTCGTTAGTTAATTCAGAGAAGTCGGTGCTGATTTTGTACAGAGCCATCAGGGGCAATAAATGACACTCAGGGAGGGTTGGTGACACTGAGGGAGGGATGGTGACACACAGAGGGTTGATTGATGTCACACAGAGGGAGGGTTTTCTCCTCACACAGTGCTGGTCCATGGGTGACAGCAGACCCTGGGTCCCCACTGTGGAAGCCCAGGATATCCCTTTGGGTCTCCTGAGTTCTCGAGATCCTGGCCAGGGGGGTCAGGGCTCCTGGAAAGATGATCAAAACACTTGTGAATTCGATTATAGGCCTTGGAATAAATTGCCAGCCTTATCTGAGAAATTAAAAGTCACAGAAGTTAAGCAATGTTATCACAAAATGGAAATGTAGATTTTAGAATGGGGATTTAAGAACACAAGATGGAGGAAAAGGGGTGTGTTTGGTTCTTCCTTTTCCTTCTTCTTGGTCTCCATCTTCTTCTGCCCAGCTGGCACTCTGGGATTGGTTTAGAGTAGAATCTCACTATATAACATAGATGATAGTTATTGGAAAATTATTGTAAACATGATATACGTAGCTTGTAGTATAAAAACACAGTACTGCCCTGAAAGAACAGAGAGTGTGCCATGGCTGCCATGCTAGGCAGACCTCGGCAGGGCTGAGAGAAAATATTACAGATAAGAAAAGAATAAACAATTGAGAATTAATCTGAAGAGTCTTTGATCCTTTCCTTGGACACCCGGGTTACAAGACAAGAACTTTCACACATCTTGGGACAGCCAAAACCACAGACCCCAAGACCTACAGCACTGCACAGATTTTATTTCCTTTGGAAAAGCTGTTCCTGCCCCTCAGTCAGGCTCAGGAGCAAAGCCCTGCTCCCCCAGCCATGGTTTTAGAGCACAGGAGGTCCCTGAGCAGCCCGGGCAAGCTGGAAGGGCCCTGGGTCAGGGCACTGCTGGGACAGCCTGGGGGACAGCAGGGAATGACACAAACATGAGCTGGAGCTGATCTGATCACAAAACAAGAGATTGGGACAGCTTGAGTGATGATGGGCAGCCAGGCTGCAGGGAAACTGCTCACGTCTGCCTGGATGGCAGAGCTCTCGTGGGGACACATGGGACAGCGTGGGACACACAGGGGACACACACAGGGACAGCATGGCACAGGGGACAGCGTGGCACAGAGGGACAGCATGGCACACACAGGGGACAGAATGGCACAGAGAGGACACACACAGGGACAGCATGACACACACAGGGGACACACACAGGGACAGTGTGGCACACACAGGGACAGTGTGGCACAGAGGGGACACACACAGGGACAGCATTCATGTCACACAGCACTCCCCAAAGCCCTCTGCTCACCCCTGTCCCACACACAGCACACACCCCAGCAGGGGCACAGCAGAAAGAGATTTCTCCATCAACCCAGAAGTGGCTGCAGCACAGAAATGGAGCCCCAGCAAGGCAGATAATCAATCAGTGGCATCACAAAGGGCACAGGGGCTGGGTCAGGGGGCTGCCAGCTCCTCAGCCTCCCTGGAATCCCTTCCCAGCAGCTGAGAGCTGTTCCTGCCAGGCAGAGCTGTGGAAAAGCTCACTGTGCCAGCCCTTGGTTATTCCAGCTCAGGAGCACTCCATTATTCCCAAAGGATCTGTGACATATTCTGCCCTCTCACTCTCCCTCGTGGACAGAAACAAATGGGAAAACAACTGCAGTGCAAGGCATGGGTGGTGGTAGAGAAAAGGCAAGAGCACAAGGCTGCAAGGAGATGAACTGGGAGGGGAAGAGCACAGGAAAACCAGAGTAACTGGTCTGCTTAAAATCACCAGTCACAGGATGGTGCTGGACTGAAGTGGCTGAAGAAAGTGGGACAAACTCACTTTTATCTGCTGGGTTAACTCCTGCTGCTCCTCACACACGTCTGTGTTTGCCACCAAACACTTCTCTGCCATCTGCTCCTGGTCTGGGTCTCGGGGGTGATGGATAACCCTGGGGATCCAGGTGTGCTATGGAGAGGTGGTTTCACCTCTGTGTCTGCTCCAAACCCTCTTCACAGCAAGCTGGCTGCCCCATGGAGCAGAGAGCTGAGCATGCTGTGACCCCAGGCGTGTGCCAGCACTCAGCTAGGGGCACAATCAGCTTTACATCATTATTTCATCATTACTTCGTCATTATTTCATCATTACTTCCTTGGTCCCTATCATCATTACTTCATCATTATTTCATCATTATTTATTATTACTTCATCATTATTTCATCATTACTTCATCACTATTTCATTATTACTTCATCATTACTTCCTCATTACTTCCCTGGTCCCTGCCATTCAGCTCCATGCCCAGCTCTGACTGTGTGCAAACACATTTTGAATCCCTAAATGATGCTGCTCTTCCTCCAGTCCAGTTCTTTCTGACCCTGTGTGTTCCCTCATTTCACACTGGGATCACCAGTCGTGTATTTTGGCTTTCTCATGGGAGCCTAACTCAGCAGGCACAGACAAATTTTTCTTCTCTCCTTCCTCATTCATCTTATTTCAGGCCTCATTGAGTGGGATTTCTCCTTTTATTTCAGAACTTCAGCCCAGTTTCCACACTTCACCAGCCTCACCCAGTTCCCTGTCTATTAGGATATTTTTCTTTTTTTTTTCACCATTTCATCCAGACAAGGACCTGAATAATTTGACAGTTTCATCTCTGGCATTCACAGAGGTCAAACTGAGTCACCTGAGTTGTCACCTGAGAAACAGGATGGCTTCACTGAATCCAGCACAACCACTTCTCTTTAATATTTGTATTTTTTAATGACATCTAAACTTCCTGTGCTCCACTGAACAGCTTCCCTGGGCTTGGAATCAGCTCCTCCTGGAAGGAAAAAGTAACAACGTGATCATTACAGCTACAAACACCAAAAGGAGAATATAAACTGTGGTTCCTTTGAAGCACTGTGGGGTTTTGGGTTGCTTGTGTATTTGTACAATCTAATTAACAGGCTGCACACCCTTCACAATGTGTTAGTGTCAGGAAAAAAGGCAAGAGTTACAAAAGAGCTGCACCACAGAAATAAATAAAGCAAAGGTTCACATTACCCCAGTGATCATGTTAAACAGATTTTTTCAGTTTACCAGACACATTTGGTCTGTCTTATAAATAAATCACTGAAATAATAAACAAGTGGCTTTTCTATTCCTAATGGGCTTTAAAACCTCACTCCTTCTTTCTGAAACAAAGTGATCCCTAAATGATGCAAAGGCATCCTTTTATTGATCCCCTGAATTCACTTACCCTGCCATTTTTTTCTTCACATTTCTTACTGCAGAGAAATAATTGCCATCTTCCCCAGCACGAGAATTGCTATTTTGTTTAAGTTCCTTAAAAAAACCACAGCCCTTTCACAGCTTCTCACATTTCTTAAACTATTTGTCTCAACCCAGTGCCAGCCACCCTTAGAATGGTTCATTTTGCCACATTAGATGTGAAAAAGAACTTTAGGAAACACCCACAGGCATGCAGGGATTGATTGAAAATCAGTGTAAACTGATTTTATTAGGATGCCTTCATTATCTATCAGGTCAGTATTCTGCACAAAACACCATTAGATTTGGATATCTACAAAAATCGTGGCTATCAGGGCTCAGTGGACATCCTTCACTCAAACATTTTCTACCTAAACTCTCCAAATGTCACTATTTCTAAGCATTTTTCAACTTTTTAATTTCAAACCTACCTTTCATTTCAAGTTTTTCTTATTCTAGTATTTTTATTGTTTTGGTTTTGTTTTGAGGTTTTTTTTTCCATTTTGTATGTATAGATTTATATTTGTTCAAGTTATTAAATTAATTGCCAGTAGCAACTCTAACAAATGGCTGGCCTAAGCATGAAGTGAGCACAGGAAATATTTATTTTCCAATTACAGAACTGCATTTCCTGGCTGACAAGACCAGTGCAGCAGACATTCTGCAAGGGAAGCTAATTGTCACTGCCAAACTGGGGAAAAAACAATGATGAAAAATATTTTTATTTTTCAAATTATGTAAAACTAAAGAAGTTTCAAGTGGATAGGAAGCATTCTGTTTCAGAACATTTTAAGCATGAACACTGAGTTCTTTCTCACTTCATTCAAATCCTTTTTCTCCATTCTTACCACAAAAACAGACCAAAATCTCAGATTCAAATGATTGCTGGCTTAGGCCAGAAATCTGATCCAAGTTTAACAAAAGATCTCCCTGTCATGTGGGGAGAGTCCCAATCCTGACTTCTGGCAGCTGAAAATCCTGACTTTGGTGGTGTTTGAAGGAGCCAGGAAAGGCTCTGCAGGGCTGGATCCTGCCTGCTCCAGCCTCTGGAACCTGCTGGGGACTCACATCTGCTGCCCTGGACCCAAAAAAGGTGTCAGCCAAAAAGCTGGGTGGGCATGGGAGGTGGAGGGGGGAAAGGATCAAATTTATCCCCTGGACAACCCACAGGTAATATTGATTATATATAATTATATATTATATATTATATAATAATATATAATAGATATCATATTACATTACATTAATAATATAATACATTACATTACATCATATTGCATTACATCATATC
>VXBI01006907.1:112012-128759 GCA_013397375.1 Toxostoma redivivum
TATATATAGCAATTATATTATAAATATAATGTAATATAATATAATATATGTATATATATAGTAATTATATTATTAATATAATATAATAATGCCCATCTTGGCACAAGCCCTCAGGAGAAGGGGGCCACTCCAGCTGTATTTACCAACTCCATCTGCTCTGGGAAAGCCCAGCTGAAGGAGCAGATCAGGCCCCACATGGACACACTGAGCTGAGTTTCCTTCTGTGAGCTCTGAGAGAGAAAACAAAACAATTTACACCTCTGTGTCCTTTGGGACCAGGCAGTTCATAAAGCAGAATTGAAGGCATTCCCTGCCTTCTTTTCCCTTTCTCCCCTCCCCTGCCCATCAGAGTTTCCATGCTTTTCCTTTTGTTCTGCTACAATAAATCCCCAAACAATTGCCAGGTCAAACGTGCTCTGTGTTTCTTCCCCCAGTGCAGCAGCTGGTGCTTGCCTCCTAAAACCCCTTTACTGTCAGCTGACATTTGAGGAATTTGAGGAATTCTGATTTTTCTCCATTTGAGGAACTTCTGATTTTCTGACTTTCAGCCCCAGCCCTTTGCTGCTCCCAACCTCACTCTGAAGGCTGGATGGGTCCATGAAAATGACACAGATTCAAATGTTCTCAGATGATCAGATCTGGAAACAAGCATCATTAGACTCCCTCTCCTGATGGGTGAAATGGAAACATGAATTTGAGAAAGAAAAAAAAAACCAACAGGCAAAACCAACAAAAGAGATGCCTGCCTTTTCTCACAGAAATGTAGATGCTGACTCATATCTCCTTTCCAGTAGATACTCCATGTTGCTTCAAGAAAAAAACCTGCAAGCCCACAACATCTGTATATTTATTTGTTATTTTTTAGATCCAACTTGAATTCATGCACACTTCTCAGCAGGTAAATAATAACACCTGATAACCTTTTCATACCTCTTGGAAGGCAAAGCCACTGTCATCCCCTGGTTCAAAGTGGCACTAGTTTAGATATTTTCCAGTTTTTAGTTTGCTGGACTGATTGTTCACCATAGGCCACACTTCTCAATGGGATGTCCTACAGGAATAAAAGCTAAAAAGCACTAAAAAAGTTACAAAATGATAAAAAAAGTTATAAATCTAGCAAATTGAGACAAAGAATCTATAACTAATTCTTGTCAGTTATAGATAGACTGAGGTAGCTCATCCAAAATAGTAAAGGGCATATCTTCAACTGTAACTTCATTTTTCAGGTTAGAGCTGAAGTCTTTTGTCACTGGTGAAATTACAGAGCAATTTTGAGTTTACCAGGAGCCAAGAACCCGAGGGGCACAATTCCTCCCTGCCCTCCTGAGCTGGAGCACAGCTCCCAGGATGGAGACCAAGGGAGGATTTCAAACATCCCAACTGCAGCTCATTTCTGGCTGCAGCAGACCTCAGCCAGCCCAAAACCCGAGTCAGAACTGTGCCCTGCTGCAGTGCTGCACTGGCACTCCTGTCTTGCCTTCCTAAGGACAGCAATTCTGTCTTTGTCCTGTGCAGGGGCAGAACTTGGGCAGCCACTTTAAATCCCTTCAGTCTTTTCACACGGTGCAAAGGGACAAAACACCTCTCAGCTGGTCTTTAAAAGCTGCTGCAGAGTGTATTCAGATGGGATAAAAAGAGGATCCAAAATCATTATTGACCATGGGTTAACCCCAAACCCACTGAGACCTGGAACAGCAGAATCTTTGCTGAGCTTTGCTTCAGGTTCCACACACCCTTCAATGACATTTGCTGTTTCAAAGCACTGCAGCTCTTTCAGCAGATGCCCAGCATCTGTGGGCTTGATGGGGTGCTAATCCCATTACAAGGTGATGACTGGCAGCCCAGAGCTGACACTTCCAGATGGTTTCAGGATTCCCAGACCACATTTGCTCAAAGAGAGGAGAAGGAATGTTTGGAGGGTGCGAGAGTTCCAGGAGGTATTTGCAGAGTTTTGGGAGTTTCCGGAGAGCTGGGGACCACAAGCCATGTGTACATTAAACAGCAGATATCCACAGCTCTTGGAAGCTTGGAGGATTTTAGGCAGAGCTGTTAATATTCCCACTGGAACGTGCTGGAGATCCCAACAGCTCCTGGCATGGCACACTTGATCAGCCACTCAGACTTCTTTGCTTCTAGGGAAGTGTGGAGCTCGTTTTCACAGCTCCTCATCACAGGGGAAGGCTCAGGTGAGCTCATTCCCTCCACCTGGCACAGCAAGGATGCTGCTAATTCCCTGTCCTGGTTAACTAGGATATGCTAATCACAACCCATGCTGCCTTCCAGAAATTGCACAACTTCATAGCTCCAAGCCGTCACAAAACATTCCTAAAAAAAGAAAGGAACAACTGTTAATCACTGTTCCTGCAAGTCATTGTGAAATTTCACAGGATTTGAGAACTGTCAGAGTTTGTGCAAGGATCTCAGCTCCAGGCTGGAGCCAGTGCCTGCCTGCAGGAGCAGGGAAAGGTGTGAACCAGAGGCTCAGGATCTATTCCAGAGTTAGCAAACCAGAATGCAAACATTTACAGGGGCTCTTCACAGTGTCCATCACAGTGAGGAGTTTGTTTGCTCACACCTGCTCAGTATTTTGCAATGCTCAAACACAGCAGCAAGCAAAGTAAAATAAACACAATATTTGAGCAAGTTATCAGCAGAGTTACTCTGGGTCTATCAGTCTCACACCTCTTTCAACTTACCTGTACCAGCAATGTTTCATAATTAGAGGGTCAGTCAAATACATCCTTATCTGAAAGGAAAAATACCCACACTGGAAACATGGAAAAAGAGCCTGGAAACCATTCTCAGTCAAGGAACTCCTACAATAACTCAGGAGGGTTGAGTTGAAACTGCAAAATTGAAAATGTAAAGGCTTTGAAATGGGATGTGTGAAAGTAGGGAAGTGCTCAAATCAGTGAGATTCATTTTCCACCACAGGTGCCCTTCAGTGAAAAGGAAATTTTACTGCTGTCCTTTCACTGCAGTGTCACAAATCAGCTCTAGTGCCTGAACTGATACCAGCTTTCTAAGGATATCTCTGAAATATCTCTCCATTCCACATTTTAGTCACCAAATGCAGGAAGGACATGTATGCTCTTGAATAAACTACAAAGCCTAGAAAAATAGTTTAAAATGGTATTTGAGTGTTGTCTCATTGCTCTTAGAGATGCTGCCATACATATCTGGGTGAGCAGAAATCCATTCCTCTCAGGGTGTTACAGAATTACCACAGGTGCACAGTTATGGTCACCAAAACTACCCCAGAAGCCACCTGTGATAATATTTTCCTGCACATGTTGTATGGGAGCTGGTGTTTTAAAGAGGTGAGTAGTGGGTTCTTGGTTGGTGTTATTCACCTTTGAGTCTCAGTGAACAGCCTGAATTCTTTTTTTCCCTGCTCAGAGTCCATGTTTTGTTCTGTGTGCATCAGGGCAACCACACTGATGTGTTCCCTCACATGAGAGCTCAGTTTTATAAGAATAGGTCTCAGCCTTGAGACTAAAGGCACTCATTCAGACCCCTGAAAATATTTAATTTTGAGAAACACTTTGGAATTATGAAGGAATCTGTGCCACTAATCCTGCTGCAGAATCAGTCCCATTGGGAATAGGCTGAAAGGAACAGCAAACTTTATCCTGCTGCACTTTGCCAAGAATCCCACTTTTTATAACTCTTCAAAATTTGTGGTCTAGAAACCAGCTCTTCATTACTGGTGCAATGTAAAACATTTTGAATTCTGCTTTTGCCCACAGGAGCCTTTTCAAGCTTCCATTACTGCTCACTGCTTAGCAGTTGTTCCAAAATGGGTCAGGGCACAGATTTTTCTGTCACCATTGTGTTTTCTCTCCTCTGTCATGCCAAGTCTCCAAACACCCTCCAGATTCATCAATATTTTAATTCTCAAAGTACCAGGTAAAAACAGCTTCTGATTTAGTTGACTGAGGAATTAATGGAAAGTTTCCTGGCAGTTGGAGCAGGAGTGAGATCAGACTTCTCTGGTGTTGAGAAACGTGGGCTCCATTTCTAATCAGGTTTGTGGAGCACAAAGAAGGGCAAAACATTTCTTCATTTCTTCACAGAACTTGCAACTGATTTGGACATCAAGAGGACTGGCTGGAGGAGGGCTGTGAAGGAAATGAAGATTTATCCTTCATTTCCATCTCACCCCATCCCCTGAGGCTGAATCTCCCTAGCAGTGCATGGTTCAGAGGTGCAAGAGGCTGGAAGGGGATTTGCACTCAGCTTTTGGATTGCTGCAGCTTGAAAACCTCTTAGGACAGGACTGGGAGTGCCAGGGATGTTATCAACAGCAAATATGTTAAAACTAATGAAAAAAGCCAAGTCTGACAGGAAAACATGGACAAACCTATGAAAGCCTCATATTTCTCTTCCCAGAGTGGTCTGAATCTGAATATACAAATTTTAGTTGCAAATTGTCATCTGCTCTGTGCTGGAGATGCACATTCATGGTGTGAGGGACTGGAAAGGTGTTGGTACTCACCTGCAGCACAGCAAAGCAGGTAAAGGCTGGATTTTCCAGAGTGTAGGGGGGAAACTGGGGCAAAACTTGTGGTTAGAAACCCTGAGACTGGCATGACACCCAGCACACACTGCTGGATCCCAAGAATCTGGAGTTTTGGAGCTTTCTGTAAGAAACCCCCTGGCAAACACTGCTCTGGAGCTGAAACCTTGGAGAAGGCTTGGGAATGTGAATAATGAGTTAGAAATCCCCAATGTGCAGTGGGTGAGATGTGTGTGTGTGCACTGGGGGATGGGTTTGAAATTTGAGGTTTTTACAGAATAGTGGTGGAGATGGGACAAGATGGAGAATTTTGGGTGGTGTCTTTTCTTCTTGTTCATCTTCTTCTCTTCCTTTTCTTCACAGAACTCAGGCAGTGACCTTTGGTTGGTCAGTCTAAAGTCACTCTAAGGGCCATGGGAATCTATTATTGGGTCAGGAGTATCAATAATATAGGTGTAAAACTGTTATTGGTGTGTTCAGCTTTCAAAGGCCTTGAAGCAGGCTCAGCTGGGGCCATTTTTCCCACTTGTAGCAAGCAGCCAGAGGTATTGTTGTACTTTCTGTAATTCCTGATAAGATACAATAAACATCCAAGCCTGAACAGGAGAAATCATCTCAATCACCTTTCTAATAATCCTGGCTCTGAACAGAAACAGAGACTGATGACAAATCACTAATTAGTGGTGCAAAGCCCAACTCAATCTTACAGGAGAGTTTTCTGCAGGGAAACTCCACGTGCCTGCCTCAGGAAACACTGCCCTGCTTTGGGAGGAATGGCTTCGAGGTTATGGCCAGAGCAAATACACAGGGGGAAAATTTGCTCTGTTTTTAAGACACAAGAATGTAGCTGCAAGTTTATAAAGACTATTTATAGTATGTGGACAGAGGGATGGATGCATTTGTTGTGGTAAATCCTAGCACTGGGTGCTCTTTCAAATTTTAACCATTATAAAAGCAAAGCCACACGTTTACCCACTTGCATTCCTTTTTGTCATAGAAAAGATCCCCCTCTGAAAGCATTCAGGTATTTCAAAAGGTGCTTTCCCTCCAAAGGATCCCTCAAAATGATGGGAAAATCTCTGCTCTGTCACAGTACAGGTTGTGTTCCTGAAAATATGGGAAAAATCCCTGCTCTGTCATAGTACAGGTTGTGTTCCTGTAAATTATGGGGGAAAATCTTTGTCACAGTACAGGTTGTGTTCCTGTAAATTATGGGGAGAATCTCAGCCCTGTCACAGTACAGGTTGTGTTCCTGTAAATTATGGGTTAAAATCTCTGTCCTGTCACAGTACAGGTTGAGTTCCTGTGAAATATGGGGAAAAATCTTTGTCACAGTACAGATTGTGTTCCTGTGAATTATGGGGAAAATCTCTGCAAACAGCTCCCACAAAGCATCCCTGACATGTTGTCAGGCAGAACAAACCCCACTGCTCCATAATTGAACAGTTGCTCTGAATCCTTCTCCAAAGACCAAATAATTTCAAATAACTTTGCAAATACAAGTTTTGCAGAAATGCTATTTTAATTTCCCATAGGTACTTTAAAATTAATTTGTGTGTACTTCTGGAAAACAAAATCCAATTGCTGCTTGGAAATCACAGGAAGCATTGAGGGCTGGAACAGAGCAGTGCAAGCAGTGACTGAATTTACAAATCTTTTCCAGAACTCTGTGTTCTAACAAGCCAGTGGGAGACAAACATGAAGTTTAGGTATCATTCAGGCTTCTTCAAATTCTGAAAGCAGGCCCCACACTCCATTTTTTCAGAGGAGCAGCATTGAATCACTTTTCCAGAATCAGTTTTCCAGACCAAATAGTCATCATTATGAGCTTAAAATTTCCTTCCCACAAATATTCTCTTTAGTTGCTTTCAGTGACCATTGCAGTCAATCCCTATAATTCCATTTACCATGTCAGTAAGGGAAATTTAATGAATGTATGGCTTTATTCACTCCACACAAACCTCAGATAGAGCTGCAGATTAATTTTAGCTGTACAAGTCTAGTCTAGTAACTTTCTTTGCCAGCTATGAGAGCATGAACTTCATAAAATCAGGCATAGAACAGTTGTTACTCAAAAGTCAATTTTAACAACAGTTACCACAACACAGGATCCATGAAAAACAGGGCTTTTGGATTTCTGTGACATGGAGAAATGCATGTAAGGACAGGATTTTAAAGTTCAAACTTCAAACAGCTCCTTTATCCAAACTTGTGTTTGCACCCCTGGAAAAAATACATGCAGGTTCTTTCTTCAAATATAAAACTCATTTTTTGCATTAAATAGCTGCATTTCACAAGTAATGTTTCTCCAAAATGCTATTTCAGATGTTTTAACAGTTCCCCCATGAAGTCAGATGTGAAATGTGTGGTACCTAATAAATTGAAGCTACAGCCAACCATTCTCCTTTTAACTGAAGGAAGTGAATACCAACATCCTGAAAATAGAAAGATTTGTTCCAAAGAAGTTTCCTACAACCCACAAGCCTAAACATTGCAGGTAAAGCCTACATGGAATTTACCCCAGTGCTTTATGAGAAGCTGGGAAGTTGTCACTGGAAAAGAAATTAATGGGATTTTAAACAGCAAAGCATGACAGCTAATTCTGCATAGAAATGCTTAAACCTCACCTGGTTTATAGAAAATCTCAGTGTCCAGAGGAGCTGGGGCAGAGGGAAGTTTCCCATCACATCATGGATCCTGCTCTGTGCTGTGCTCCAGGGATAAAAGCTATCCAAGATAAAAACCATCCAAGCTGCAATTCAGGAGTCACTCGAGAGCTGCTCTGAAATTATAAAGAAAACTCTGAATAAATACTTGGCAGCAAATCTGCTCCAAAATACAGCCTTTCCCCCCCATTTGTGTATTCTCCTCATCCTAGTAAATTTTCTTCTTTTCCCAGACAATTTGGCTCTCTGGCCAGTACAAATCCCTCTGAGGTTGGATCAATATATTATATAATATTATATAATTATATATTATATTATTATTATATATCATGTCACAGCACCTCATAGGATTCTGTTTCCTCACCTATTTGTCACTTCAAAGTACAAAACTGAAGTTTTTCCTAAATTGTTGGGAGAACTATTGATTTTTTGAGGTGGACTCAATGGTTTGCTTGAAGACAGATCTCTCTCTCTCTCAGACCACTATTTAACACTTGGATTATGGTAAAATTATGGTAAATATTAGGGTAATAATTGGATTATGGTAAATATTATGGTAATAATTATTTCTGTTAGAATTCACTTTAGCCTAAGGTGGATTCTCAGCTGACAAAATTCAGATTTCCTTTTGATTTGCTGCTAAACCTCTTCCCTATAAACAAGGCATTCAGTAAGAAAACACTGGAATAAGAGCTGGGAAAAAAAAATTATCAGGAGTGTTTGGGAGCATCTGGAAGACTCCACACCATTTACCTGACACTTTTCAGAAATGCTAAATGCACCAAAAGAGCAGGTGGTGCCAAACAAGGGATTTATGAAAACAAGAAATTAATGAAAAGGTTTTGTGCTTCACCTGTGTCCTTCATCAATTCAAAAATTAACAGGATGCAGTATAAATATTTAAAGAGTTTAAATGATCAGGATGTGTGTGCTGAGCTGCAGAGGTAACACAGCACCTGTTTGGAACCAAATTCAGGATGAATTTTGTGTCTAAAGGGCCAGTTATTCTAATGGAAAGGCCTTTCAAATATCAGGAAAGGGAATTGAAAGGATTCTCCTGGAGAGGTGGGCACTGATGCACTTATAAACAGTCAACCACAAAAAGTAACAAATTTATTGTCAAATAAACCCTCAATTTATGGTGTGGACATGGAGGAGTTCCCATCATAACTGGAGAAAAGCCTTTCTTGAGGGACAAGTTTGGGGATACCAAGCAGTATACATAAAAAACCTGGATCTCTCCCAGGTAGACTCCTGAACACTTCCAGAGACAACTATTCCATGTGGGCTGAGAAATCACAGCTGGGGGAAAAAATCCCCTTGAAAATCCTCATAAATTGGATTATGTTGTATTTAATGGTCAAAAAAACCCTGTGGAATTAGACTGTGTTGAATTTTACAGGAGGAAAAGTATTTGTACTTCATTATCTTCATTTCATTATAGAAGAAAAAATTAAACTGTGACAGGAGCAAATAAAATCAACATTCATATTCCATGATTTTTATCTAGATCCACTTACATGCTTCATTCTGACAGTTCTGATTCTATAGATAATCATTCCTTTTTTTTCATTTTAAGCACTCACCAGCTGATAAAAATAACAGGAGGTTCTGCAGTTTGAATGTCTCACTCTCCACAGTAACTTCACTGAATCTTCTCTTTCCATCCCATTTCATCCTCTCAGATATCAATTAAGAAAAAATCTTAAAAAATCTGTTAAAAATCTGTGCCAGGATTTTTACCCAGGCCTAAACATTGCTGGTTTGAGCACAGACATCAGACCTTACCAGGAGCAGATAAAAATGGCAAAAAGAACTGAATCCACTCAGGGTAAGGAGAGGTGGGCAAAAAAAGTTCTGCAGAACAAAAAGCTGAAATCAAACTGTGCAAGTTAAGAACTACAGCAAAAAGCTGCAGAATCTGGTTTCCCTAAAAAACTTTTATTTTCCCAGTTGGGACAGTGACACTGGTGATGTTCACAAGCTGCCCTGGGGTCAGTGGATAAACAGCTATTACTGATAATTAATTATTAATAGTTATTGCTGCAGCATGGCAGCTGGCTTCTCTAGTACCAAATATCAGATGCATTTTTAACAATCTGACCATGTAAAATAATTGCTGAGCTACATCTGAGGAATCTGTCCCTAAATATAGATCTTGAATTGTTATTCTGAGCTCCTTTATCAAATCCCATCTTTTCACCCAGCCACAAACTTCCCCTCTGCTCCCTCCTGCTGTACCAAGGCTGCTTGTTGTACCTGTAATTACTTGTACTTTGTTAGTATTTCTATTTTATTTGTTGTACTCGTTATTACTTGTACTTTACTTGTTGTACTTGTTATTATTTGTACTTCACTTGTTGTACTTGTACTTTGCTTGTTGTACCTGTTATTACTTGTACTTTATTTCTTGTACTTGTTATTATTTGTACTTCACTTGTTGTACTTGTACTTTGCTTGTTGTACCTGTTATTACTTGTACTTTATTTGTTATTATTTGTATTTTATTTGTTGTACTTGTACTATACTTGCTGTACCTGTTATTACTTGTACTTTATTTGTTGTACTTGTTATTATTTTTACTTTGCTTGTTGTACCTGTTATTACTTGTACTTTATTTGTTATTATTTGTATTTTATTTGTTGTTCTTATTACTTGTACTATACTTGCTGTACCTGTTATTACCTGTACTTGTCATGATTTCATTTCCAGCCTCAATCTTGCTGCTACATGCATACAAACTTATCAAGGATCAAGAGGATCCCAAGGCATTTTAGACTGAACCAGAGACTGATGTGTAGAATTTGTATGAACTCCAGTCTTTAAAGACCAAGTTTTGCAAAAGTTTCTGGAGAACTAAATGCTGTTTGAGTGTCTAAAGAATTTTGTCCTCACAGCCAAAAGTAGCTGAATTTGATATCAAAATTTGGCACTTTTATAATTGAACAAAGACATACAAAACACCACTACACATGCCTGACCAAGGTGTACCAGGCAGGAAATTTTGCCTGCACACAAAGCCTCACACAGCAAGCTACCAGAACTGAAAAACTGACAGGAAGAAATGTGTGACTTACACATGTGGCACGAGGCAAAGCTGTTTTGATTCATTCTTCCAGGTTTTGAACAAAGAATTCAACATTTCAGCATCAGTTCAGACCACAGGTCAAAAGAAAATGATTTCACTGCATTTCCTCTGAAAATGTTCTTCAGACACATTTGGCAAAAATGCAAACCTTACAATTTATTTATTTATGATATTTTATTCCTTTCCACTCATTTTTCCTTCTTTTTTAAAGGAAAGGCTGAAGAAGGCAAAAATTTGAAATAGAAATTAGTGGGGAGAGAGAAAATGAAAAATCTCCTTTTCTTTAGGCATCTTTTTCCTTGATAAAAAGAAACAAGCAAAGAGATTTCCTCTCTCCCATCTCACTCTTCAAAATCATTTTTCAAAAGTGTTTAGAAGTGACATGAAAACTTTGTTTTGATGTGTCTCAATATTCCTGATGGGAAAAACACCCCAATCTTTTTCTCTACAGATATTCCTGGCTGCCATTTCAGAGTAAATGGTTTTCCCATCAGTGCCTGTGATTACATGATATTCAATTTCTCCTGTGTTTCAGTCCTGCAGTATAAACAAATTCTTTATCTGCCTGAACCCCTGACGTGAATGTTACACCTGCAGGTTGCAGTGAGAAGAATTCTTCTTCCTCACTGGGTGAAGATTCAGTCCATGTGTTTCATCATGGCTTTTAGCTCATCAATTCAGTTCATGAGCAAAAAATAAAACATTTTTAGTGGCACTAGAAATGAATAGAATGAAAGGGCCTGACTGGCAGCTCCAGTGATCCATGAGCTTGATCATTGTCAGGAGGGAGCTTGTGTAATACTGCTCTGTTTGAAAGACATAATTATGTAGCTGCAAGTTTATAAAGACTATTTATAATGTGTGGATAAATGAATGGATGCATTTGTTGTGGTAAATCCTAGCACTGGGTGCTCTCTGTGGAGCCTTTCAAATTTTAACCATTATAAAAGCAAAGCCACACGTTTACCCACTTGCATTCCTTTTTGTCATAGAAAAGATCCCCCTCTGAAAGCATTCAGGTATTTCAAAAGGTGCTTTCCCTCCAAAGGATCCCTCAAAATTTTGTGTCCATGGTGAGCTTTTAATGGCTGGGAATGGCTGTAACTGAGAGCTTGGCTGCAGCTCACCCTGTGGGCACAGCAAACACTGCTGAATTTAACCCAGCTCCAGAACCAGCAGGAGACAGAATGGAAACCAAGCATCCGTGTGAAATTTATTACAAAATAATGATTCTGAACTCTGATCACACCTTGACTTATTTTTAAGACCATTTCCTCCAAGGACAAGTCCTACCATGAGATCCATCCCTGTATTTTCCAGCCAAGGCAGCTGCAGAGCCAAAAAAAGGAATTGTGCCTCCAAATCCCTTTTTGGGCTGGCCTGCTGAAGGTGCAGGGATGGAGCTGCTCCTGTGAGCTGCAGCCAGTTCCTCCAGCCCTGCTGCTGATCCCAAAGCCCCCCTGCATCCCACAGCATCCCAGGGAATTGCAGAGCAGCCAGACCCCAAAAAGGGTCCCTATTTCACCCAGGGGGTGGGAAACAGGCAGAGCCCTGCTGTGCTTCCTGGCAGCACCAACCTGCAGCTCTGAGCCCACAAAAATATCTTTTCAGGACAAATTTCAGCCTGGGAACCAGAGATTTCCCAGTGCAGTTTTACAGCTGGCATGGCAAGGCTGGATCAGGGAGAAGCTTTGCAGTGCAAGCTCCTGAACCCTAAAGAGAAAAAGGGAAACTCAGGGCAGGTCTGGGATTTTGTAAAACACATCAGTGGGGCCACAGCAATTTTCTTGGGAGCTCTGTGGGTTTGTGAGAAAAGGTGTTGTTTTAAAAATCAAATATTCCAAATAACTCAGCACTCCAGGCAATATTCATTGTAACTACTCACACTTGAGAAATCATTTTGATGCAATGCCTCATTATCCATGTAGCAGAGCATCTCTTTTCCTGGCAGCATTTTAGAAAAAAAAAAAAAAAAGAAATTAAAATAAATAAATAAATAAATTTTAAAAAAATTAAAACCACTCAACTCCTTACAAAGCCCTCTGCTAACTTCAGTGAGACAACATGTTCTCATACAAAATTTTGGCATCTCTATTTTCTCCTTTTTAAGTCAGGCTGACCACAAGGCACCAATGTGTTCAGCAGTAATTATCAGAAATTAATTAAAAGCTGTGGTCCAATAGCCATGACACCTCATAGGACTACAGGAAACTCATCTGTTCTCTGCCTCACAAATTTCCAGAACTTTCCACAACATAAGATCAACGAGCAGCACAGAGCATGTCCTTGATGTGTATTTGATGGTTTTTGCTGGGTACCATTTTTTCATGGCCCACTAGAATTTTTCCCCCCAACAAATCAAATTTTTACAATAGAAATAACATTTTATCTTCTAAATGCACATAAAATGGTTGTTATATGTCTATATATATATATGAAGTTTAAAAATCAAACATATTGATCATAATAAAGAAAGTTTTCTCTCAAAGTGCAGTGAAATTAACACAGATTAACACAAGTATCTTGCCAGAATAAAAGTAAATATTTAGCTCTTGTGCTACCTTAAAATGAACCCCATCTAGTGAAAATCCAGGTCATATCACAGGAGCCAAATCCACTCTCCCAAATATTATTTAAACGAAGTTACTTTAACACTTTATTCAGAACAACTCATTAGTCTTCATTGTGTTATATTTCAAAGCTTTGCAACCACAATAATAATAATGATGATGATAGTAATAATAATAATAATAGCAACAACAGCAAAAACCAACTAAACTGTGATTAATTAACAAAACAGTGACCCAGCAAAACAACCAAAACCATTGCACAGAGGAATATCATAACAACAAAGCTTAATAAGGGCATTCAAATCATTATTTGAGCTCATTTCTTTTTCACAAACCATAATTATTTTAATTCTTTCCCTGTACTCCAAAGCATGAATTGTGGCTGAGATCCTCTCACCTCCCAGCTTTTGACCCCAGTGCTGACTTGCATGTGACAGGATTATCTCAGAAGAAACTCGACAGAATTCATCTTCCCAGCTTGGGAAGGAGTTTTTACCATTCAAGTCCATTTTTATCTTCATTTTTATCCCCCCACTCCAAGTGCTGCCACAGTAAATATGAGATTTTTGGTCTGTGTTGCATATTCCAACTCAGAGGATACTCCAGAGGATGCACCATCCTCCTCTTTGTTTTTCCTTTCTCCTGCTCCATTCTCCATAAAGAAACACAAAGAAAAACTCAGGGGAGCTCTCCACCCAGACCTGCAGGTATTTCTCACTTCACAAAGATAAATCTGGGTAGATCAAAATCAATTTACCTGAACTGGTTGAGCAAGCCAAGAATTCTTCTGAATCCCCAAATCTTTAGATGCATATTGGCAACTTACAGTAAAAGCAGTTCTGTTCTTTTTATACTCAGAATACTTTGGACATTTTTGTTTGTTCAATATGCATATCTATTTCCATTCCACTCAATGTCCTCAATATTTTAGCATCTTACAAATTAAATAGCTCCCAGAATAATATATAGAAAAATCTTTGGCCCTTCTTTGGCAGCAAAGGTGAGACCGAAAGAGAAAATATCATGCAGGAAGTTTGGAGTGCTAAGAATAATAATTATTGCATAGCTTTTTCATATACATTTTCACTAATGGAGCTCAAAAGAAATGTAGTTTTTAAGCCTACATCTTAGTTCAAGCTCATTAACTCTTAAGTCAGATTGTGTTAATTTTGATGGTTTTGATGCCCATGCAAATTTTCCTCCTTCCTCCACTGATGATCACAGTTCTCTTTAATTTTTGATCAGCAGTAAAATAGTTAATGTTGGCATTTAAAACAAACATTTGCATTTATTCCAGATGAGATTTTTTTCCTTCCTTTCCAGACCACCTGACTCTCATTACCTTCATTTGGATGCAGATCTGAGCACTTCTGTCATTTTATTCAAAGTTTTCCTTCCGACAAAATTACTAGAGACTTTCAGCTGGGGAGGGGGGAAGAGAAAAGGAGAATACAGAAATCAAAATGGCAATTCATGTAAGGAATCAAATCTGAGAAATCTCAAATGTTTTTCATTTTCAAAGGGAAATACCAGGTATCACTTCTACCTGTTTCACTTCCTTTTCCCCCTGTAAATAAACTTGCAGACAATAAATGCTGTGGCAGCCCTGCCCTGTCCCTCCTGCCCAGGACTGTGTCAGAACAGACCTGGAATCCCATCCTGAGCTCCTGCCTTCCCAGTCCTGGGAAAATTCCCACCACAAACTCCATTCTGCATCCCAGGTTCACGTTTCCTCATCAGTTTCCAGCACAAAAGGCTCTGTTTGCTTGGCACTCCCTCTCCTCTTAATCTGAAATCATCATTTTCAGACATGAAATCATGCTGACTTCCAAAGGGACAGCATGCCATGGCAAAAGCATGGGCTTATAAATGGCACTGAAGAAACAAAGAGAAGAAAAGAAGCTGGCCAGGGGGATTTTTCCATTTTCCTAGAGCATTTGAGTCATTCAGCAGTTGTTTAAAACAGGGAGCACCACTGAGGTCATCTCACTAATGAAACACACACAGAAAAAAGCAGAGATGTTTGCAGCAGAAAGTTTAATATTCCATTTCTTGATATCTCAGTACTTACACAGCCCTCACAACCTTAATGTAAAGACCCCAAAATCATAAATGGATTTATGATCCCCCACATCACTCCTGCTAACAGGGTTATCTACATTTTGCAAGTGGAGAAACCAAACTAAAAAGTATTTAANAAAGAAAAGAAAAGAAAAGAAAAGAAAAGAAAAGAAAAGAAAAGAAAAGAAAAGAAAAGAAAAGAAAAGAAAAGAAAAGAAAAGAAAAGAAAAGAAAAGAAAAGAAAAGAAAAGAAAAGAAAAGAAAAGAAAAGAAAAGAAAAGAAAAGAAAAGAAAAGAAAAGAAAAGAAAAGAAAAGAAAAGAAAAGAAAAGAAAAGAAAAGAAAAGAAAAGAAAAGAAAAGAAAAGAAAAGAAAAGAAAAGAAAAGAAAAGAAAAGAAAAGGCTTCTTGAAAGCTACAGAGAGGATATGATGAATTAAAATGTGATTACAAATCTCTGGATCCTTGTGTTTCAAAGCTTTAGGAAAAGAAGAAAAAAGAGCTAGATGATGTTTTTTTCTGAAAATATCTAACTTCCAGAATGGAAATAAAAAGTTTTACTTATATGCCTGCACCTTCTATGCATATTAATGGCCTTTTTCCATGCAAAGCCCCATATATTAACCATCATTATTCTGATAACCATGGTGCTGGTGGATTGCAGGGCACAGCCAATATCTCTGTGGTTTGATGCTGATCTTGCTTAAATCAAGATCACAAACAGTCCCAGGCCTTTGGGTGTCCCCTGGTGCTGCCCAGATCCCTGCAGAGCACAAAGACAGGAACCCACAAAGTGTGGGAGGTTTGGTGCCAGCCCTGCCTTCAGCTATGGAATATGTTCATATTCCAGATTATAAATTCAATATATTCTGAGAGTCCCAGACTCTCTGCTGTGCTTGTGCAGCCTTAGCACAGCTCAGAGCTTGCCTTCCCATTTCTCAAATCACAAAGTCTCCCACAGCTTTAAAATCGCTGCCAGGGCTTTTTCAAAAACTCCTAGCAAAAGTAAAAAAAAAAAATAAAATAAAAAAGATCAGAAAAAGCAGCAGCAGGTGTCCTATTCATGGTGTACAACTCATTCCTTTGTTGAGACAAAAGGTATCTGGGATTCTCCTCACCTCCCTGTGGCTGACAGATTTCACTCCTCAGGTTTGGCATAAAAAAAAAAACCAAACCTGAAACCAACCAAACAAAAAAGCACAACAACAGCAACAACAAAAGCCCACAAAAAAATCCCCAAAAAGCAGCAAGAATATTAAAGAAGCAATTCTTCCTGAAAAAATACAATTTAATTTAATTTTTTGTTCCTTAAAATACAATTTAAGATAGAAAGGAAGGGTCAGAGGGCTGAGTCCTGTGAGGATTGTGAGAGCTGGGGCTGCTCAGCCTGGAGAAGAGGAGGCTCTGGGAGACCTTCCAGAACCTTCCAGGACCCAAGGGAGGCCTGCAGAGAGCTGGAGAGGGGCTTGTCCAAAGGGAATGTGGCCACGGGATATGCAGGAATGGCTTTAAACCAAAAATGCAAAGTTTAGAGCAGATTTAAGGAGGAAATTCTGTGCTGTGAAGATGGGCAGGCAGCCCCTGGATCCCTGGGATGCCCAGGACAGGCTGGAGGGGGCTTGGAGAAACCTGGGACAGGGGAAGGTGTCCCTTGGGCACTGGGTGATCTTTAGGGTGCCTTCCAACCCAAACCATCCTGTGGTTTGACAGCAGACTGATGAGTAACTGAGGCTGTGGCCTTTAGGCAGAAAATCTGAGAGTTCACCACTCTCTTCCCAAGAAATTAGGGGGAGGTTGCAGGTGTGGATTCTGATCTGGTGAATCTTTCTGGCTTCTTTCTGGCTC
>VXBI01006909.1:0-39929 GCA_013397375.1 Toxostoma redivivum
GGAGAGCAGGGCCCCATCCTGCAAAATGGTGACTGAGAAGTCAAACACCATCACTGCAAACGTACCCACCTTCCTCCTTCTTCCTCCCCATTTTAAACACTGAGCATGACATCACCTGGTCTGGAATATTCCTTGGGTCAGTCAGGGTCACCTGTCCCAGTTGTGTCTCCTCCCAACCTCCCAGGCACCCCCAGCTCCACCCCAGCATGGCCATATGAGGGGCAGGAAAGACCTTGGCTCCATGCCATCCCTGCTCAGCAAAAACATCTCTGTATTATCAACTCTGTATTGAGCACAAATCCAAAACGCAGGCCCATTCCAGCCACTGGGAAGAAAATTAACTCTACCCCAGCCCAAATCAGCACATTTCATCCCTTATTCCACACCATTTACATCATGCTCAGATCCTACACTCTTCAGTACAACCTCATTAATCACATCCCCCCCATTATTTGATATAACACACAGATATCATTCCCTTGGTCTATGGACCATCCCTGCAAAATATCCATAAAATGTTCACAAAATGGCTGTTGAATTCATCTAGTCCATGATTTTAGGCTCCTTCTTCTCTGGTGATCCCTCAAGATAACAGAGGTGCTGTAGGAGGAATTACTAGGGACCAAAGCCAGTGGGGTCACTGCTGCTCTACAACTGCTTCTTGTGAGGTTTCTCCTCCATTAGTTTGGGTGTTTTCTGTTATACAAATTCCAGCTCAGGAGGAAAGGGCAACCCACAGGTTAGGCTCTTTGCCCAGCCCTTGAGAGCTCTGGCAATCCCTTTCTGAGCACAGCTTTCTCTGAGTTATGGTGCCTAACTTGTAGCCCACAGATTTCCAGAGTAATGTCCCTGTACTGTGTTAGATAGGACAGCTGTATGTTTGGTATGCACATATGTACATGTACAATACATATATATATATACACATACAACATGTACAATACAGTATATGCATCTATGTTGTGTGTACATATATATACTCTTGTACATGTAGTGTTTTCCATGGGGTCCAGGACCACTCACATGCTGCCACTTCAAGGCAAGAAGGACACCCTGTTGAGGTCAGGGCTGATCTGGAAACCCACCACTTCCTATCAAAACTTGAGGAGTGATTTCCCTGTTTTAAGAGATTAGTATTAATTATTTTCACTCTAAATGGGGTTTCATTCTCTCCCTCTGCAAGCGTCCTTAACCTCAACACTTGTCTGAGGCAGAAGGAAGGCATTTTCAGCAACCTTTCCAATTTACCTAGCATAGATCATTTACTCCAGTTTACTCAACAGGGAGTAAGAGGGAATGGACAGAGCTGTAACACTGATGGGACTCTGACAGAAGGGTGGAAAAGTTGCATTTAGTTCATAATAGAAACCTAAGCCTGGGGTTTTCAGTTAGGATTTAGAAGCTATCCAAAGCCACTGGAGTCCATATGTGTTTCAGAAATATCATCACAGGTCTTCCCACTGTGTTCTTAGCAGAGATTCAGAAACAGTTAAATTCTTAGCAGACTTCAAAATCAGATGCATGATGAAATTAGAAAGGCCAGGATGGCACCTTCTAACAGAGGAGCACAAATGCATGACCACAACACAAAGAATACAGCAAAACAGCCAAAAGGTTAATGAAGTTTTTCACTTAGGGAGAGGACTCTCTCTCCTAAAGCCATGGAGACTTTTCCACAAGAAGCAGTTCTCTCGTGGCTTCAATTTCACAGCAAATCAATTTGCTGTGGAAAAGGAAATCTGTTTGGTACGCGAAAGTGCAGCAAATGCCTCAGTTTACCCCCTCAATCCTGCCCAGATAGCTGTATATTATTATGAGAGGGAACTGAGTTTCTGCATCAGGAACTTAATTAAGCAAGGAGGCCTCTCACCCGGTATTTTCTGGACGTGTTCCAAGTTTATTCATGAAGGGGTCCAGTGTGAGCGAGAGGAAACAAAGGGAATGAAGGGTTATTTAACCCTTTAGGTTGAGGGGAGGGGTTGGCACCTTGTCAAATAGGAAAAGGTCTGAGGGTTTAGGATAGACCAGTAGGAAAAAAGTGGTTTCACATAACAGTATTGCAACACGAAAGTCCCTCACATCAACTTACATTTTTTCCTTCAACTGTTTTCAAGGGCCATCTCAGCTGATGGGGTGCAGTTTTAAGGATGGACTGCTCTAGTACAAAAGCAAAGGAGTAAAAATTACCTTTTTCTATCCCTGGGGCAAGGGTTCTCTTCTCTGTTCAAGCTTCTCATCAGATCACAGCTACTTCAGCATCTGCGTGCTTCAACACGGGTGCCTTTTCTGCCCATTGCTGAAGCTGGGAGGGGTACCAGTGGCTGACCCAGCTTAGGTCCCATGTTGGAGGGAGGTAAGTGAAGAAATATTGTGGTAGAAAAGATGTAAGGTGTCAACTGTATGGGCAAATGAGCCCATGTAGAACTGGAGGACATGGAATGAGACTTTGAATTTCATTTATCTTGTAGCAGAGATTACACAGATCCAGCAGTTGCTCCTGGCTTCAGGAGGAAGCTTGGCTTGGCTGAGTTACCTGGGTCATCTCAATCAGTCACTTCAGCTAGTAAGAATTGGGCAAACTTTATGGAATTGAGAAACATGTACTAAAGTTTTAGATTGCAGAGTTTTGGGGGTTTCTGTCTACTTGCAAAAAGAAACTGTTCCTTTTAATTTTTTAAAAAGTAAAGTTTGGTCTTTAAAGACAAGAAGGGTTCAATAAACACCATGTAGAACAGGCATGGGCATTAACAATATTGCAATCCTTTCCCTTTTCTCTTCCAACTTACTCATCTGCATGATTCTCCCATTGCAGCATTTTTTCCTGAATTGTGTATTATTTATCTGCTTTTGAATATACATTTATATTGCTGCCAAAGTAACATCAGTGAGGTGCTGGTACAGAAGAGATGTTGACTTTTCCTCCCTTTTCTTATGGATCCAAGAGGATCCATAGATCTGCAGTTTGGCTGAGCCAAATGCAAATCAGAACAGATATCAGAGTAAAGGAGATGGTGTTAATCAAGACAAAAGGGGATGGTGACACAGGCCAGTGTTTTGCCTTCTGGAAAGGGCTGCAAGGCTGCAGCAGAGCTGGCTGTGGTAGGAGAAGCTGTTCTGGGAAGATCAGGTGGCTATCTTTGCCTTTCCCACAGTGTTTTTCACAACAGTTATCTGATACTTTCTTCTTTCCACGTGATTAAACTATTTCACTGAAGTCTGATAATTGTAGCCACATGTCTGTGATTTGTCTAGTCTAATTTTACAGGCTGTTCATTGTAAGGAAGGTAGAGCTGGTTAGAGAAGAGGTATTGAAGCTCATGGAATATGCCCTGGTTTAAGATCCAGGTAGTTACTATATTAGCTGTCTGGCTGACAGGAAAGTGTAAAAGTATTTCTGGGCTGAGTGAAGGGGTTTTTTGAAGTAAGCACCTGGGAAGCATTCACTTCCATGCAGGGCCCTGAAGGAACACAAGTAAGGGCTCTCTGAAACTTCAGGGTCACATTTTCTAGAGAGAGGGTGGTTAAACTGATTTTTTTTCCTCTTTTTTTTGTATGTTAAGACCAAAATCATTAGATGAAAAATAAAAGGTGGGGAAAAGCATCCTGCAGTGGGAGGAGTGAAGTTTGCCAGACAAAGCCATCTAGTGGTTACTGCTCACTGCTCTGGCTGCTCATGGACTCAGAGCTCTCTGTCACCAAGGGTTTGGTGCCTGCTGTGGGAACTGGTCAGCTCATGGGGCTGTGTCTGCTCCCTGCTGAGCAGATAGGGAAAGGACAGGCTGCTGTTGAGTCAGAAGAGTAAAGGGAATGGTCCCCTTGAACAGAAGGAATGTCAAGTTGCCCGTGGCAAAATTGTTTCTTGAACAGCAGAGGCCAGCAAAGGTGGTGGCTGGTCTGGAAAAGCACTGCCAGAAGTAGTGACTCAAGTAAAAGTCTGAATGAGGTGTGTGAACCCAGCCCAGGTGCTGAGAGCACGGTGACCCTGGCTGTGCCTGGGGTGCACAAAGGACAGCCAAGAAACAGCTCCCAGTTGCTGCTGGCATGCTGCACTTGGGAGATGTAAACTTTTTAAAGCAAAATGCTATGTGGATTAGTGATGAGTTTATTAAATTGGAGTTTATCTTAAAAAAAAAAAACACTTTAAAATCCAAAAGGTTTTGTTTTAACACATTCTAAATGTTTTGACGCTTACATATAATTTTAAAAGCTGAAAACCATAGAGTTTGGACAACAGCTTTCACTTTATCACCATATGCAATTTCTCTACTTTCCCATAAAAAACCAACTGCTCAACAAAAAATGTTTTATATTAACCTAAAATACTCTCTTCCTTGTATTCTCTTGTTTGGTAAATGAACAAAAATCAGTATTATTTCCATTGTGAGGCCTTAGTTTAATGCACATTTTCCTATTAAAGGCGATACTTTTGAATTTTGTCATCTGCTGTGCTCAGAGAGCTGGCAATATAAACTTTTCAGAAGATATTACAGAATCCACACTGGAGGCACATATTTATTAGAAAACAGCTACCTTGTCATCATAATGTGACAGTGCCAGAAGTTTATATTGTGAGGAAGCACAAAGACCATTGAGAGGGCTGAGGAAGGGAATGTGTGTGCTGAGTGTTTTAATGTGGGTAGAGGTGAACAGTCAATGTTGGTGAAGAAATGTGGCAAAGTAGATAAGCCCAGTGGAGATTTCTCCTGCTGTTGTACCCTTGCTGGGGAGAGGAGACAAAGGATTAAACAGTTCTTTACTTCAATAGCTGAGCCTAATTTCACAGCATCTAAAATACCTTCATTGTGCACGTACTGTGTGTTCAGCCACAAGTACAATCCTGTTATTAAAATGCAACGGCACCTGGCAGTTCCAGGGCTGCATTGCTTACTTTTTGTGAAACTCTTAAAGGCACTTCTAATTTTTTTTCCTTAAGAATTTTAAAAAGATTCTAAGGAATGCTGAGTTTATCAAAAGCTGGTGGGATTTTGGGGCTCTCAATCATGAAAGTACTTGCTGTAAGTTTGTTCCTTGCCAATATCTAAACTCCAGCACATGAAAAGTGAGCCCACAGTCAGTAATGAGGAGGTAGAGAAAATTAATGTGCATTTGATCACTTTTTTACTTATCCCTTTCTTTTATCCTGCCCTTGGTAAACCATTTCTGGTTCTTCTGTGGGTCCAGTTAATGAGTGTTTGTGCATTTCATTGTTGCACCTTCAATGGCAGTAGAACAAGTTGAGTTCTTCAGGTGTGAAGCTGAAGGGAGCAAGTGCTGTGTGTGCCACAGAAGCAAGCAGTCAAATCCAGCTTCTCTTAAGAAAAGTAAAAACTGGGCAGATTTCTTTCTTCCCCTTTCCATAATTTTTTGTTTGCTTGTTTCTTTTGAAGAGCAGAAGCACAAGGCAGGATATTGTGTCAGAAAAGGTAATTTTCTCTGTTAGCTGAAAAAAAGAAGACTGGGTGATACCTCCTTCTCTTTGCCAGCACCATATAAAGCAAGTAGCACTAACAGACTCAGCAGGCCACATTTCTTCATTTTCAGTGTAACTGCTCATTTTAAGTTGTTACTTTAATAAGCAGATGGATTTTTCATAATGCTTAAAAGGAGTCAAAGCATGAAGGCACTTAAAGAAATCAGATGTCAAGTCTTTAACTAATGGGATTATAAAGTAGAGACCCTTTCAAGATGGCTTGGTCTAAGTGATCCAGCAGCCATAAAGACCTTATTATGGGTCAACAGTTTATTTTGTGAACAATAGTGCCTTTTGAAGAACACACACAATCAAAATTTAGATTTGTGCAAAGTGCTTAATTTTATTAAAGTGTCATAATATAAATGCATGAGCTTCCCTGAGCCAGCTGTGTGTGCTAATGTCTGTACTTTTCTAGAATGCAGACTCTTTTGTATCTTTAATAAATGACAAATTCTGTAGATTTCCTTGTTCCAAAACAGCATTTTATAATTTTTATGATCCAACAAATGCCATCCTTTCAGGACTATTTTTGCAGGAGCAAGAGGAGGTGGGGGGAAAGGTCACCAAAATTAAAAAAAGCTCATGCTTTAGTATTTAATAATGCAGTAATGTTTCTTTAAAAGCAACTCAAATTCAGCTATGGGCCAAGGGCCATTTCTGTTATGTTAGACTGTAAAAGGCAGGGTTTTGGTAAAGATTTGAGCATTTGGAAACAAGGTTTTATAGACAACACTGCATCATTATTGTCTTCAGTGCTGGTGGAAGTCTGGTTGCCTTATGGGAAACCTAAGGAGTTGCTGAGGAAATGTGAATCTTCTCCTACATAATCTAAGGTCAAATTTCACCTTTGAATTTTCCATTGACTCTTAAAGAATCTTCCTCTTTGATGTCTAGGGCCTGATCCAAAGGTATTCAAATAAACTGGAATTCTTGCATTGATTTCCAAGACCTTTAAATCACATCCTAAGTGCTTTACTCTGGTTTTTTTTGGTTGATTTCTTACTGAAATCAATGCATACTTTCCCAGGCTAATGAGAACTTTCCCTTGAACCTCCCAAGAGTGTTCCAGATACCTTTGGAAGCTTGCTTTTGTTGGAGTCCCACCTCCAGGGCCATGGATTTGACCCAGTTTAGGCTGATTTCGGGCTTTGGGCATGAGGTGCAGAAGGGGGAGGCAGTGCAGGTGTGGTACCCATCCCTTGGCCCTCGAGCTCCTGGGCAGTTCTCACAGTGATCCCACACTGTGCTGATCCCTTATCCCAGCCAGCAGCATTGCCTGGGCATGTGGGCTGGTGCTGCTGGCCCTTCCTCACTCCTGAAGGGCACAAGCTGATGGCAGCAAGAGGCACATTCAGGTCTGCTGTTGCCTACAGGGATGTTCTGGGGGACTTGCAGGCAACCACTATAATCTGACTCCTAAGCTGTTTCTGGAATTAGCCCCTTTTTCAGTTTTACAGCTGATGAAGTCAGGAAGAAAGGTGACTCTTGGGCTATGAGTAGATCCTGCTGGCAGAGTTTTCATGACATTAAGTTAGGGTGACATCCTGGTGAGTCCAAGGGGAGGAGACCCACCCCCTGCGAGTTCCTGGGCTGCTCAGCGTAGATGGAGGCTGCTGTACCTGCACCTGCAACTTCCTACTGTGACTGTAAGACTTTCAGGAGGCCTGTGAGGGGGGATGTTTCTAATCCCAGCAGTGACTGGATTGCTTAATTGCTATTAGTTTGGCCTTTCTGAAGTGCTTGTGCCAAGGAATGACTTGAATATTCCCATAGAGATGCTGATTCCAAGCTTTCTCTGAAGTCTACTAGAGGAACTGACCCCAAGTTAGCTGAGTCCCTAGACAGGTTCTCATCTTGGGTGTGATGTGCTTTGCTAGAAAGGCAATTATTTTGCAAGCAGGCAGAGACAAACCTGATTGAAATTTCAGGAAGATTTAGATTAAGCCCACAAATCCTGATTTTGCAAAGATTTAAGCTTGTGCATCACTTTACATATGTGAATAGTCTCATTAAGATCAAACTATTTAAGATAATGTACAAATATCAAATTAAAATAATGCACCTGCTCAAGTCTTGGCAGTATTGAGGCTGTCATGAACTGGATAAAAACATGGAAGAGAAAAGATGAGTTTCTCAGAGCTGTTAAGGTGTTATTTCAAAAACCTAGTCAATGACAACTGCATGTACTATACAAAGTCTAAATAAATGGGAGTGGTTATTCATCCATGTAATGTATTTGGGTCAGTAAAGGAGCTTCAAGGGTTTGGCTTTTCTATTCTACTAAAAAAATACCTGAAAGTATCAGTTTTACAGTCTAATCCTAGTGGAATCAATGGGTGTTTTTACTGTAGAGAGATTTCAGGATTCAGATTGCATGCCTTATTAAGAACAGGCCCAAACTGAAGGAAGAAACAGTGTGACAGGCTGGGTGAAAGGTCTGCAATGCTGCAAGGACTGCCTTGTGGTGTGAAGAGCCAGTTCCTCTGCAAAATGAGGATAGGGAGAGGTTAAATAAAATCTTTTAGAGAAAAAGCAAGTCTTGTGCTAAGTCAAAGTACGAGGGTGACGTGCTGGTGCTTGCAATGACACTGCTGGCCCCTGTCCTGCCTTCTCCTTCCTCCCCTCTGTCTTCAGCCCTGGTCTTTGGTCACAGGCTCCCTAGCTGCCACTGGAAACTGGTGCATCCCAGCTTCTCTGACAGGTGCCAAAGCTGTGGAAGCAGGAAGCAGTGGAGGCAGCAATGTTGTTTAGCACACTTTTTGCCTCGCCTTTCCTCGGTGTTTGAGGGGCCCAGGCCTCCCTTGGAACCTGCAGTGTTTCTGGGATGGCATCCCCTTCAACATGCTCTTCTGCTCCTTGCTTGGCTCTGATCCCTGCACTTGGGTTTTCACAGACACAGGTCATTACTGCACAGGTAAAGAAACTGGAGAGGAGGAAATCCTCTCTGTGCCAGCATCCAGCAGGGAATGTGCACCAGTGGAGCTTTGACTGGGGCTAAGCCAGAGATGAACTGTGGGTGCAGCTCTGTGTGTAGGGCAGATCTTATTGCTAAGGTGTAATCATCTTCCTTAAGCTTAAGAAGCCCTCTGCTTCATCAAGCACTGCCAAACCAGGATTAATTAGGAAGGCAGCACTGTGCCAGACACAGCCAACATTCACACTCACTGACAGCAGTTTAAGGTGCCCACTCTGCATCTTATCAAAGCAAACTCTTTTTCAAAGTTGGAAAGCTCTTATTCCTATAGTTCCCAGACCCAGAGGAGCAGGAGGACAAAGCTGACCTTGCACAGCTGGCCCAGCATCACCAGCCAGACCTGAGGCTATCTTGCTTGGCCTCACCTGCCTCGAGCCTTGAGGGAGGAAATGGAGCTCACCAAGCAATAGGTGGCACTCTCAGTGTGCATTTGCTGGAAACAGAAGCCCCACAAAGGAATAATCCAATGGGATAGTCTGGTCGAAGCCCTAGATTTGGGAAGACAAATGTAACTCTGCAGTAGGAGCTCAACTGAAGAAGTCTTCTTCTCCCTTTAGACCAGGATCCTGGAGACACTCTGTGCAATTCCTGTCCCAGGAACAACCTGTGCTGTCTGAGAAACCTCAGCCAGGAACATGGCTTTTGGTGCCCACACCTGCCTTCAAGAAGCATCAGCTGGGGAAATCTTAGTCAAAGAAAATCCATTGCCTGGGCTGAAAAAGTCACAATCCAGAGGGTAAAACACCATCACACCATAGGGGACTAGTTTCTGCTGCTGTCTTTGCAGGAGAGGATCACCTGGGGGGTTCTGTTTATAGAGGCATTGTATGACATCATGTGGGGCCCAAAACTTGGGGGGAGGGAGCAGAATTATTGGGGTAGTGAAAGCTAATGGAAATCAGAAGAATACTCATCTACATTGCATTCTTCATAAATAGATCACAAGTGGGAACATGTCACTCATGTTAAGTGTTGGGCAAGAAGGTGAAATGGCTTCTTCCAAGTCACCCAGCCAGGCAGCAGAGAGCTCCCTAGGCACTGAGCTGTTGCTAGCCAGTGCTCTGTCCTCTAGGATAGATCAAAGAGATCCAGGGGACAATAATGTCTCCATTCAGCTCACAGTGACAGGATTTTTAATGATACTTTTCTTTTTAAATAAATCTTTTTGTGAAGAGGGGAGGTTGTCACAGTAGAGAAAGTTCTGCTCTGTCCCAATTATTCGTATGTATTTGCAATTACTATTCACTCAGGCACAAAAACAGACACACATATACACACACATAGCTTATTAGTGGCCTCAGAGCCACAGAACCACTCCTGTAAATATCTCCTTAGGCAGAAAAGTAATAGTTACAAAAATAGGAAAAATTATTTTCTTGCATTTGCTATAGAAAGACACTCAAACAACAAAGTGCTATTAGACATCTTAGAGAAAATAACCTGCCAAGTGTGTGTGTTTGTTTTAAATAGAAATTCTTCAGGACCAGAAGTATGAGCAGCTGGTAAGCTCTTAATTATTTTCCCCTACATTTCTAACAATGTACTCAAATTATTTTAGTACCTTAAAAACGCTCTGCTTAAACAGTCTATGTGTCAGCAAATTTAAAACTCTACAGATGTCCTGGTACACAGAAGTAGTGATGGGGGGAAAAGAAAAAGAAAATTTAGAGGTAAAGAGAGGAAGAATAAAAGGCCATTTAAAGGACATGCAAAGAGAAAGTCAGCTGACAGGAGTCCTTACAATAAAGGGTGTTGCAGATTTACAGGGATCTGAAGAGGAGGTTGTTTATAATAATACAAATAATTTTGGGTGTCTGTGAGCTGAGGGAAAACTGAGGATTAGGAGATGAGAAGATGGGAGGGAGGACTTGGGATGCAAAGGAGCTCTCCTTTCCCTACCCTCCCTGAGGGCCAAACATATTGCAAGGCCAGGAGCCCCTGTTGTCCCTCAACTAAAGTCACCATGCCAGAAGGGGACAGGATGGAAAAATACTGGTAATTTGGGAACAAGTATGGTGTTTGTGGCCTCAGCTGTTCTTGTTTAGAGCATTTGTAGCTTGTTTTGGAAGACACTTCTTTCCAAAGGTCTCCCACTTAAAGGGCAGTCTCAAACTGGGACTGTATGACTTTTAAAACTCAATGGATCTTTCTTAAGGAAAGACTGATTTCATGGCGGTTTTTAACAACACCTGGCACAAATACTATCTTTTGAATTCCTTCAGTATGAATATTGTCAAAAACAAAGCTCACTCTTTAAAAATTTTAAATATTTAAAAAGGGATAAAAGGGACAGTATCCAGTGCTGGGGTGCCTGGCAAATTGCCAGGAGCTTAAAACAATTTTCTTCTATACTTTTTTCATTACACTGGTTATATACATATTTGTAAGGCTATGCATATTCAAACGTTCCTGTGAATTCTTTCACTTGTTCCTGGAATTCTTTTAGCTTTGTTTGACCCTTGACCTTGTGTACAATAGTGTAGATTTGGTTTTTTTGGAGTTGTGTATGCCATTTCCTCACAACATGTATACCATTTCCCCACAATGGTAGATAGGGAATTATTGATAGATGCAGTCAGTAACAGGAGTTTTCCACATCCTTTTTCTGATGTTATCTGTGTGGTTCCTTCAATGTCATCTAATCATACACAGTTTAAAGCTATTTCCACAAACTCATCTAAGTCTCTATTGTCAGTTAGTTACAAACAAACAAACAAACAAACAAACAAAGTATCCTACAAAAGCTAACATAGTCTCTATTTCAATATTTTAAAAGAAAGCCTAAACTGCAATATCTGTTTATCACACTAATGCCTAGATAAGATACACATGGTCAGGGCACTGGCCACAGAAGCTTACAAACTATACTACATCAAAAACAGCTAAAAGAGATTACAAACAGCTAAAAGAGATTACAAAATTGTTGTGATTAATAATAATTTGCAAAAGTCAACACATAACAGCAAAAGCCAATAATTCCACAGTTACTTATAACAATATTTGATAGAAGTAACTGCAAACAAAACTGAATCTGGATCCTGTTTTTAGAACACCTTGACTGTGCTCTACACTTTAATAGTGTATTTGAAAACTCTTGTTTGTGTTCCCCCATCAGTGAAATTGTGCAGATAAGTAAGTTTAAACACCAAAAGTGTTTCTCATTTTCCTTGAGTATACCAGTGTTGGGGGTTAGGTTTTCTCAAAGGAATTTCTTCCCATTTATTGTCAGGGAAATGCAGAGAGGAGGGGAAGTGGGGAAGGGGCGGCTTCCTAGGTTAAAATGGTGGAGATTAAGGGAAAAAAGGAAATGGCCAAGGACCTTACATACCACTGAAGTGGTTTTGGGGATGGGAATGGACTTTTGGCAGTCTCAGCTGGGTGTAGGCAGTCTTAGCCTGGCTTGGAGGGTAGATAGTTGTGGTTTTTAGTGCCAGACATCCACCCAGGCCTCAGTGATGCTGGGGAATTCTCTTTGCTGTCTGTTAGTAAGCCTGCTGCTTGCAGGAGGTGATGGTTAACCAGGGCTTTTCAGCATCTGCCACTGCTGGGAGATCCCTGCCAGCTACGCAGGTGTTTCAGGGGAACACTGGACCCCTGTAGAGACCCAAGGCTCTGCCACTAGGTCTGTAATATTTTTGCCCTGGAAGGGCAAGAACAAGAGAGGAGAAACACCCCTCTAAAGTTGGGGTGAGAAATGCCTCCCTCCCATAGGCCTTTGCAGGCACATGTTAATGTCTTGAGTTCTATTGGTCTGTACAGTTGTTCCACCCCGTTTAGCCCCTGTTCACCCTATATGTACCCTTCCTGGAATGTTCTTCCTTTCCTTTATCCCCATTGGCTATGTTTTGCCACGTTGCTCCACCCCTGTTACTCCATTGGTTCCCCCAGGCTCTAGCCACTCCCCTGTACCACTTTCCCCTGTCCCTATTGGACCTCGACCCTCAGACCTGCCTCTCTTGTCCCATATTTAACCCTGTGCCCTCAACCCAGTTTTGTCTTTGTTCCTGGACTCCCTTTGAGACTCAATAAACCTTCCCTCGGATTTCCACACAAGGACCCGTCCTTCCCTGTGTCATCAGCCAGTATTTTAGCAAGTGTGCTCCAGGCCCCGAAGGTGCAGGTCACTCTCAGAGGATCCCATTGAAGCACACTGCTTCAGGCCCTCCACCTCCTCCCTTTCTCTGGATAGAGGGTCCCAGCTGCTGGTTGACTGGAACCTGGGGACTGCCATTGCCAGTGAGAGGAAAGGTGTGCACTGTTATAGATGGGTAATGCGATGGCTGGCTCTCACAATTAAGGGATGAATATTATGTGTATGTTAAGAGAAGTTTTATAGATGTATAGTTATGTTATTTTGGTATGTTCTCCCCATAGTCCTCTTTCCCCTCCCTCTTGGTAGTCAGGGCATTTTGGGGAAGGGCAGGCTTGTTACTAGGAGGTGCTGCATGGCAACACCTGACCTCCGATCAAGTTGCAAAAAAGGAGCCTCCACCAATGAACAGCAGAGAAGGAGTCGACTGGCAAGACTTTAGGAGGGGCCAAGGGTATAAGAAGCAGTGCATCCATTTTGTGAATGAGCACATGGCGGTTTATTTCCATGCTCCCAGCGCTGTAATTTTCCTTATTCAGTCATTTGTTATATTTGGTTAAGGTTTAAATAAACCTTTGAAATTTTAAAAGTGAGCATCGTTTCTCACAGTGTTAATGTCTTTACAAATAGTTTGATAGGTGAAAGTATGGGTGTTAACGTCTTTGAAATGGATCTTGATGTCTCTACTGCAGCAGGTTTGTTACAGTGCCCAGACAGCTTGGCTCCTGAAACAGATAAGGGCCTGCACAAGCCTGAACTTTGGGTAAAATGCCAGGTTCAAGGAGAAATATGTGGTAGGTGGTTCAGGAAGGCTGTACCTTCTGAGTACCTCCGCCAGTGGGGAAAGAAGAGGGCAACGTGTGGCTGGGAGTTCAGGATAAAAGGAGGCTGCAGCCTCCAAAATCTTGAGAGTTCAGCCTGGCTGTAGTGCTCCTTCACTTGTGAGGTGTTTGCTGACTTTGAGTCCTCCCAGGATTTTCTTGTGGAGTTGAGAAGTCTTTCCCTTTTTTGCAATTCACACTCAGCTGAGAAAAGTTTGAATTTTGATACTGACATTTTGTGATGAAAAATTGTCTTGAGGATTCTCATGCAACTTCACTGCCTGTTTATCAGGAGCATGGTGAGGTGAAGAAGTTATTCTGTATTTATAAAATCAAGGCATATGTTGATTGCCAGTTGCCTGTAATCTAACTGTGACAGCAGCACAAGGGCTAGAAGGACAGAGCATCCCCAAGGATGTGTCATTCCCAAGTTCCATAAGGAGGTGGAAAGGTGGCAGTGCTGTCACCACTGCATAAACTTCCTTGGAGCAGGAGTACCTCAGATGTGAAATCAGGCTGAGTACAGTTTCCCACAAAAGGAGGATGCAGGGAGGCAAAAAACTGGGATTTCACCAAAGGGGAATTGCTGTGGCTGTTCCTGGGACTGTGATGCTACCAAAATAATGGAGGTTGGTTGTTTTCCCTTACAGGCAGTTCTGTATTGTGGAGCTCCCAATGAGAGTCTTGTGCTCTTGCACCTTTAATGGACAGAGCACAGGGATTTGCTTTTCCTTTAATGAGATAGAAAATATATTAATTCTTCTCATTGAACTGGCTGTGATTACCCCTCTGCTCCAATTGGCTCCTGCCCTGCAATATTTAAACTTATTTGCAAGCAACAACAAAAAAAGCAATCTCAGATCTTTGTACTATTCAGCTGAAGTAGGAAAAAAATTCCAAAAATTACATGAAAGAGAAGAAGGTGGGGGAAAAAATTATCCCAAAATGCAAAGAAAATGGGCTGTGAAGGTGCTGAGGGATAATGTTTTCATAAAGCAGCAAGTGCTCTGAGCTACTCCTCTCCTTTGAGTCCAGTGTTTCTCCTGTTGGCATTGATGGAAGTGTTGGCAGCCAAACCCTTTGCACTCGAGAGATTCCCCAACTTTCTCATTCAATTCTGTGGGGAGTGCTGCACATCCCTCTGACATGGTGCAAGACTAATGCCCATTTTTCCCACAGGGATGTCACCTAGAGGAACAGAAACCCCACAGTTCCTGGTAGGTGCTTTAGGAATTCCCATTCCAGACCTCTGTACACCTGGCAGACGCTTGTCTTCTTCAGGCTGTGAGAAATGTTCTCTCCCCACTGTGGCCTCCTTATGCCTGTGTTTTCCAGCACTGCAGGAGGAGCAGCCTATGAGACACATTGTCTAGATAACAGATACTTGCAGTTTTCCTAATCTCCCTTCCAACTTTTCCTTTCCTCCTGCTGCTTCCATCCCAGCAAAAGAAGGGTATGGAGGTTGTGGAGCCGCTAAGTTTGTAAACATGAAGGAGGGAAGCTATGTGGGTTTGTTAAGGCAATTTTCCTGAGGGCAGTTGGTATTTAGCACTTAACTGTGTAAGCAATTCAGGAGCAACAACTGGTGTGGTCACAGTTGATGATTTTAAATCCTTGGCTTTTCTCTGTGAAAACCCTGTAAAAACACCTTTAAGAAAGCAGGCAAGGAAACAGCAAAAATTGCTTATATTTCTGTATAATTTTTATTTTGTTACAGAACTGGAAACCAACATTATTTTACCTAAAAAAATAAATTCTGATAAATGCATCTGACAGATTGCATATACAAAATTCTATCCTAAAAGCACCCATTCTTAAGGTAAAGTTCTTCAAGGCCTTTATTAGCAGGATGACAAAATCTTCACATGTGCTCTCTGATACTATCACAAATGGCCCTTTAAGTTTGACTGACAGCTCTGGCCCCTGTTCCTTCTGTTATAAATTAGGTAAAGTGTTTGCATAGAAAAATGGTGTTTTATAGAAGGTCTCTCAGTGGTAAAACTAATAAAATTTTCAAACAGTTTATTCATTGAAAAGTGAAGTTTTGGCTGAGAAAATAGGAAGGTCTGGATCTCTAGCTATTTAGGTTATTACCTTGTGCTTTATTTTAAAAATGTTATTAAGCACAGAACAGGAAAACAATATTTTAGGTTGAGCTAAAGATTTAGTGTGACACCTAAAATGTAACTTCCAGTTCTGTGAAGTTTGGGTTTTTCTTTCTGGAAACACAGTTTGATGAATAGAAACTGTCCACTTGTGGTAACACAAAGCAAGTTTTTATCAGATTTTTTTATTCTAGCATGCTAAAAAAAGTGTATCTATAAAATCAGTTTAATATGGTCAAGTGGCCTTCAACATTGGAATTCAAATGTCTTAGATATTTACCTCCCCTCAGTTAAGATGTGATAATTGACCAAGTGTATTTTCCTGTTTTAAATTGAAAGTAAACTTATCCTATTTACTATTCTGGTAACATCCTAGAATATTTGCAGATAGTTATTTGTGGTTGCTTTTCCACACTTAGGTAAGCTGTAAGTCTGGGAGCGTGGATTTGCACTAGTGAGATAACCCCTGAACCTAGAGAAAGAATCTCAAAAGGCAAAAGTTCATTTAAGAGAAAAAAGAACATATTTTCTGCGAGCATATATTAGCATTTGAAGTATGACAAATAACAAAGTCAAAGCTAGTTCCCTGTTAAAATTTGCAGTTCTAGGCTATGTCAGAGAACATAGCTGAGGTCTTTGAAATAAGCTGAGTCAAGGACACAGAGAAGCACTTCTTGCTTTGGCACTCAGGCAACAGAGTGAGGCTCAGGAATGGTGCTTTAGAGCACAAGGAAAGCAGTTACGGTTATAGCAGTACACAAATAGTGAAAATACTTTATCCATATGAAAACAGTATCTTTATATCAGGGCTAAAAATAAGTTTAAAAGAGGAAGTATTCAGTGCAAAAAAAAATAGGCAATTTCTTCAATGGAGAAACTGTTTTATTAGCTTATAACCTAAAAAATAATTATAAAAAATAAACAGTACAAATGTCAGCACTTTCTGTAGCTCATTAGGTTACCTGAAACAATGTGACAGATTCTGATCAAATTCCTGTTGGATATAAATGTAAAATAAGTTCCATAATGCCATCATACTTTTTTTTACTGCTCTGGAGAGCAACCAGCAAGCAGAAAGACCTTTTGCTTTCTTTCCAACACTGTTCAGGGGGATTGCACATCCTTGTTTAAACCCTTTTGGTTACTTCATGAAGCCCACACAAGGGTTTGTATGAAATGAATAAATGGTCACAGCTCCCATCACAGAAACACAGAGATACAGGGCTTCTCATCCCATCCTCTCTTGCATGCCTCTTGCCAAATCTGGCTTGGGATCCATCACACTAGGAAATTCTGCCAGACTAATGCCCCTCTGAGATTAATATATTGAACAAAATATAAGGCAGTGCAAACTTTGTCTCTCTGCAGCAAATCAGTGAGTCTGTTTTTAAAACTGATCTGTAGATTAGATGTCTTTCACAGAGGGCATTTGTTCCAGGGCATTATTTCTTAGTAAGATAAAAACAAAATCAAGATGATAAATAACCAGCTTTTACTATTTGCCTTACCATCTCCAGAAAGAGGCCTTGTTTGGGGGAACTAAAAGGCATATAGATTAAAAATCCCTGGAATATTCTACCATTTTGCATTCGATTTAGAGTAAGTTCAGTATTCAAGATACTGCTCATTTACTATCAGACTTATTTTTATTTCAAGGCAATATGCTGCAATTTATCTTGGAGAGAAAAATGGTGAAAATGGAAACTTTCTATCCCTGGTTTCACTTTTGTCCTAATTCTGTGGTCCCTGATCTCCACTGTATCTGAGCTGTTGGGCCATGCCATCGTCCCACAGGAGACACACATTTCTTTTAAGTGGTGCTAGCTGTCAGCTGGTCCACACAAATGCACATTCTCCTTTTATGTGAGGGGCAAATAGGCTTTTGAGATGAAGATGACACAAAATTGCAATTCCACTCTGGTCTTCAGATGTGTATGTTCCCTGCCATTCACCTCCTGTCACTGATTTGCAGCAATTTTTGCAAGGAGATTTAACTGTGCATATGATTAAATGGGTACGATTTTTGAGTCTTCCTCTGATCATTTATTTCTCCTTCACTAGTCACAGGGAGAGCAGAGTTTAAATAGCAAATTGACAGCTGCCACACAATTGCATGGAGCCTGTCTCTATTTAGATTGATGTCTACAGCAGCTACACTCATCAGGACCATCCTTAGTCAGAAGGACTGTAATTGCAGCACCAGAGTCTCCTGGATTAAATCTAGAGTCACATCACAGAACTTGCCTGATGGAATGAAAAGTATTCATTGCTTCCCACTGCTCAAGCAGGGCTTCCAGTCAAGTTCAAGCCAGGTTGAAAGAATTCCTGGTTTGTGAACATAGAGAAGATGGCTTCTGTCTATATATAGCTAAAGTGTTGTTGCATGGCAATGGAATATAAAGCTGATACAGCATCTTTGTTCAGAATGATTGAAAAAACAGGATTTTGGCACTTGAGTGTTTCCTAAAATTTTGAAAAGAAATGGCTAAGTGCAGAAGACATTGAGACTTTTAAAGACTTTTCTTTGATAGACTTCTGTCTTAACCTAGCTTGCTTAGAACACAGGGAAGAAAGCTAAACTTGAATAAAAAGAAATATCTGAAAGTGTGTCCCAAACTAAGATGACTTTGGTAGCAAAATTCTTAGTTTTAAAAAAGCCTGCAGACTAAGATAGCCACCAAGAGCTTCTGGCATCTGAAACTGAAACATATTTAAAAGTGGCCTAAACATGGCAACTTTGGGTTCAAAGGCATCATTGGAAAAGTATTTTAATTTGATAGTTTGTGCTGGTTTGAAAGTAAACCAGTGGGAGAAATGAACCCCATACAATTACCTTGAGAGGGATTACAGATGAGAGTTACAATTTAATAGGAAGGTTACAATAAATGCAATGATACACAGAAAAATGGGCTTAAACCCACAGAGTACAGCCTAGCACCCTGATGTTCAGAGTGGTGGTCGAATTCCTGTCAAATGGTGGCTGCAGGCAAAAACAGTGGTGCTGTGAGAGTTCTGATCCTCCTCTGGATCCTTCCAGTAGTGGTGGTGTCCCAAGTCCCCAGTTATATATGGTCAGGTTCAGGTGGAAATGCTCAGTACCTCTGCCAGGGTGGAGAGTTTCACAATTGAACTGTGTCATACTGTGAGTCATGAGGTATTTTTGGTAGCTCTTGATGATCTTAAGTCATTGCAGCTGCTCATTATGCTATTGAATGATTACAGCCCATTAGCAGAGATGACCCCCCTTAGGATGGGTAGCTGTGCTGGTACTTCCTCGGAGGGAATTGCTATGTCTGAGTAATTTGTGAAGACAAAGAAACTCAAGGGTTTGCCTCTTCTCCCTTATCTCATTTAACACCCAGCCTGTAGCCTGAGGGATTGGGTGTGCACTGGGCAGCTACCGTGAATGACCCACCATTAACAGTTTGTCAGAAAGGACATAGATGGGAGTAGAACACATGGTTTGGTTACACCCCACGTTGGCACTATCCTGTAACCCATGATGCCTGTGTAACTGAGATAAAAGTTACAAGTTAGCTTGAGTTATAAGATATCAATATAACCTGATAACCTGAACCTAAATCATTATTTTCTATATACCTATATAACCTGAATCATAGTTTTTATACCTATATAACCTTATATAAATAACTTTCTCTACAATGTTATGACTAGTATATGGTTAACTAGTTGCTTAATGCTGAATACACAAAAAAAGAAGAAAAAGCTCACCAGGTGGATAGCTTTAGAGATAGATAAGTATAGTAATAATGAGAAATTGGCAAGTGCAAAGCCAATTAGCCACAAAACAAAGAATTTGGGCTGGTTAAGACCAGACAGACCAAAGAACACTGTAAGTGTGCATTCTCTGAAGACAAAGTTGAAAAGTTCAGATGCAAAGAAGATTTTTCATCAAAGACCCCTGACGGCCCTTGAACTGAGGAGGTGCAAGTACAGTGCAGAAGAACTATCTAATAACCATGAGCTTATACTGTGTAAATTAGTTCTGGCATGTATGTGATGATGTTGTAGTGACGTAGTGACACTGAGCAACACTTACTCTATGATACAAATACCTGCTCTATATACATTGGTCTATAGTTATTGGACAATGGCTATAGACATCAGGAATTTATTCCCAGCCTGTCTTTTGGGCATCACCCAGGACATAATTGTATATGAATAAATGTACTGACACCACATAATATATGTAATAAATGTATGTACTGACACCACATCACACTGCATGAGGTGGGGGGTGCTGCCACCACAAGCCTGACCAAACTCCCCCTGTGATGCAGCTCCTCTTTGGCTTGAGGCAACACAAGCAACATGGCTGTGCTGGCAGAGCAGTGTGAAAACTTGCCCTGCAGTGTGCACAAGGCTGTCAGGCATTGCTCTGATCACACTTAGGCTGTACTGACTGCCTTTTTTGGGTCAGAGCCTGAAATGCCCTTCACGTGATCCTTGAACAGACCAGTCCTCTCACAGAAAAAAGATATTTTGCCAGCTAGGAAACACCTGGTTTTCTGTGGCACTGGACAAATGTGAAAATGGCAGGTATATCTAATATATTTTGAAAAGGCTTGTGCTCCCACCTGGCAGCACGGCAGTGCTCCATGGCCAGTCTCGGGCCCCTCTTTGTCTGAAGTGGTGCCCAAAGGGGGAGGGAGCAGGTCCTTCTGTCCCTGCCAGGCTAACCACAGCAGACAGTGTTGTCTCAAACCGACACACAGGAAAGCTTTTGTGATTCTCCTGCCTGTTCCAGTGATGCAGAAAACAAAGTAAGATGTCCTTGGTAGGAGATTATGATATTCTGTAGAGAGGGTTTGAGAATTTCTCACTTGTTGGGTGTCAGTGATGCAGCATTCTCTGGGGGGTAATCAACTGACAGGAAATGCTCACTCACTCATTTCTGCAGAGAAAACGAATGAGAGAAAGGGTTTGTATATTCCTAGTTTGGGGTTTTTTTCCTATTTTTATTTTATGTTAATAATATAGCCTGTGCCAGAGAAAATAAACTCTTTCTCCATTCCTAGTCTGTCACTGTGATATAAATACCAGCCCACAATTTAGCATTGTTAATTAATATGTACTTTCTATTACCTTCCTTTTGGAGAGCTCATTTTCTTGAGGAATGTAGCTCTTCATTCAAACATTTCATTTTGTAGCAGGAGAAAGAGACAGAGGCACGGAAGAACTACTTTAACTGGATTGTGTAACAATGGCTGTGGTAACAATTGTCTGGGAGAATTATCTGGAGGTAACAAAAGGACTCTCAAAATGAATACATTACAAAGACTCTTTTATGACTGAAAAATACTGATGTTTTTAAAAGAGAGTGAGAGAAGCAGGAGTTGGAGAGGAGTTGGATGATTTTTTAAGAAAATGCAAAGATTACACTTTGAAGTTTGTCTTGGCATAGGGAAGATGTTTTCTCAGGACTGCTGGAGGAAAGCTTACACTCTGCTCCACTGTCTCCTCACCCTTGTTTCCAGAGCACATGTTCCTTGTCGTGCCCTAGCCGCAGCGAGAGGCTGTGCTGGTCAGCCTGAGCCGGGCTCCGACAATTCTGCTGCCACCAAGCGCTCATCAAGCACAGCAGCTCTGTGAGTGCCTCGGTGCTGTGCCGTCTGATTTATCTCTGCACAGACAGCTCATTCCCGCTTAATTTCGGCAGTCGAGGCTCGCTGCCAGAATGTCATCCTTTAGGATCCAGTTGTGCAAGCAGGGTAATCCAGGATGGGGTCAAAAAGTGGGAGATTAAGAGGAAAGCAGAGGGGGTAACTAGTTATTCTGGGCATCCATTACCATGACAGCTATCTATTTCTAGATCTATCATGTACACACTTTTTTCCAGGGGGCTGCAAGGGGCTGATCTTCTAGTTATAAGATGGAAGTTTGCCTCTTAAAAAATATGAGAGATTTTATTGGACCCACTTGATAAGTGGATTAATTTTTGTTAGTTTTCTCCTAACTCCCAAGATATAATAATGAGAAGTCTGTTTTTCATATCACTTATTTCAGCTAAGTGGTTCCACTTCCTGTCACCATGTGGGACACTGTAGAGGTTTGTACTGAACATTGCTCAGAAATTTTTATTTTTGTATGAAAGTACAGCTGTATCTTGAAGGTGGTACAGAATTGGAATAAGGTATAATGAGGTACTGTAGGTTGCTAATACACATTACACTCAGCAGCACCTTGGCTGTGGAAATGTGCAACTTTATGCATCTGGCTAACAGCAGCCAACAAAAAAGAGATCGAAATTCTTTTACTGCTAACAGGGAAAATATAATTCTCAATGAAATGAGTAATTTCTTACTGTAGTTGGTGACTGCCCGGATGACCACCTTTCCATGGCTAGTGTCAGTGTTAAGCACTTCAAAGACATGAGAATGGGGGAGAGGAAAAAATCTGCCTTAAAAAACAATTAATTTTTCTGAGGGGGTAGTGGTCAGCTGGATCAGTTTCTGACTTGGCCAGAGACATAACTGTGAGTGCCACTGCTGCAGAGAAGGTGGTGGTGGGGAATAGGGAGTGTGAAGGGAAGTAGGAGAAAAAGAAGAGCATGGAAGTTCCAGCATCATCTTTGTGGTGGAGGGGGCTCTCTGATGTGAAGTGCAGCCATTCTTCATTTATGCAGGTCTAGTACAGAGTGGAATTTTCAGCCTTTTATGCACAATGCTGGGTTAACAAACTATCGTGGTTTAACTCTGGCCAAATGCCAGGCACTCATGAAAGCTGTTCTCAAACCCTTCCCTGCCACAGCTGGACAAGGGAGAGAAAAATTTAATGAAGGGTTCATGAGCTGAGTTAAGGACCTGGAGAAAACACTCCAAGGGCAAAACAGGCTCAACTTGAGATATTAAGTGAATTTATTAATAACAAAATCAGAAGAGGACAATGAGAAGTAAAATAAGCCCTAAAACACCTTTTCTTCCCCCAGCCCCTCCCTCCTTCCCACCCACAGCACAGGGGACAGAGCGTGGGGGTTTTGGTCAGTTCATCACCGAGATTTTCTTGCACTGCTCAGGGAGAGGAGTCCTTCCCCTGGGAGACCATGGGGTCCCTTCCACAGGAGACAGTTCTCCATGAACTTCTCCAGCGTGGTTCCACTCTCATGAGCAGCAGTGCTCCCAAAACTGCTGCAGTGTGAGTCCCTCCCATGGGCAGACAATCCTCCCAAAACTGCTGCAGTGTGGGTCTCTCTTCCCACGGGGTGCAGTCCAACAAGGACAGGCTGCTCCAGCCTGGAAGCAGGGCCCTCTCTCCACTGGGTCTGCCACTGGATCACAGCCTCCTCCAGCATCCACAGCTGCTCTGGGGTGGGCACCTCTGCCCCGGGCTGTGGGTGGATCTCTGCATCCCCATGGATCCCCAGGGGCTGCAGGGCACAGCTGCTTCCCGATGGTCTCACCACAGCCTGCAGAGGAATCTCAGCTCTGGCTCCTGGAGCACCTCCTGCCCCTCCTCTGCCCTGACCTTGGTGTCCCCATGTTGTTTCCCTCACATGTTCTCTCCTCCTCCTCTTCTCTACCTGGAGTTAAAACTGCCCCACTATCTTTGTTTTGATTTTCTTTTAAAATCTGTTACCACAGAGGCATTGCCATCACCTCTAACTGGCCCAGCCTTGGCCAGCAGCATGTCCATCCTCAGAGCCATCAGGGCTTGGCTCTGCCAGACACAGTGGAAACTTCCAGCAGCTTCTCACAGAAGCCAGCCCTGCTACCAAAAACCAGGCCAGGCAGAACCAACACACAAAGGTTAAAGAACAGCCAGCATGCAGAGCAGTCTGCTGAAGGTTAACAAGAAGCTCTGAATGGAAAGGCTGTTTAGGATGTCTCAGGCAGTATTAAGGATCCTTTAGAGTTCAGTTTCAAAGTATCCTGTGCAGGCAGACATCCAGAGTTTGTCTTTAATGAAATACTGAAGTCCATTTCCCTATGGATTTTGAGGACCATCCTCTCCCACAATACAACTCCAATGACTCCCAATTCCTGTTCTGTTTCTGTGCTGCACCATGGATTTCATCCCATAGGGAGATGTTTTCCTAGCTGTATGTTCAGTACTTCCCCTCGCTGCAGCCTATGGTTGGAGCTGTGTGGTCACTGTCATGTCCCTGTACTCCACTGACAGGCCCTGGCTGTGGAGTGTGACTGATTGAAACTGAGCCACTGAAGTTGGCTGGGAAAGAGAAGAAAGACTAGGAATCATACATATTATCAAAGAATAATTTAGGTTGGAAAAGACCTCTAAGACTAGAGTCTAACTCTAATCTTGATGTAACCAATCAGCAGCTTGTGAACCAGACCAGAGCACTGAGTGCCACATCCCCTTGTTCCTTGGATGCCTCCAGGGAAGGGGTCTCCACCACATTCCCTTCCAAAGCCTGACAGTCCTTTCCATGAAGAAATTCCTGTTGATGTCCAACATGAACCTTCCCTGGCAAAACTTGAGGTGCCATTTCTTTTTGCCCTGGCAGCAGAGCCTGAGCCCCACCTGGCTGCACCCTCCTGTCATGGAGTTGTGGAGAGAGAAAAAAGTCCCCCCGAGCCTCCTTTTCTCCAGGCTGAGCCCCCCCAGCTCCCTCAGCTGCTCCTCATATGCCTTACTCTCTAGACTCTTCTCCTGTTTTGTTGCCCTGCAGGCAGGTTAACAACAGGAAAAATGTCTAAGAATGCATTTCAAACTCCAGCAATGGTTTTTACAGTGCGCGTGAAATTGAGCAGTCCTAATCCTAATCTCACTTCGACTACGAGGTTTGTAATTCCCGTAAAAACCGGGCAGTCCTGGAAGGGGGGCAGGTGGTCCCACACAGCCAGTGCAGCCTGTGGATGCTCTTGGGAGCTCTGAGTGGGGCACAAAGTCGTTCCGAGCAGGAGACCCCGAGCCCAGTGGTGGGGCGTGGGCTGCGGGCAGCCCGCAGTGCCGGGGGCTGAGCTGTCGGCGATGCTCGTTCCGCTGCTATCGAGGGAGCTCAGGGCACAGCCGCTTTCCCAGGGCTGCCTGTTCAGCTCGGCAGATGCTCCTTCCTTAACCCTTCCCCTTTCTCCCTGCCCTCCGAGCCGATTCTTTCCGCAGGCAGAGCCGGTTTTCCCCAGCCAGTCATTAAACCAGCGGGATGTGGCTCCCTTCCCCCGCCTGACACGGTGACGAGGAGCGCCTGCTGATCAGTCCTTCCACATAGTCTGCAGGTTGCTGCTTCGGCTACTAGGAAAAAAAAGGGGAAAAGGGAGAGAGGCAAAGAAAGAAAGAAAGAAAAAAAGAAATAAGAAATAAATAGAAAAAGAGATAGAGCCGCAAACCCAGCAGTGGCTGTTCCGCATTCCTCGGAGCCCAGGCAGCCGAGCCGCGGCCGGGCAGGGTGTGCTGGCCCCGGCGGAGACGGGGAGGCGAGTGGTGTACGAGATTCCTGCGGACCGCGGAGGAGGTGGAGCTTGCTTTGATCCGCTTTCTTGGAGCCGCATGATTCCCGAGCGGGCCCAGGGCTGAGGAGCCGGTGGGTAAAGGGGGCTGAACTTGGGCGCAATTTGCCGGCCTCGGGTATAGGACGAAGCCCCATCCTATTCCCCCGTCTCGCAGCACGGCAAGGAGAGAAGCTGGAGCATCCCTTCCCTCCCTTCCAGCCTCTTCTCTGGCATCCCCCTCTGGCTGGACACGCTGGCTGTCCTTCCTCCTCCTCTTCCTCCTACTCCCACCCCGCTAAAATACACAAGTCCAGCGGCTTTGATGCGATAAAAGACTTGAGGAAAGTCAAAAGCATGTGGGGTAAGGAAACGGGTTGGACATGTAAAGAGAAGAAGAGCTCAAGAGTTTCACCAGTGAGCCATGAAATGAGCTGATGTACTAGAGGGAAGGAGACTCGTCATCGGGAGCTATGGATCCAAGGTTAACGTGGAGGGGGGGCAAAGGAGAGAGCGAAAGGAGATCCAGTCATCCAGTCTATTGCCTTGTGCTGCAATAGCTTGGAAAGAATCACCAGGAAAACTGGCAAACATTAGCAAAAAACTTTGCGTGGTCGAGAGCCACTTCCACTCTCCTTTTAGAAGTATGAGTTGAGGCTTGATTTACTTTCCAAAAAAAAAAAAACAAAAAAAACCAAAAAACCCCCATAGGACTTTCAAGAATTTGCATTTTCTATTCCCACAGTTGCTTCCTTTCAGGAGGCTGAAAGGAAGAAGCCATTTCACTCCCTCCTCCAGTTAGAATATAAATACAGAAATAAAGAGCTAAGGAATGGCAGTAGAGGTGTAGGGGGTAATTGTGCATCAAGGTGTAGTTTAAAAATGACGACACTGCTGGAGAAAGATGGAGAAATAACACCCCTTAATTTTTAATTTAGAAATATTAAAATTAATGTGTGAGATGTTGAGAAGAACATTGTGTTGTCCTGGTGAGATGTGATGTTGAACAATATCAAATCCAAGGAGTGATTTTTCCTGCTCCCATTTCACGACCTCATATATACAAACACAAATCAGGGCAGAAGTTTTCCAGCTTGGCAACCCCAGGCTCAGGAGCCACAATTCCCACTGCCCGAGCCCTAGTGCACAGAGGGGGTGACGTGTCCATTCCCTGTCCCAGTTCCTCCCACAGCATGTGTGGACAAGGCTTTTCCACGAAGTTGGCCAATGCCCAAGAGCAATGAAGCCAAGGGGATTTGCAGGAGCGAGCTCTCCCATGGGATCCTCTTTCCCTCCCAGTTGCACCCCTTTCCACGATGCCCTTGGAAGCTGGCCTTGGCCAGGTGCCCTGCACAGATTACCCAGGGAGGGTCTCGCTGCTGTGGCCCCTTCCTGCAGCTCCCACGCTCCTTCTTCCATGGCAGTTGTGGCTTGACTACATCTCCCAGCAGGCTGCACTGGGGAATGGGGGGAGAAAGGTTTTCCTACCCTTTTTCCTCCCCCATTGCATTCCTCCTCAGTGAGATGAAAAAAACATACTTGCTTTGCTGACACATCCCGTGCTTTGAGATGACAGGAGGTGCAAGGCTGCAAGAAGTCAGTTAAATCCCAAAGTGGGAAGGATGTAGCCCTGAGCTTTGAAATCTTAACAAATACGTAGAGGAGAGATTTTTTCTTTTGTGTGCAGGACCGATGGCTGCCAGTCTCTCTGGATACACAACTTATGCAACTGTTTCTCCATCACAAACTAGAGCACATGCATGTCTTGCATAATGTTGTTTGCCACCTTACAGATATTTCTTTTCTGGCCCCTGTAGAGCCTACAGATTGCTTTGCTGATCTTCTGCATCAGATGGCTTTATCCTTCTGGTACTACATAAATGCAGATCTGAGGTCTATGTAAATATGTATAAACAACATGCATATTTTGTAAAAGATTTATTTTTAGTCCCTATGTTTTTATGCTAGGGATAAAGAAGTTTGTTTAATTGATATCATTGGTATAAAAGTGGTTAATGCTAACAGTGGAAGCTGAAACCTTATCAGGGCTTTTAGAATTAGAATTGCTGGTTGTAAGTGGTCTCCCTATAACACTGTTCTCTTTGTTATTCTTTTGATTTCAGCAAAGCAATGCTTGTTTAAATTAAGAGGTATCAGTCTCAGGTTTCTAAAGAATCCCGGCAACAGAGTTTTTCTTCAAGAAGAGCTTGGAAATTATGATTATAATGAACTCTGGGAGCCGTGTGCCAAGCCTCTGCTCCTCAGAGAGATGGTTCCACTTGCATACTGAGTGCTGCCCTCTGTACATGTGTTTGGAAACCACATTTGAATGATTAAAGCAAGCTGAGGAACAGACCTTGCACTCAAACATGTAGGTTTGGGCATATATGCGAGTGTCTAGGTATTTCTGTATACATGTAGACATAAATAGCTTTATAAATGCTACATATCCACTGTGTAACAATTGTCTGTGTGATAAGAGACAAATATAATGTCAATATGTAGGATTGAATTTTATTTTAAATTGTAAATTGGATTAACTTCTCTGGCTGATTTGGCAGAGTGAATTATTGTTCCACTACACACAATATTTGTCCTTGGTATCCTAGGATACTTTGACATGATTATTTTATTTTAAAGATCTTTACGTGTTTAAATAAAAAAAAAAATTCACCTGTGCTGTTGGTAGTATAACCATTCTGGAGAGAGTAGTTTTAAATCTGTAAGTTTTACATTAAGTGTTTTCTTTTCCTGTCTGAACTGTAATGAAGGTAACAGTCCAAGCACTTCCACTCCATTATACCATCACTTTCATCTCTGAAATTTGGGCTTCAATGTTTCTAAGAATTGCTAAAATCTGTTAAAATCAGTGTTGTTTTCACTGAAATTAAAAATGATATCAAAGTGATAGTTTTGTACCAAGTAGGGCTTGGATGATTGTTACATTTTTATTACACATTGTATAATAGAGTATTGAGCCAAATTTGTGACTTCAAGCCCCAGTCATAAGAAAGAGGTATTAAGGAGGCACCAAGACTGAGATGGGCCTCTTGGAGTCACATTTTCTTCCCAGACCCATTTTGTTCCTAAGAACAGGTGCCCATTTACTCCCAACAACATTTTGCTACCTCCTTCCTTTTCCAAACACCTCCTGGTACCTTCTATTGAACAGTGGAGGAGTGGTAGCAGGTTGTATCAATCCTCACCTTTCCACCTATTTCAGTGAAGAAGTTTCTGGTCTGCCTGTTTCCTTTTTGAATTCCAAGCTCTGGTGTGTTTTGTGTGTGTGTGTGTGTGTGCCTTGAGTTTGCTCAGATTTCTATGGCTGACCAGTCACAGTCTGGTCACCTAAACAAAGCTTTGTCAGGATGTTTGCTGGCATGGTGGCCCTTTATACTCCATTTTTAAATCCATCTGGATGCTGGCATTAAATACACCCCTGCTCTTGGACAGGCTCAAGGGCTTCTTCAGCTCTGGGATAGGAACTATGGATTAGAGCCAGATAAATGATATTTTTCAACATTTGCTAGATGTTGAAGATCTTCCTGCTCATGGCAAGGAGATTGGACTAGGTGACCTTAAAAGGTCCCTTCCAACCCAAACAATTTTATAATTCTATAGATAGGCAGATATTTAGTTGCCTTGAATATGAGAATATGATATGAGAATATGAGAAAATTATATTTCTACAGTGTTGAAGGCTGGGCTCAAATGTAATTTTTTTTCCTTAAAACATGTGGCTAGTGAAAACATTGCTCTTCTTACCCTGTCCTTATTGAATTTCTCTCTAGTTCTGCAAGCATTTTATTAATATTTTTTGTCATTGTATGGAATCATCACAGAATCCTGGAATGGTTTGGGTTGGAAGGGACCTTAAAGCTCTTCTCATCCCTGCCATGTGCAGGGACACCTTCCACTATCCCAGGTTGCTCCAAACCCTATCCAATCTGTCCTTGGTCACTGCCAGGGATGGAGAAGCCACAGCTTCTCTGGCCAACCTGTGCCAGGGGCTCAGCACCCTCACAGGGAATATGTAAACTAACCCTATGGATCTCAGTAAAACTTGTTAGCTTGTTTAACTTGGTTGCTGCAAAAGTGATCCTAAAGGGACTCATCACTGAGGGAAAGTGAGGACAAAAAGTTGCTGGACCAGCCCTTTTAATAAGATCACATTTATTTTTGTGATATGTTTTTAGAATATATATTTGCAACTGGGAATTTGAAGGAAAACCTTTAGGAACAGAAGCCAGGCAGTACAGGAGACACCTTTCCAAGTCATGTGATTTAGGTCCAAGTTATTTTTAATTATTTTTCACCTTTTACTTCTGTAATCATGTATTTCCCCAGCAATGCAAGTCAGCCAAGGGTGAGATGAAGAAGTGTGAGGACCAGAGGACACAGACGTTCCCACAGCAAACTCAGGATTGCTGATCCAGGGCGCTCAAACAACATGAGTCAGCCTGTTCCTGGCTAGTCATGAGACTGAATCAAAAAAAAACATGAGCTGTTCTCAAGGCAAATTTGGGCTTCCTTTTGTTCGTCCTTGTATTCTGGTTTTATCCTATGCCTGGGCTATGTCTGCAGGTTTTCCCCCATAGATAAAAGGACTAGAAGGGGATTTAAGTCCAAAGCAAAGAGCATTTGAAAAGCAAGTCGAATGCTAGTCTTGCAAGGATGGGCCAATGTGTAAAAAAACGTTTCTGCAGAGACATAAAGAGAGTAAAACAGGCACCACAAAACATATAGTAGCATGAATTGCTTGGTGTCCTTACACAACTCACCTAGTATTTAACTGGGGCAAGGACAGGGAGGCTGATGTTTAGCCCAGAAAAAGACAGGGAAAGCACTTAGGCTGGAAATTTAGTGTGGAAAACAGGAAGTAACAGGACATCAGTGGCATTTTTGGCTAACTTGCATGAGCTCTAGCTTGGAGATTCACATCCATTTTTGGGCTGTGTGTCACTCAGTCTGCTTGTTCTGACTGAGGCAGTGTGGCCATGGCTGGGGCACAGGATCTCCCGTGGGAGACACCACTACACCTGAGAAGTTTCTGTGTTCACCTGGGGAAGGAGCACGAGCATGGTGTTTGTATACCCGGTGTCCATCTCCCTCCTTTATTTTGACATCTCTGGCAACTTTTGGGAAGTGTTCTGAAGCCTTTTGTTTTACTATCTTTTGGGAGAGAGTTCACAAGCAAAGTGAGAACACTTCAGTGCCTTACTAGAATGCTGGTGGTCAGGAGAGAAAGCCTCACTCACGAAGGGTTTAATCTATTTTTTCTGATGGCCTGTTGTGTTTTGTCTTCGCACACCTTTCATTGCACTTATGCTTAGTGTAGAGAAGACTATTTAAGGAACCTCACTATATTTATTTAAAGAAGAGAAGAAACCCCTGAGAACTCAGAATGTAGTTTTTAATACTCTTTGGAGCTGTTCCCCATGACTACATGTTAAGTAAGACACAACCAATAATTACGTTGAACATGGAGACTTTCTATCATAAGTATTTCATTTCATTTCATTTCATTTCATTTCATTTCATTTCATTTCATTTCATTTCAATATTTTATTTCAATATTTCATTTTTCTAACCTCAGCTTGTACAGCTCCTAGCACATTGTCATACTGGGGAGCCTATGTGTATGCTGCTGCAATAGCAGGAGATAATTAGTGTACCCTGCTCCAGAGAATGAGTGCATGGACTGCATGAACAATATCCTGTTGCTCAACACTTCTCATTTGACTTTCTCAGATCCACGATTTTGAAGATGATATTCCCACAGCTTCACTCTGTGGTGCTCTGCAATGTTGTTTTCCAGTGATATTAACAGGAATGGTATTGATCTGAATATATTCTCAGAGTGAACCTTGGAGCAAAATTTGTTGAACAAGTGTTATGTACAAATTCACCTCAATGTACAGAAGAAATTCAATTCTCTTCTTCAAAGCAGAGTGATAAAAGGATTTTGGGACTGGATCAGCCTTGCAAGACAGTGAGGCTGGAAGTGAAGGACAACAGCAGCAACAACAAAATTGAAAAAGAGGATTGGGATGAAGAGAGAAAAGAAATACAATAGCTAGGTTTCTGTAACTGAAACCATATTAAATATCTGTGCTCTGCAAATGATACAAATTGATATTATTTCAAAAAGCCATTATTGGGACTCCACTATAGGAGTTCAATATATTTTCTGCCCTAGGGCTTTGTTCAGCAGAAATTTTAAGCAGAACTTCTGTGTGCAGGAGCCTGCTGAATACAGTGAAATGGGCTGCTTCATTCTTTTCATCCCATTCAGCAGAAATTCAACTGTCCTGTGAAAATATGTCTCAGTACTGCTGGGAACTTTTGCATAGAGCCAAAGAGAGGTGAAGGCTTTCATTGTAATATTTCTCTTGCTTCCTGCTGCGTCACTGTCTGTTCATTGCACTACAAAGCCCTGTTGCTTTCTGCCACTGAAATTAATTTAATATTTTCCTTTGGAGCAAAAATGGCTTTGGGTTAAATCCTGCATGGGAGAACAAAACCTTGATGTGAACAAGGTGTGGGGAAGGGACAGGGAACAGATGTGCCTGAACTTTGTGTAAGAGCAAAATGTGGTGTCAGGCAGCTGAGTCAATTGTGATGAAGCCAAGGTGACAGGTGTCACTTCTTCTTCTTCATAAGGACATGTGCCAGAGAACAGAAAGCTTGTGGCCTCTGCCAGAGCCAGGCCTGGTTTTTAGAGCAGTAGGACAAACACAGATTTCCTCCATGAGAGATGACTTATTTGGTGGAGTGAAGACATTGGGGGCACAGTGTGGTTGAATTGTGAATCAGGCTTGGGCTGATGGCTGCTTATTCTTTCCTACATTTCCCTACTAAAAAGTTAAATAAAGTATTTTCCAAACTGCTAAAGAGATTCGAATTCATAACTTGTTTGAAAGAGGCTTCTAAATCTTCTTGGCAGCTTGGGAAACCTTAGGCCTAGCATGAGACATCTTTTTCTTGTGACTTTCAACCAGGTTTGTCTGTCAATCTGCCCATGTTTTTCCCAGGTGCCATAGGGAGATGAAACTATTCAGAAAGCTTTCTGTAGAAACAGTTGGATCATTACCTCCTGCCTGAAAAGGGGGTGAAGGCATGCTCTAGAAAGTGATGCTGGAAGGGATGGACTGCTCATTTCTGAGGAAGGAGTCAGATAAGGAGAAAACTTGCTATGAACTTCAGTATCCTGTTAAATTCTTCATTAACATGAAATGCCTGGGAATAAGTGATGTTCAGATGATATAGGATTATTTTCTCAAAGGAGATGAGCAGCCCAGTTTCAAGGACTCAGTGGGGCTCAAGTTTGAGTGCACACATCCTGGAAGGGTTGAAGCATTGCAAATCCAAGTGAGTGATTCACTTAGAGGATAGGCATTTATTTTCTCAACCTTTTACACTTTGACACAATGTTATACTGTATTACCTATATACCCCTGTTCTTATGCTTCTACTCTGAATTTAAAAAAGGGAAGAAAAGGAAGGAGGGAAGGAGGGAGAGANAGGGTAATTTGTTTACTCTTTTTTTTTTTTTCACATGTGTAACTTAGTACATCTCAAATTGACTTGATTGTCCAGAAAAAAAAAAGTATGCACTGTTTCCAATATGAGAAGAGAAACATCAGAATTTGGTGATCTAATTTAGCAATGAGTGTCAAGGTCATCGGAGGGATTTTCAGAAGTGCTCAGCATTATTGTATCTCATTTGAATTTTACTCCTCACTTCAAAATTAGTGATCTCATGGGCAGTGATTGCCCTGTAGTGACATCACAGATGTGAATCAGGGTTGGGTTACACTCTCAGGACTTTCTTCAACCAGGCACAGGTCTTGCTTGGAGTAAGGTGCTGGAGTTCTTTCCACACTGACTGTGCAGAAATAGTAGGAGCCTTTTCCAGAAAGATCCATTTTCTTGAACAGCTTTTCCCAAATATCCCAGACTATGTGGAGTTTAGCTCCTTTTCCATACAGGCTTCTCTATCATATGGGGACCATACTAGAATTTGGATTTTCACAGGACTACACTTGATATGTCATTTTCTTGGATTTAAAAGTGTGTTTAGAGAGATTCAAAATGTTCTTTCTAAACAAAAAGAATTGACTCAGAAGAAAACTCTTTTGTTTTAACTCTTCCCAGGGAAAATGAAAAAATCCCCAGTAATGCATGCTGCTTCCAAAAAGCAGATCATTCACTTTACCAGACATTGTGGAGTAGGGGATATGTGAGCAGAAGCACAGAAAAACTAAGTTTGGTATTTAGAATAAAAATGAATTGGGTAAGGAATGGAAGTGACTTTACTTCTTTGCCCCCAAATAAGGTATGTGTATCTAGTGTTTGGGTATGGGGGGATGAGTAAAAGAACTTCAGTCAATCCTTCACGTTTGCTCTTGACTAGGTTGGAATGTGTTGTGTATCCCTTTTACCTGAAGTTCTATGTTACACTTACTGATGCGGCTGTTTTACAAAAAAAACAACATGGGTGCAGTGCTGCTAGGCTTGTAATTGTGCCAAAATGTTTGATATGAACAGATTTTTTTTCCTTGCATTGGCATGTCTGCATTTTTCAGAACTCCTGGGTATGACAACACAGGGAGGGATTTTTCAAGGTCTAAAATGAAAGCAAAAGCCCAGCTGATGGTTTACACTGGCACATAACCCACTGGAAGTTTGTCAAATGAAAAAATTGCTGGTAGCATTTTGCATTTAAAGGGCCTAATCTTCTTGGCAGATGGAATCAGGTATTCTCCACTGAAGTCAATAAGAGCTGTTGATACATAGAATAGAATTTTGTCCATCTTGAGATTCAGAGTCTGCTTGGGGGGTCTGGTTCTGTGATTCAGACAGAAGGCTAAAATGAGATAGCTGGGAAAAATCAGGGGAAATAGAGAAATGAAAGGACAGGATGAAAGGCAGAACAGAAAAGTTCTCATAACACAGAGAGAACAAGGGAGGTGGTTATAATTAGAGAAATGCTCAGAGGTGACAATAGAGAGAAAACCATTTAATTGCAAACAATGGACTTGAGACCACAAGAAGAAAAGTTCTTACCTCGAGAGAAAAGCCAGAACGTTAGCCTATATAGGCACCTAACACCTCCTGAAATCAAAGAAATTGATGCTTTGGAGGACAAGTCGTATCTCTAAAGTTGTTTGGGATACAGTCAGAGGGATAAATATCTTTACAAATTTAGTCCTAAGGTTCTCAAACCTTCAGTGTTGAGGAAATGTGTGTTACAGAACTGGGCTGCAGCTGATCTAAGTGAATGTAGAATGACAGAAAAGTCCTGTGAGTCAAATCCTGAATGCCTTACTAGAACACAGAGAAGGGAATTTGTCTTTAATAATGATAGGACAAAGACTGAAGAAAAGCCCCAAGATGTTCTGCTATAAATGCCAGTTTTGCAGAAGTTTTAGAGACAAGCTGAAGTGAATCTTTTGATTGCACTCTAAAATCTATATCTGCTTTTACATTATGGCAATATCCTAAAACAGCATCCTGACTCCTGTTAGATTGGCACTGCAGCTTCTACAGTTTTCAGTGTAATCCTTTTCCCATAAAGAAAGACAGGAGAGTGTGTTTATATCTCTCCAGAATCTTCAAGTTAGGAAGGATCTTGTGCTTGTCCTGACTGATGCTAAGAGTATTTCTGAGAAGTCAGTATGTATGAATCATTTTGGTGGAAGAAGTAAAGCAAGAAGATAAACATGTTCAGAAAAATCATCATACTTCTTTAAAGTGTAGCAGTATCTTAAACTTCTTTTAAGTTGGTTTACATTCGGAAGATAGTTGCACTTATGGAATAGTAGTTTAAAGAATTCCACTTAAGAGGGGATTGCCAAAATTCAGCAGAGATTTTTTTCATGGTTGAAAGGATAAGCTTTCTTTTCCCACGCTAAATTTCCAAAGGAATTGCAATGCAGTCTGTTCTTTTTGCCTAGCAATGTGTCATTAATAGCTGGAGTACTCTCAACTTTCAAGTGCACAATGCAGAAACAATCCAAGGAGAATAAATTCTGCTTCTGTGACCCTGATTTTACTCTAGCAAAGGAAGTGAAAGAACACAATGCCTCTTGCAACTGCATGCAAGAGCTACCTTATAAACCTGTGAAGAATAATTGATTCACAATTCTGGTGAAGGAATTGCTGGAATATGGACACTCATGGTAATGACACATTGAAGATGTCAAAAATTTAGAAAATAACCCAGAGGATTAGATCTTTAGACAAATGTTTCAGCCTCCTACATAACTTAGACTTCAGCATTTCATTGTTCTTCATATCCCTTCCCTTTGATAATCACAGGGAATTAATGAATTTCCTGACTCATTTTGCCTCTCTGAAAGGTTTTTCCACCAGAGACAAGAGCTGGCTACTTCTCTCAGTCTCACCAAGATGACTGACTAGTCTCTATAGTCTCCAGACAAACCTTTTGAGAAGAGGAAAAAATTACTTCCATAAAATAATTCTTGTTCTCCAAAGCATCTTCTCAGTTAAAGTGGAGAGATGCTTCTAAAAGGGGAAGAAACATATTGCAGGATGGAGGTATCCAGAAAATACAAACTACACATCTTGGAGAGATTGGATAGTCTTTATGCCCTTCAGTGGGGCTTCAAGCTCTGCCCTAGTTTTCTTCTTATCTTGCTGGTTCTGAAGTTTTATTACCACTGGCTTCCACTCGTAGAAAGAGCCCCTGCTCTTGCAGAGATGTTGACAGTGGCTTGTACAAAGACAAGGTTCTGTGGTACATTGCTAGCCACTTCAAGGACTTTCCCAGGACAGCCTGCATCAAGCAGATATTCTCTTCTTTCTCAGCTCCTCATGATCTTGCCTTTCCTCACCAGTTTGGGAAGAGGATTTGAAGTCCATGGAATCTGCAATGTCATTAATTCATTAGTTGCCTTTCAGTACTTAATTCCTCCATCTCTTTATAGCACTTTCTGTAGGAAAGTAAGAATATTGCACAATGGTATGTGGGAATGTGAATTCCCAAGTTAACGGTAATGAAAGACAGTATTACCAAAAAGAATTTAGTGCCTTGCTCTCCTCTGTAAATTTGCAAGTCTTGTTCAGAATCAGTTATAATATCTCATAAGAGAAGAATATCATCAGCTCTTGTGGGGACTTGAAATGTGAGATTAGACTCCCAGGCTACCTGTAATTAGATGCATAGGAAGAATAAGGTTTTGAGTGTCTTCTGTTCTTGATACAACAATTGGTCCTGAGCCTCTGTATGCAGGAAATATTGTTACAAGTGTTATTTATTGGTCTTCTATTGATACTGTATGGTGACTTTTTAGGTAATCTCATCAGACAGGTCAATCTGTCAATTCATTTCTGCAATAACTTTTAGCATATAAAGGTTCTGATTTAGAAATGTTTGTCCACATAAGTAACTTTATTATCAAGGACTGTGGAAGTGATACACATGCATTAAACTTTCCATGAATGGAAGTGCTTGTAAAATTGGCCTCTTTGTTCTCATCCAAACAATGTCATAGAGAAACTAAAATACCTTCTGGCAACAAAAAAGGTATGTTTATATTTTGCTGTACAACACACATCTTTTTTCCAGCACTGCAGAGTAGTTTTGTTTGTAAAAGTCCCTTTAGAGGCACTGAATGGTATCTCTCCACCACTCTAGGAGAAAGAAGGGGTGCAGTTTCTTCTGGAGGACCTCCAGAGACCCACAAGTCCTAAGAGCAAGGATAATCTTTTCAGGAGACGATGAAAAATGTGTTTAATCAAGCGACATATGACATTTCATTCAAAATTATCTTTTTTTTTTTTTGTTTAGCACTGACCATAAATTTCTGTGCTTAAGCAAACTCACCTGCAACACTGCCATCCTACTCACCCCCCAATTCACTTTGCATTTCCCAGCTAAACTCTAGCTGCTCCTTATGCAGAGGAATAGATGGAAGTCCACTGAGCTCTTGCAAGCAGGATGATTTTTTGCCATCATAATCCTCAAGTAAATTGCATAAAGCTGTTAGCATTTTCCTAGGTGACTGCATTTTATCACATACATGTATTTGTCAGATTAATGCATTTTACACAACTTCCCTAGAAAACAATTTTTGTAGCATAAATAAATGAAAAACAATGCACTTCATTATGGGTTATAATTTATACTTATATTAAAATTTGTGGCCCATAATAGAAGCATTGAAGATGTATAAACCAAATTTTGAATGGTGGGCAGGTGAAACAAATTTCTGAATTTTTCTGTTGACATCACAGTCCTGTGGGGAGGATGACATGACAATCCTCACCCCTTGCAGTTAATGTCAAATTGTCTACTTCATGAACCCATACACATCTTTGCAGGAAGTCAGGCTTACAGGAATCACTAGTTTTGTTCTGGTCAGTAAGTGACTATTTCATACCAGTAAGAAAAAGGCTCTTTGCTCTACCAATGGAATATGCATTAAAACAAACAAAACAGCATAATGTAAATGAATTAACCACTAACACAAAAAGAAATTACACTTTACTAGTTTAATCAGTTTTAGTCAACGGCTGAACTCACAGAAGCTTTGCTCTGCTACCAGAGGTTACAAACCTCAACAATTTACAAAATTACTTGGCAAAGCCCTGCTTTTGTTGTGTATAACACTACAAAATACCTTTGCACAGAACACATGAGAAGTAACATTGCTTCGATACTGAAAGATTTTCATACTTATCAGTATCTGCAGGATTGACTGATTTGTCTTTATAAATGTGAGTAGAATTTAGATTTTAGAAGTCCCTCATCAGCTAAGCCATTTTATTGTTTGACAATTAAAAATCCCTTTGATATTTTAAATCCAGATATCAAATACACTATGGAAAACAAACTGACCTAGATATTATCTTGAGAGAAAGAGTGAAACTTCCTACTTTCACCTGTTCAAGCTGTGTGCCAGCTTGAACAAATGCTGTAAGTGTAACCCATTACCTTAACAAATCTTACTAATGCAAATAAGGCTCTTCAAAAACATTTATTTCATTGTAAGGTCAATAGAAAATTTCTGTTTAGACTTTATTCCTAATTTTGTCAGGCAAAGAATATTTTATCATGAATCTTCAAATTATTTTAGTGTAAGAACTTGTGCTATGCTTGAACAGAATATGTCTGAGAAGTTTAATGGAAATTGGGTACGTTGTTTTGGAATCCCAACAGATTATATCTCAAACCAGTTTTAATTATAGTTCATGTAAGTTGGTTTTGGTATATATTGGTGTTTTTAAATAGTTTTAGTTTTGAGATGAACTTAGTTATTAAAATTTGCATCCAAGCACAACTGCAGCACAGCAGTGTTTTAAATACTGACTAATGATTTAGGCTGAGTTTCAGCTTTGTGTTTTAGTGTGGATTGAATAAAATATCAGTGTTCACTCAGTGCAGGTGTGGGAGCATAAATATACCCAAGTTCTGGTCCCTAGCACTCTGTCGGAGTCTGGGACATCCCTTTGGGGGTCCAGAGTTGCTGAGACCCTGGTCAGGGGGCTCTGAGACCCTGGAATGATGCCCAAAACATCTGTGGGTTTGATTTTAGCCCTTGAAACAAATTAGCAGCTTTATATGAGAACTTAAAAGTCAGAGAAGTTTAAGTAGTGTTATCATAAAGTGAAAATACAGATTTTAGGATTTTTGGGAATGGGAATTTTAGAACACAAGATGGAGGAAAAAGCACGTGTTTGGTCTTTCTTTGTCCTTCTTCATCTACATTTTCTATTGTGGAGTTGGCACTTTTGGATTGGTTTAGAGTAGAAGTTCACTGTCTAACATAGATGATAGTAACTGGGAAATAATTGTAAGCATAATGTATGCAGTTTTTAGTATAAAAAGATAACACTGCCCTGAAGGGGCAGAGAGTGTGCCATGGCTGCCCTGCAAGACAGACCTCGCTGGGCTGAGAGAAAATATTACAGATAAGAAAATAATAAACAGCCTTGAGACCGAGAAAACTAAAGAGCTCAGATTTATTCCACCACGGGCACACAAACTGCCAGACAAGAACTTTTACACATCTTGGGGAAAAACCAAAATGGATTCCGAGAGCACTCCATCAGCTAACTGCTTGCTAAAAGGTGCCCTAAATTTTGACTGTCACCAATAAAATTATCCTGAGCATTGTTTTTGACTTCCAATCCTACTCCGGCCATGCATCAAGACAACACTAAATGTAACTGCACAGCTCCCATTACTGCATGGAAAACACTTCAGCTGCATGGTGAAACTTCATATACATATGACTTCATATACTTTCATGCTGCTGGATTGACTATATTTTTAAAAAGTTGGCAGCTGGCTTGGTGCTGCATCAGGTGTGGTCTATCCATAGGACATGGAGCCTTGTCACACGTTCATGGAGGAGAAGTGACATCAAGGTATTATGTTTCTGTCCACACCTGATCTGGAGCACATGTGTGGTGCAGGGTGACCTGGTGACACTCAGATCCCTTACTAACAGCTGCAGCCATGAATTGACTTGGCTGAACTGGAGCATCCACTTGAGCCAACCCTTCTGTGCCCGTTTAAAGTATCACTGCTGTTACTTATTAACTAAATAGATTCAGAGGATCCCATTTCTGTACCTGTCCCTATCCCCATCCCAATTCCTGTATTTGTCCCTGCCCCTATCTCTATCTGTATCCCCTATACATATCTCTATCCCCTATCCCTCTCTGTATGTCCTGACCCTGTTCCCGTCCCTATCCCTATCTCGGGCCCTGTCTCCTACCCCTCTCCCTCTACACTATCCCTATCCTTGTCTCTATCCACTACCCCTCTCTTTCTCCTTCTCCTTATTCTTCACCCTATCCCTATCCCTATCCCCATTCCCTGTCCCCTACACGTCTCTGTATCCCCCGTTCCCATCCCTGTCCCTATCCTTGTCACTGTCACTATCACTGTCCCCCTCAGTATCCCCTGTCTCTATCCTCTACTCCTGTCCCCTCCCCCTCTCTGTATTCCTCGTCCCTGTCCCTATCTCCTATCCCAGTCTCCTAACCCTAGCCCTGTATCTCTTCCGAACCCTGGCCCCGCCTTT
>VXBI01006909.1:40497-139208 GCA_013397375.1 Toxostoma redivivum
CGGCGCGGCCCCCCGCCCCCCGCCGCAATGGCGAGCACTTCCCCAAAGTACTTTGGCGGCTTGTTTGGCTGAGTTTTGTGTGTGTGTGTTGTGGAGATACGGAGTCAACGCTGCAGTCGGTGCTGATGTGAGTGTGTGTGTGCGTGAGTGTGAGTGTGTGTGTGTGTGTGTGTGTGTGTGTTGGAGAGATTAGGACGAGACTTGAATATTTATGAGCTTTGCTTGAAACTGACTCGCAGTGTTTACTTGCCTCTTTGTTCCTTACCCCCCTCCCTCCCCCGTCCACATACATACATACATTTTAAAAAAAATCCATTAAACTTGAAACAGTTTCTAATTCCTCCATTTTTGGGGGGTGATTTCTTTTTCATAGAAACTAGTTGCACAGATGAAGCAAGATCCACAGGTAAATGCAGATCCTTTTTTTTTTTCTCTTCTTCAGTATTTTATCCCTGCCGTAATAAGCGCAGTTGTGCTGGGACAGCAGGATGAGAAACTTTATCAGTAAGAGATCTCATTTCGTAGTCTGCACTGAGCTTTCTTGCTAAGGAGGGTGTTTTGTGTGTGCATGCTTCTGTACGGCTTCGGTGGAATGGTTTTGCCTTTGAACAATTTCTAGCTCGCAAGTTTATTCATTACGGGGGTTAGTTTGCACTTTGCCTTTAATATGCGTCTTGTTGCCGTTTTTGCAGAACGGGGATCTTAAGAAACAAATCCATGAAAGGCAATCAAGAATAGCAGCTCTTAATGAGAAACAAGTAAGGAACAGATCGATTCAGTTGTGTTTGGTTTTTCTTCTTGTTTTTACGATGCACTATCTAAACATCCGAAAAGTGTCTGCGTTAGCTGAAAAATACTGGCGGCAGGGGATATAACATCCATTTTCTTTTGCATAGAGTCAGAAAATGCATGTTTTCATAATGAGGTCGGATTCTCTGATGTCTTGCTGGGGGAAAGAATTATTTCAGTACTAGTAGTAAAAAGAGAAGCAGTAGTTAAAACGTAAGGAAAAAAAAAGAGGCGTCCATTTTGAGTTGGTCGACATGTTTTAGGAATATGGAAAATTCTCCTGTCTTGGGTTACTTTGTGCACTTCTGTGTAATGTGCAGAGCAAGAGTTGGGAAGGAGGAGGCTGGAGCCCCGTTTGGAGCTGTTTCTGGGTTTAATTACAAAACTGGTTTTTATTGATCACTTTATTTCTTTTCTTCTTGTTTTTTTCTTTTTTTTTTTTTTTTTCTTTCCCCTCCCCACTTGCCTTTCTCTTCCCTTGGTCTGATCTGACGTGTTGGCTTTTGATTCGAGTTCACTTAGGCACTTTCACTTTTTTCTACCCTTTCCAAAAACACGAATAAAAACAGATTGACCTGTTTCAACTGCCATGGGGAAGGGGGAGAAAAAAAAACCCACCGAAACGGAGGAGAGAAACAAAACAAGCCAGGAACCTTCCTCCCTGCCTCCTCCCCTTGCCGCTCCCCCCGCCCTTCCCAAAGTTTCTCGTGGCTGTTTTTGTGCCGGGTGACCCCCGGGCCGCTGCTCTGCCCGGGAGGAAAGTTTTGGAGCGGGGGGCGGCGCGGGCGCTCAGCACCGCGGACAGCGCCACTCGCATTCCCGCTCGCATTCCCGTTCGCCCAGCTCCCCGCGCCCCACGGCCTCTCTCCCGGCACTTCCAGCGCGGGAAAGGCAGCTGGAAAAGCCAGCGGGAGATCTGCCGGCCCGAGCCCCGCTCTCCATCCCGGGGCTGAACTTTCCGGCTCGGCCCGGGCCCTCGCTGGCGGTGGGGGGCTGCTGTGCCCCGCTCCCGGCCTGGAGCGCGGCCCCTCGCTTCAGCACCGGGGACAGCGCCCGCAGCCCGAAGCCGCCCCTTCCCTCCCCCCGCATCCCTCCCGACCAGGGGACAGCCGGAGGGGACACGCGTGCCGCTCTCCGCTTTCCCCCGTCCCTTTTTGTTTGTTTGTTTGGTTGTTTGTTTCTTGTTTTCCAATTTTTTTTAAATTTTATTTTTTGGTGTGTGTTTTGTTTTGTTTTGCTGAGTTGTGGTTAAAGTTGCAAAGTGCCTGTGTGATGAGTGCCTGCGGGCGATGGCTGCACGCCACCCTTTTTCTCCCAGTTTATTGTAATGAGAATTGGTCAGCACTCTCAGTTTGGTAGTGGAAGCTTCCATTTTGTCAGGAAGGGGTGTTGGTTCCTCCTAACATGGAGAAAAGTCTGCGGAGTTTGCCGGTGGGGGATGGGGCCCCATTCATGCTGAACATTACCATTTTGATTGCTTTGATGCCATTTTTGGAGGGGGGAGGGGAGAGAATACCCTACTCAGCAGAGCACAAAGATGTTTAATCACTGTGTAGAATCAAATCAGATAGTTTCTTTTTTAAAGCAAATCTGACACTACATGATATGTAAGGGCTGTTAGTCCTTGTTTTGCAGTGTAAAACAGCAAATTGTTGACTCTAATACTACTATATTGGATAGAACCTTGTTTTTTTTTTTCTTTTTGTGTTTTAATAAGGTAAAAGCTTTTCCTGCAACAATGCATCTTTATGTGTTGTTTCTTAAATATCAAAATAGTTTTAATGTTTAAGTGGGTATTTGGCACCTAGATTTGATCATTTCCCCCTATATTGTAGCAACTATTTCAAGGCTGTTTAAATTTTTATGATCGTAGTAAATGAGAAGCTATTTATTATATGTCATGTTGGAATTTAGATAAGGCAGAGAGAGACATTTGAAAATTCAGTTTGAACATTCTGATTCAGCTTGGGGAAAATGGTTTTTGCTAAGCTTGCACAGCATATTTATGTGTAATCCAAACTAACTAGTAAACAATCGTTGTATATTTATGACTTGCCATTCTCATAATCTTGTAAATAAACCTATAGACCATGAAGTAATTAAGCATAAAATACCTAAATTCTGCAAACAGAAAACTTGGCCTAGCAGGAAACCTCCTATTTTTAGGTAAAACCTTAGATTTCTTTTACTGTTTTCAACATCCTGTGCAACAAGAGGTCATAATTAAGAGCCTGGCTGGTGATGTGGTGTCCTCGTGCTCCAGGCTGCCACCTCCAGAAGTCTACACTGAAACCTTTCTCTGGTCACAAGTGAAATGAGTTTGGAGGTCTTCGCTTGTGACCAAGTCACAAACCCATCATGTAACTTTGCAGACTTGCTGTAATTAGCAGTTGCTCCTTAGGTAATGGCTTGTAAATGAACTCTGTGTCCTTGAGTGTATAGAGAAGGAGCAGTGAGGACCCCTGAGACGACAGATGGGCTAATGGTGGAGATATTTGTTGGTTTCGAGCCCTTACTTTCATGGAAACACCATGTGTAAATTTAAATAGGCAGTTCAAGTAGGAAGGTTATTTTTACATGTGTATTTACACTCCTTCCGCCTTTATCCCTCCAAAGATTTGTTTAGGCACAACTAATTCATAATTCAATAATGTATACCTTTGATTGTGCATGCATTGAATACAAAAGACGCTAAAATTGCATTTCAATTTAATTGCACATGTTAATAATGAAACAATAAAACAAACCAAAACCCCCATCTACACCTGTTAGGAGCATAGCAGGAGTGAGTGTTATCTCTCAGTGCCCCTGTTCATCACTTTTCATTGTAGATGGCTACAATGGCATTTTGTGGCAATGTGTGTTTCCTTGAAAGTTACAAATGAAGATAAGGAAGAACTGAATGACAAACTCAACTTTTAAGGGAAATTTATGAAGTAGGCTTTTATGTGCAGCTGGATTTAAAGTTGCATCCTACTTAAGGATCCCTGGCTAGTCATCAATGTTTCTTTTTTGTTGGTGGGTTACAGAAATATAGAATTTAGCATAGTTTTAATATTTTTTTCAGTGTCTATAAATCCAAAATTTTCATTACTGGAAGGCAGCAGCTTCAATCAGTTGTTAATTTGGCATCCAACTCAGAAAGACAAGTTAGACTTCTGTCACAAGTACATCCTTCAGATGCTGTAGCTTTGATTAATTTTCATCACATTTGAGAGTGGGTTACCTATTCTTTAACAAGATATGATGTGTGAAGACTCCATTAATTAGTCCAGTGCTTTTACACCTTCAATCTACAGCACATACAGAGCAGCAGTAACATTTTTATCTAAATTATCAAGCAACAAGCATTTATATGTAAATAAAAGAGCCATCATATGAGCTAGCACTGACCTTAATAGCACACCAGAGGTGCTCTGCTACATGTGTTTCTTGCTGTTTATATCCTTAAAGAGTTGTTAAAGGTCTTTTAATTCTAGAAAGTTGTCTCTTATTAATTAATAGATCAGGGTAAAAAAATAAATCTTTAACCTCCATTGGAAGTTCCTTTTTACTTGTTCCTTGTTACTGACGTGTTAGGTGGCAAGCCAGGTCTTTAACAATGAACAGTAGTGTGGGCTACTGTATTTTTGACTGTGATGAAGTCTGAATTCAGACAAACTGTCCTGGAGCACAGTGATAAAAATATGCCTTCCTGAAAGACATTATGCCATTCTCTTGTGTGCTGCCTCATTTCTTTACCATAATTAACTGTCTATGCAGAAAATCAACATTAGTTTCAGGCAGACTTTCCCAGCCTGTGTTATTGCTGGTTTGGGGTCTTTTTGGGTAGTATATCTGAAATGAAATCACTGACTTTATTTTGCCTGTGGTGATCACCAGCAAAGCCTGTTTGTGGAAAGTGTTAGACTTCTTAAAATTGAAGTACAGTTCTTGTGCAAATTGTTGGAGATGGTTTAGCTCAAGATGTCATATTGAGCTGATGTTGTCTCTTTGTTTTGGTGAAGAGGAGGAAGTGGATTTTCAGTTTGTTGAAGTTCATGCTGGGCTGTGCCTGCAAATGGCAGCATTGTTTACATGAGTTAAAGAGTGAATTACTGATATTGCCAGAGCTCAGTATTTCTTATGGCTGGGTTCTTTCAAAATGATTAAGGTAAAATAAGGGTTATAAGCTTCAGTGGAAACTAAGGTAAAATCTGAAAGGCATTTCCAGATTGAGTTGAACCTGATGTCAAACTCTGACCCAAGGTATGCACTGCCCTCCCTATTGTTGTGGCAAGAATTGCATCCATGGATATCAGGGGAAGCAGGATGATGGGCTCCCAGGTGGAGTATCACTGCACTGAGTCTAGAAACTCAAAGACAACAGGTATTAAATATGAGCTTGACTTTGCCATTCTTCTGCATATTGAGGTCCTGCTGACTTTGCTGGGAATCCTGAACAACTGCAGAATAAAATGAACTTACTGGATCAGAGTAAAGATTAGTTCTGGACTGTAATTCAGTAAGCTCAGTTTCCCTGAAAATTCCAGTTCCTTTTTTTTTTTTTTTTTAAATTGCAAAATCAGGTGGCAATGTATTGCTTGTTTTGCCATCTGTAGAAAGAGGGAATAAACTAGGGAAGGATTTATCTATACCTCCTTGGGGGAGAAACTTAGGAATATAGTTTGCATAACGACAATCCTAGCATTCTGTTTGTGCTTTCAGTAACAGCATACTGAGATTCCCGTGTCATATTGGAGAAAAAGGGTAATAAAGGATGTTTTCATGGAGGAATGGAAAATGGCTTTTGGTCTGCCATTAGGTTGCCCTTATAAAGATTCATGGAATTTGCACATCTGCAACAAAAAATTGTACTAGAGGGGTTAGAACCCCATTTTGTTTGGTAGCTGCTGGACTGGCATGAGAAAGGCTATTTCATTCAGGCATTTTTCTTTGACTATACACTTTTCTCTACTTGTACAGTGTATCACTTGGCAGGGCTAACTGTTGAAAAGAGAATGTTATATTCATTCTAACCATTTAAAAGAGTTCACTTTGATATTTTACCCACTTAAAACACCTGCTGTCAGAACAGTACAATTGATTTCAATTAACTTTGAATTTCTTCAATAAGATGACTCTTATAATAACTCCAGTAATCCCATGATGCCTCATTAGAGGAGCTGGCTATGATGATTATCCCTGTGATTTAGCAATTTTTTCCTTACAATGCCTTTGTCTATTCAGAAAAAGGAATTATGCCAACAATACCTTTTTATTTCATTTCTGGTTTTACGCTAATGACACTTGCTACCTGTTACACACTAAAATATATAATTTATACTTCCAGCAAACAGGTATTTGTTCAGATGTGCACAATATTTTAGCTGGGAGACAAACTTTAGCTCTATGTAGGAACTCTGTGTCTTGGAGTTAGAATTTGTTTTAATTTTTGATTGGATACTTGGGTAGCTGTTAAGTGGTGCTTTTACAGGAGTCTTTGTCAGGAGCTTTGGTTTGATGGAACCAAATCTCCACTGGTTCATGCCATGTGTGTAGCTCATCCAGAACAGTATGTCATGGCAGATGTTTGAACCAGTTCATCTTGTTTCAGGATCTGGTGCACAGACTCCTTGTATCTGTGGAAGAAAAGGGGAATGTCTTCTTTCCATAGCATGATGCTAGAGAAGAATTTTGAATGGTGGTTCTAAATGACATTTCCAATGGAATACTGCATCAGTCTAAACACTTCTACTATGTTCAAGCAGAGAAAATCCCTTTTCATCTAATTTTCAGATTTGATTTTCAAGTTGAAAGCATGAAGGCATATAAAGACATGTTCATACAAAGTTACTTTTAACTTTTCCTTCTATGCCTTTCTCTGTGTGATCAAAGAATATGCAGCGTTTTTGTGCTTGATTATAAAATGATGCCTCCCTCTCCCCTCCACCCCCAAAACAAAATCTGAAGCACCAACAAAAATTTTAAGCAATAGAGTTAAAAGATAGAAATTTGCAAATCGGTAAGACAAGGCCATGGTAAATGGTGTATGTGTGGCCACAATGTCAAGGAGGGCAACTGGTACATGCAGAGGAGTTGGAGGTAAGGGAAGTATGAATACAGGCTGCAAGTTTAAGATAAGAACAAAGAAAAAAAACAAAAAAGAACCAGAAATGGACTAATTGAAATGCAAATTTGTCATTCTGCCATTAAAGTAGACAGTTATTTCAGTATAATAGACTCATATTTGGTCTAGCCAATCCTCATCACACACTTCTCTTATATGTCTGTGTATATATATATATATTTTATATAATTTTATTTTTTTTAAAACTTAAGGTGGTACTACTTTTTTTTTTAATTTGGAATTGTTCTTCTTGAGTTAAAATGTACTTTGTGAAAAATGTTTCTTTCCCACCCCTCTCTTTTTTGAATCAGCTGCTTATTGTTATGCAGTAGCAATTTCCATAGTGTCATATGAAATTGCTGATGCAGCTTAGTTCTCGCTCCAACCTGCAACTGCCAATAGTAAGCATCTATTGAAATCTGATATATACCACAGGGCTTTTTGCACATGTACAGGCAGACCTCTCTTGTTAATAGACAGAGGACTAGGAAATAGGAGCACATATTTTTCTTATTTTGACCCATGGAGAACTTAAGTATATGTCCAAGTTTAAACTATAAAACAATCCTTTGACTGAATTAAAGTAAACCAGAGAACTGACCATAAGTGCAGCTGCAGTAAAATCAAAACAATAAGTACTTGAGAACTCTGTATGATATGATAGGTGGTGTTAATTTAGGGTTTTGAGAGGCAATCTTATTTTCAGAGTTGTAATTCAGTTTTAAGAGCCTGGGCATTGAGGCTCTGGCCAGAACAGTGTGTTCACCTGAGGATTGGTATGATTGCTTGTGTTTAATTGAGAGAAGCATATAATTGGCCTTGAAACAGAAGTTAAATCTATATTATATATAAGTTATTTTTGTTTCCACATTGATTTAGCTTGATCCTTTGTGATGTAGCTTATGTATTATCTGGGGAGAAGGAGTGGAATTGCCTTTCTGTGCAACTCAGCTATTGATGACAAATCTTATAAGGTTACAGAAAGTGAAATTGTATATTACATTTCAAATAATTGAGTCAAGTGAGAATCATTGATACTTTTGACATGCAGCAGAGATTAACCTACATTTTCTATAATGTTCTGTTTTTCTAAAGCACTTCAAATCAGCTAAGATTGCCTAAAGATTTATTGGTGAGTCGAAGCTTTTCTAAGAATGAGGAAGAGAGAAGCTTCCATTCTCAGAAATGTACAGACTTGAGTGTCTCTGTGTATAAATTTGCTTCTCTGTGTGTACGTGTGTGCGTGTGTCTGGTTGGGTGTGAGCATAAGGTCTTTCTCTTTGATATCGTTCAGGCAGAAAGCCAATATGCGCATGTAAATGAGCCTGAAAATGTAATTAAAAATATATACATACTGGGGACTGCAGTACAGACTTTAGTATGAGATGCAGGTTATAAAGTGACAAGTAACATTTCCTAAATAATCACTGATACTAACTCTCAGCTGTGATTTATGCATCTTGTGTGTTATTAAGTGCCAAACAGGTAAATGCTGAAATTATTTTTTTAGATATCGTTTCACCACCATGACTGAAAGCAAAGTACATCTTGCCCATTCTCTTCCCTTCAACCAAAACAAAAGCCAAAATATACCTACCGTGCAAGTGTTACTATAGAGATTAAAAGTATTTTACATAAAGTCAGATAAAGACCTATTTGGTAACATATCTTTCCTGGCAATAAAATGTGACAAAACAGACTTACTTGTGAATACTTTAGATCAAGGAAATTCTGCAAATCATTAACATGCATCTAGGAACTTGTATACAGATGGAAAAAGAGAAGGATTGCCAGGGGAAAGACATAAACAATTTTGTCCGTTATTTCAGTGCAGATAACAAAGGCTCACACATAAAAGCCTGTATGAGAGGCACCTCAGAAACTCCAAACTTTAGGCAAGAAGCCAGTTTTCTTTGCTTGAAAGTATTTTCTAAAAGTTAGGTCAGAGTGCTGGGTGCAGAAGCTAATGTTTCTGCTCTCCAGCTTCGGGAGAAACTACTTGAAAAAGCATTTATTTTGCATTTAAAAATACAGGTGGAGTCCAGATGCATTTCTATCAACAGCTCCGCAGCCCATAAATATATCCAACCTAAGCCAATGTCTTATTTACATTATTTTATTAACATTCTTTGCTGAGTGGGCTTGAATGGAACACAGTCTCTCATATAGAGGATCTAATTATAAACACAAGGGACAGAACCAAATAAGCAGTCTTTAAAGGGAAAAGAGTCTGGCAGCTTTGTTTAAAGTGTCCTTTAATGAACTTCTTTAGCAGCTTGTATCTTAGCAACACATTTTATTACATACCAGTGCGGGAGAAGCAGTTTGCAGATGGAGCTGCACACAGTAATTTATTTCCCTCTTTTTCCCCCCTTTTTTTTTTCTCCTCTGTGGTGACTCAACTGGAATGTGCAGAGTAGCTTTTCTAACACTGATAGCTCACTTGAAATCCCTGATTGGTTCATTTGTATCTGTTCTGTTTTGTTAGTTGATGAAAAAGGCATTTATTATGGTAAATGCATACTGATTTTGCATGCTCTTAGAAATTCAGATATGACTGTTTTGAATAGGCATGGATTTAAATGGAAAACACCCCCAGCTTTTTTCAGTGCACTTTTTTCCCATGGATGTGTTGCACTCGGCATTCGTCATCATTGCACATACCAACGAGTTTCCAGATTTGGAGGTTATTTACTCTCCATGTTACATGGAATTGTTTTAATCTCTCATCTTTACCCCTCCAAAACTAATTGGAGTATAGGAGTGACAGAAGCATTTGCAATCTTTTCTCTTTTTGGTCTTCTTAGACAAAACCTGGCACTTAAACTGCAAATATATTAAAAAAAGCTGCTGTTTCAAAAACCAATTGAAATTCTGCTCTACTGTCCCTCCTTCAAATGACCTACAGGGCTTATCTTTGTTGAAAGATACTTTTTGTTCTTTCCACTACTAATTGCAGATCAAGTTCTCCTCATATGTTTTGAGTGAAAAAGTATGTGAGTGTTTTTTTTCAATAGGGTCTTTGGAGGAATGTGGTATTATTGAAGATGAGTATGAGCAGTACAATCTAGATTTCATAATTTTTTACTTATAAATTAAAGGGGAAAAATGCCTTTAATGAGCAAACTAAATACTGTTCAGCTCAATTTACATTTTTTGCTGGCTAGGCAGGTGTAAGTCCAGAAATATATTTCCCTGGAGTTCACTGGAGTTACCCAGAGTTTGCACTGGTGTGATAAAAATGAGAATATTACCAGAGGGAGAAAAGCAGGTGAGGAAGGGAGAGGGCAGATGAAGGCAGTCTAGAGTATTAGAAGAACCCACAGAAGATGGAGATTGTTGGCTTAAAGATACTGCTCTTGGGGATGGCTTCATTAAACCTCAGTTAAGAGCTAATACATTAGGGCTTGATATTAAAAAGACAAAACCTATCTGTTTCATAAAGTCCATTGATACTTGCAAGTAGACGGGAGATGGTTTTTTTAAAGAGATGAAATGTTTTCTCTGCCTAACATTAGTGAAATAAAAATGCATTTCCATTAACTGGTAAACTCTTACATTTCTTGAGTCCTTAGTTCAGAAAACTGGGGTTCTTTTCACTCCAAAATATGGATGGATGGATGGATGGATCTCCAGTTTCCTGGTTTCAGTATGTCAGGTGAGAGCCTGCCTCTTGTCCCTTTGGGGTCTGCAATATCTCAGTCTTAGTAGCAGCAAAAAGAAGTCCTTTGAACTTTAAAAGCAGTAAGAGAGGTAAAGAATGGAGAGGTATAGGATGCAGTCCCACTCCCCTTTAATTTTTGGTGATACTGGTTTTAAAACAGAAGGATATCCTCTGGAGCCAAAAGTGTTTCAGTTGCCTTGTGATTTACTTATTTTTTCTTTCACAATTCAGCCCACTGTTAATTAACTCAATTTGGATTGAAAAAACTCTAATCTGGGGGAACGCACTAGAATCTTGCACAGTCACCAGGATTAACGGTGGCAGTCCGAACTGTCAAACAAGCTAAATCATGAAATTTGCAATATTGCTAGACAAAGGCTTATATATTTTTTTGTAGCTGTAGGTCCCTAACAAAAGGGACCTGCCATTACTGGAACAATTCATGTCTTGTCATGAGAAATAGTATTTATGCCAGGCATGGCATTTGAAGACCATGTCTTAGGTTAATTTTTTAATGTGATAGAGCTGGGAATATTTAAGTGAGGTATAAAAACAAGGGTCTTAGCATACTAAGAAATTTCCTTCAGAAATGTTGCAGTAAGAGAGAACAAAGTGAAGAACTTAATTATTTTCTGAAACATTTAGGAAGGAATTAGGAACCTGTGTATCAGATTGGCTAAAACAAATCAGTAAGACCCAGTGTTTCATTTTTCTTCAATAAAGAAAAAAAGCACCATTTTTTTCCCAGAAGCACAAACATTCCTAGAAACTTCTTTAACCCTCTGAGTTCTAGCACTGTACCTCATTACAGAAGTACTTTTAGTAAAGGAAACTTAAAGGAACCTCCATCCCCAGATGAAGCCAAAACTCATTTATAAACAATGAGAACAGGAACAATAGAATGCTGAGTGCATTCTGCATGAATAATATAACTAAGGATTGTGAAAAGCCTATGATTTTTGTATGCCAAACTCGGTTTGGGAGTGCAGTTTTTTACTTTGGAGAGTGATCCCTTCTCCCCACCATGTGTATGTGCAAACATATACACATGGAGGCCTTGCACTGATGATTAAAGAGGGGAGTCATCAGCAGCTCCCAGCAGTGGTGTTGAGGCTCAGGTGTAAATTCATAAAACTTGTTTGAAATTGCATTGAAATCTAGGCCAGCACTGAGCCTGAGGGAGGTGGAAGAAAGGTGGAATACCTGTTTTGAGAATAGAGTCTGAGCTTCAGTCTGTATCCTTGGCTGGGAGGCTGCATTTGTGTATTTTTTAGTCAGAGAGTTTATGAGGCCTTCAATATGAATTCCTATTTCTGGCATCTTTAGATAGATCATTTTTATTTAAGAGACTATATCTGCATTTAAGCTCTGGATTTCAGACCTTCTGGTTGAAAAAATTTAGCCATGGTTGGTTATTTTATCTTTTTTTCTTCTTGCACTTTCTTAATTAAAGTAATTCTCTTAAATAAGCTGAAGCACTTTGGGTCTGGATCTATCTTCATCCTGTGTGTATTTAGGGTTTGGCTTAATGAGATTCTCCTCCAGGATTCACAGACCATAAGGTAATGCAAACAGTGAAGGCAGTAGTAGCTGATGTTTTCCATACACAGTGGAAAAACAAACTTCCCCCAAAACTCAGCTTTGAGTGACTTTGCCTACAGTTACAAATACAGAGCATGTAAGCTGGAATTTTCCTGGCTTGGGCTGCCTGAGGTGGTCTATTTCATCCACTGTTATGAACTTGCTATCCTATTTTATAGAAAAACAGCATGTAGTTATGAGCAAGATGTTCTTTCCAACCTAAGCTATTCTGTGTTTCTATGGTTCTCTCAAAGTTGAGTTGTTGGGTTATTTTACCGTCCAGTCCCTGGATGCTCTTTGAAATTGCCTCCTATTAAACTGAGTGCTGTCAAATGACAATGATAGATTTTGTAAGATGATCCAATATCCTGAAAGCTGGACTAATGTATTTTCTAAGGATCTTCTACTGCATGGCCCCTATTAGTTCTAGTAGTGTTAGCTAAGTAAAGTGGTGTGCACAAGCTCTGTCTGTAATTACTATTTCTGATAGTCTTCTATTTTGGCTCACTGTTTGAAAAAAAAAATTACAACAAGAAGGAAAATGTCTGATATCTTTATGTTATCATGGATTTTGTAGTTTCCTTGGGTTCAGTTGAGCTGTGCCTGTTTATACTTCTCAGAAATCTGGGCCAGGTGAACTTAAGTTCCCTCGCCATCCCCAAACTACAAAATTGGCCAGTCACTGGTACAACATTTATCTTGATCTCCCAGGTTCTTGCTCTTTCATTAAGCTGTCTTCAGTTTAGGTTAGTATCAACCACTGGTTTGCTGATGGACTTTCTCCAAAGGCTGTGGCTAAACTGTGATTTTTATTGTCAAAAAATAGCTTTAAAAATGTTATTCCAGAACAAAGTCTGGATAATAATGCTGAAAATTGCTACGTATTTACTTAATGATTCACTGTTCCTTGAAAAAGATCTTTTGAGCATCAGATCAGTTATGTATTCATCAGCTGACCCATTCCAACCTATCATATAAATACATAAAGTTTTCAAAATGCACAGTTTTCATCAGACTTGACATGTACAGGACCTGGTGTTTATTAAAATGCAGCATCTTGACATGACTGAACTCAGCACTCCTGTAGACTGTTGGGTTATTATCAACTGAAGAAATTTTGCCTTCTCTAAGGTAAGGATCCACTAGGTAGGTGCAATTCCTCCTAAGTCATTACACTATTTTCAGCTTAAAAAATCTTGAAATTGGAATTAGTGGATGCTGGACTTCTGTGGAAATTTGATTTGCTGTGTTGAATGTGCAATGAATCAGCCTTAAACAAAAATAATTTGATTACTTTACATGCCTGTCCAATGTTGTTCTGAGAGAACTGACTGTTGTCTAAGAGCATCCCAAAATGTTTGTAGTGGAAATGGCTTAGAATACAAAGTAGACACAGGGATTTATGTTTCAAAGGCCAGATTCTGCCAAACTCAAGGGTGTTGGCACAAGCACCCTTCATATTTTAAAGAGAAAAATCCCCTCAACCTGGTAGAAGAGATGTACAATGTGTACAGAGATCAAAACACACAAAGAGCTTTAGAAAACAAATTTGAGGTGGTATCTAGAGCAAAGGGATTAAAATTGAAACTTACCAGATCTTTGTGAATACAGCAGAGAGGTCCTGGTATTTGGATGAGAAATAGAGAGGGATAGGTCAAAGTCTGAGATGGGAAGATGATTTTCTTTCCTGATTCCTGGCAAAGGGGAGTCTGTGGAGCTTCTGTAGAGGAACTGCTGGCAGGCACACTGTGACTTTATGGATACCCACAACTGACATAGGTCTGAGCAATCTCCTTTTCCCACATTTCCTTGTTTCCCAGGAGAAATAGAGGAGAACATTTTAAGATAATTTGCTAATGATGATAGGCAGGAATTCTCTTCTGCAAGTTTGATGCTAGAAGGGGTGTTAAGATGAGGATTGATACTCCTGTGCACACTTTTTACTCTTTGTTTATTTGCTTGAAGTTAATACAGTCTTTCATGGAGCAAGCTTTTGCTGAATGTATACCCAGTAAATGTGCAGGAAGCTGAGTTTTAATGTGATTCAAATCAGTGATGTCAAAATGTCAATCAGTAATATCAAATCAGTAGTTGTCAAAATGCTGTGCATTTTTATTTCTCAAGGCTAATATAATACATCTATTTTTAATTACCAGCTATAACTGGAGGTGTGATTGATTTTCCTCTACTGGAGTGTCTTTATTAGCATTTCTTTTAGTATTCAATTGTCCATGCTAAAATGTTTGAATAACCCTCTATTTAGAGTGACGATATCCCGCCTCAGAGTGGTTAATTTCAAGCTCAATAATTTCAATATTGAAATAACTTACTTTTAATTCCCAGAATGGATGTGTCACTTTGCTTTCCTCACTTGTGTTCCAGGAGGTGTAACATAAAGCCGATCTAGCAAAACGTATGAGGGAACCTCTTTTTCTGTTTGTTTAGGTGGACCCACCTCAGCTGGGCATGGAGGAAAATACAAAGTGCTGAGAGATGGTGGCATCTAATGCTGTCACTTCCTTAGGACTAAGATGATCAGTTTCTAATGTGGGTGTTTATAATGCTCTCTGAATAGGACAAGTAGTTATACAGTGAAAACTGAACTTCTGCCAGTCACTGGTAGTTGTACTGGCTCCCCTCTGGCTTCTGTCTTTGCTGTGTGGCTTTGACTCTTTTATCCTGAAGGATTTTTACATTTAAACACAGAGAGATGCTTTCCTTGGTCCTTTGGAGTTCATAGGAAGGTGGTGGTTATGCCACTGTGCAGTGCAGTGGAAGGTCTGGAGAGCAGAAGTGTGGGTGCTGAGGGCACTGTACCCATCCCAAGGGTTCATCCCTAGCCTGATCCCATGGGCTGAGTGGCTGTTATTGTGTGGAATGTTATATGTGCTCCAGAAGCGTGGTCTGCTGTTGAGTTTAATCCAAACAGAATCCACTTGGTCCACTCCTGAATTATTTTGTACTGTGAAACAAAGTGCAAGATCTACTTTCATCAGATCACAGGGTGATCTGCTTCAGAAATGAGCTCCTGACTTGGGAGCAGTGATTACTGTGGATTTACCCAATATGTGTTCCTTGCTGGTGGGTTCCTCTGATACTTAAAACAGCACTAGTCATCTCTGGCCCTTCTGTCTTTATATGATGAAAGCTATGATCAGAGGAGAGGGAGGAAGGCAGTTTCCCTGCTTGTGGGCATGGGTATATGAAGTGCATTCCTCTGTATTCTGCATAATGAGGATGAAGAACCAACCCCAATTTTGTTTTCCCACATTATTCTGAGGGCTAGAAATGTTTTATATCCCTAGGATCTGGACCATTTCAGGTCTAATGGAATTTTGGAATCGTACTTAAAACTTTATTTTCTTATTTTGAATGTGAGACATACATCCCACTATGGCTGGGAACAGGGTGCCTCAAGGTTAAAGCCTCTTCCACAGCATTACAGTATTTTGAGTTGCAGTCTGCACTTAATTTGTCTATGTTAACAGAAGTTTGTATTGATTTTGATATTTTGCTTGAACAGAACATTAGAGGAGTACTTTGGAACTCCTTATATTTCTTGAGAAAATGCCACCACTTCTGTTTATCAGCAGAAATTATTGCCTCTCTTCTCAGATTCCTAATGTTTGTAGTGTTATCCATTATGCAATACCCAAAAAAATCAACGAGGTTCATAAACACAGTTGAAACTTACTTGACTTATTTTACTCTGAATGTTTTGCTCACTATAGAAAAATCAGCAAATAGAAATGAAAGAGAGAATAGTAGTGCCATTTTTTAATGTTAAATAATATTGGTTATTACAAAACAAAGGAACAAATGAGTGGTCTTCCAACATTCTCTTTAAAAGTCAGTAGCATTCTTTTATCCAGAACTTTACCACTGCTGACCTTCAGTGCCACAAGGAGTTGTGCAGCAGCTGGGTAGAGGATTAGAGTGCCAGTGGTGCTTCTTCTCTCCAGGCTGGGTTGGGTTGTGACCTGATGGCAGCAGGGGAGGGGAGGGGGGTTCTGCTCCTCTGCCCCGCTCAGGGGAGACCCCACCTGCACAGCTGCCTCCAGCCCTGAGGTGGGAGCACAGGAGGGACATGGAGCTGCTGGGGTGAGTCCAGAGGAGGCACCAAGGTGTTCAGAGGGCTGGAGCAGCTCTGCTGTGAGGAAACCCTGGGAGAATTGGGATTGCTCAGCCTGGAGAAGAGCAGCTGTGGGGTTACCCAGTTGTGGCCTTCCACCTGAAGGGAACCTGCAAGAAAGATTGAGAGAGACTACAAGGGCCTGGTGTGACAGGACAAGGAAAAGTGGCTTAGTACTGAGAGAGAATAGGTTTAGATTAGATGTTAGGAAGAAATTCTTGGCTGTGGGGGTGGTGAGTCCCTGGCACAAGTTGCCCAGGGAAGTTGTGGCTGCCCCATCCCTGGAAGTGTCCAAGGCCAGGTTGGATGGGGCTCTGAGCTACCTGGGATAATGGAAGATGTCTGTCTATGGGAGAGGGTGGGACAAGATGATCTTTGAGGTCCCTTCCAACCCAAACCATTCTGTGACTCTATGATAAGTGACTGCTTTTTACCCAGCAATTCCTCAGTTGCTGCAGGTATAGATGATTTTATACAGTTCTTGCCTGGTACACAGTCATGATTTCCTGCTGCCAGCATGTGTCTCAATGGCATGACACGCTTTCTCCACTATGAAGAGGCTCCATAGAAACACATGGCTATATCACAGAATTAATGGAGAGCTGTGGATGCTGAGAGATTGGTGTGTAGTAGGGTTCTTGTGGAGTAACAAATATTTCTTTAAAACTTGTGAGGTACAAGATGTGTAAAGGTTCATTCTCCAGTGATCCTCTAACTGCAACTACAGTAGAAATGAAGGCTGGACATTGTGTTAGTGTCAAAGTGACAAGAACAGGTTCTGGAACAACCAGTCTTTTGTTATCCAGGGGAATCTGTGACATGCAAAGATGTTGAGGAGCCCTGACAGGAGAAGAAAACACATAGCAGATACCTGTTTGTGGGCCAAAATGTTTGGAACTATTTCTGCAGGTTACAGAAAAAAAATGCTAAGGCCTGAAAGGGTAGCTCTACATGTTAGCCAATCTCTATTTTATGTCCTGTGGGGTGTTGGTTCCAGCTGTCATAAACTTCTTGATGGACAGATGCTTTTGTCATATTAAGAAACTGATGTCAAAATCATTTTCTGTTCAAGTTCTTATGGCATCTATAATAAGTTGAATATAGAGAATTTCAAGGCACAGATTGCTCAGTTTGTAGGACAGAATTGTTATTTCACAGTAAATCATACTGTTTCTGGCACTTCATTTTTCATTGGGATTGTGGTACCTGAAAGAGCCATGAAGAGCCATGAAACACCTGAAGAGCCATGAAACATTTTTTCAGAGTACAGTGCTCCACTCAGATACAGGATTATAAAGAGAGGACCCTCTATATGGAGATAGAGGTGACAGTTTAAGTTCTGACACTGGTATTTCTTTTTTAGCTGCCAGGAAGCACCAGAAGATGGCATGGTTTGTACAGATGCGTGCTGGAAAGTGAATGAGTGAGCTTGTGAAACTGCTATTAATAATCTTGGGTGGAGTGTTTAACACTTGTAAAGAAAAGCAGCAACATGCAGTATTTGAATCCTTATTTCTTTTTTCTGCCAGTAAGGTGTAGCAGTAAAGTCCAGCTTATCTATCTGTGAATCTCTGTCAGTCTGTCTGTATATCTATCTATCTGTCTGTCTGTCTTTCTATCCTTCTCTAAGTTTGGATGGCACATAAAATGGAAGGGAAAAGTGAAAAGAAAGCAAGTGTGATGTAATCTTGGTGCAACATACTCTGAAAGGTCAGCCTGACAAAAAGGGCTCTTGGTGGTAATTGAAAAATGTGACACCTTCCCTCAATATTTTTGGTGAAAAACTTTCTTTATCTCTTCTGCGTCTGTCAGTTCAAGCCTGAGAGCTCAGACTTATCCCTCTTACTTTCCTGTTCTCCCCTCTCAGTTCCCAGAAAAATTGTGTTGACTACTGGGCATTAAGATACTGTTTTACCCTCTGGAGTGCCAGAGTCTGCTAGCTTTGGAGATTCAGGGTTTAAAGATATTTCATCTTAACATTCCTAATGTTGGAAGAAGTAGGAGTGTATTTTAAAAGCTGTGTTTGTGGGATTCTGCAGGACCAGCAGGCTCTGCCTAGCCTCCCATCCTTTACTGAATCCAAAGTTTTCTTTCATGCAGGTGAAGCTGGTGAAGGCTTTTATCAGTTAATGAAAGAGTGCCTCAGTGGAGTAGTTTGAGATTGTGGCCTAACTGGTTAATATTTCTCAAGCCTTCTGAAAGTGTAAAGAACTATGAAAATATTAAAAAGTATTTGTTAAAAAATAATTAGTACAGGGGAAGAACCAGTTGAAACTATGTCCCCTACCGTAATTGTTTCAGCATGTGACATACTTTGGCTGATAATCATAAGATCATAAAATCACAGAGTGACTTAGGTTGGAAAACAGCTCTGAGATTATCGTGTCCAATTTCGGACTTGTCAACACCAAGTGCCACATTCAGTCATTTCTTGTTCACAGACACGGCATTGTAAAATTCACAGAACTATGTGGTTATGGTTTGCAGCACACAGTTGCTTTGATTTTTGTTTTTGTTTTTTTGTTTTTTCATCGACTATCCAGGCACTGGTACTGCCTTTTTAAGGACATGTTGAGTTTAGCTCTGTGACTTGGTCTTTTATGAATTTTTGAGGCAAAGATCTTAATATAGAGACTGATTCTGATGTATGGCAGGAATAACTCTGCAGAAGTTGGCAGAGTGCTGTAATGTGGAACTGCTTTTAGACTGACCACAATATTTACAGGGGTTGGGGGTACTTGAAATTTGCCCTTTGCCATCCTTTTTTTAACCAATGGGACATCTGAATCCACAAGGACATCTCAGGAATGGGTTTTATTTTCTGCACATTTAAAATGTTGAGAAATCTGTAGGTTTATGCTCATGGAGAATGTGGCTCAGAGTACAGGTGGGGTTTTAACAGAACTCAGTTCACTTCTTTCACTTCTGAAAGAACTGAAGGAAGGTTTGCTTTTTGCAGACTTTTTTAAATCTGATTTTATTAGACAAGATAGTAGTTAGAAGTAAACATTCTGTTCAGTCATTTTGGAATTTTTAATCTGTACCGTACGATGTGAATTGCTTTGGAGATGGGAGATTTCCAAGTGTAAACAGTCTATAGATGATGCAACAAAATGAATTTTTAAGGTGAAACTCCACTAACCACAGCAGGGGGTGGTAAATGCTGTGCATATATAAAGGTAACATTACATGATTACAGTCAGAAGCTTGTGAGGAATGCAGGGCATCAGGGTTTCAGTGCAGTTCTACATCTGTAGGTGCCTTGGCTCTCCAGTGTGCTCACTGCTGTGCTCCTTGTGGCATAAGGAGCAGTTCTGTGAAGTGCAGTTCTGCTCAGAGAAGTGTCAGCCACATTCTTGGCTCAACACGTCTGCATTTTGCTGTGGAGTAAATGATGCAGAATTGGATTTTCAAAAGCTTTTGACAGTGTCCCAGTGTTCCTGACAAACCTGTCTGTAACTACAGTCCCATCACAGCAGCATGTCTGGTCCCTGTCCCCAAGTCCTTGATCAGGGAAGTTCCCGTCTCCAGGGCTGACCTTAGTCCAGCAGGCACAAGGGTTAATTCTCACTGCCTTCATTGGGCTACGGGTCAGTCCTTGACAGCTGAGACAGTATGGGTTTAAAATGGAAAAGTATGTTTACATCCAGTCTCAGAGATCCTTAAACATACAAAAGAGTTTCACTCAGATTAAGAAAACCGCCAATGGTAAAGCCAAAGGTCAAGTAGTGAGCTGGAAAGTTTCAGATGAGGGTGAGACATTGGTGCTGCAAAGCAAAGGAAAACAAAGAGATGTTTCATCTGATTGGGAACCTGGAGTCAGAACTAATTCTGCAAACAGGTATTTCTAAAGCCAAGTTGTGTATGCGTGGAAATTGAATTATAATAGGTGTTGTTTTGCTTTTTTTAAACAGAAATTGCCAGAATTTTTTCTTTATTGTTGACCTTCAAAATATTTTAGAAACATGGCTCAATTAAGTTAGGCTACCAAAATGGTGTGGGTGTCAACTTGCTGCAAATGCAGAGCAGGTGATATTTAGGCCTTATATTCCTGTGGCATTTTTGCTTTCTTCTGTACATTGTTCTGTGACCATAAACACTGTGAACACTGGAGTTTGATGGATTTGTCCCTTATATTGGTACTTAAGGAAGAGGCACACTCTGGTTTCAATGTTTTGCAGAGACAGGGGCATACGAAGGTCTTCTCAAATATTAATTCTCTAGAGACTGTTGAGAAGTTGTGTTGCCTGACCTTCAGTTAGACCAAATAGTGAACCTCACATTTTTGTGAAGCTTGCTGATAACTTAATATCCTCAGGATATCAACTCTTCTGTCCAGTTTAGTGGAAATTGCACACAAGGTTCAAAGTAACACACAAAGGTATTGTAAAACTGCATTTTGCATTTTAAACTGTAATTAGCACAGGGTGACAAAATTTTGAAACGGAGCAGGTTTTTAAATCCCCCCTGGGGTATGGGTAACAGTGGCAATGGGAACCCCCCCTCATCCTGACTGGGCCAAGCACTCACTTCCCTCCCTTCCAAAGCTCCAGGCTGACTTTGCTTCTTGGAGGAAGCCACTCTGAGAACGTCCTGAATGTAGCAAATGTTTTCTGTAACCTGCAGGATTTTGGTTTGCTGTTATTATTTACATGCAGAGTGATTTGCCAGCCAAAGTCAAGGCCATGTGCTGCAGATACAGGTCTAAAAGACTGTTCCTCATCAAGTTTACTTTCTATGTCCTCCATCTAGCTACTAACTCTGAATAAAGGCAGGAGACCAACTGACCACTTGGTAGCGATGCAAAAGCTTGATTTAATTGTGACGGTGACTAAGAAAGGGAGGAACAAGGTATACAAAGGTCCCAGTGTTAATATGACTTGTAAAGAATATTCTGGTTACTGGCTTTTTGGCTTGGGTCTTTGGAGATGCAAGATCTCTTCATTGTTTTGGTGGTTTCATGCTATGTGTACTTCAGATGGTTGCCTAAGGCACCATCTCATTTTTTCTCATTTTTAAATGGATGAGCTGGCTTAGGAAGCTGAGTCACCCAAAGGTAACTTCACAAAAAGAAGTTATTTGTTCCCTCAGGCTATGGATTGGCAAATCAGAGCCCTGTGCAGGATAAGGGCTTTCATTCATCTCAAACAATTCTTCAGGAAAGCAGAACCAGGCACCATGATTTTGCAGCATAAGGTGCACAGATCAGCAATGTCCCATGCAATGCAATGGCAGGTTTGTTACAACCAGCAAACATCTGACATCCTGATAAGTTTGCAGCACGGTGCAGAATGGATAAATCCCACAGATCTGTCACATAAAATCTTTCCATTTGGTTGCTTTCTTTCACACAATGTTCTGTAGCAGTTAACTATTTATAACTGTGTTAGTAACCAATATTAAATTGCACTTCAATTTTTACAGGAATAATCACAAAAAAAAATCAACTTAAGAGTATTACCCATATTCTGTCTCCCAGAAATAGGGATTTTTTATGTATACATTGGTGCAATCAGTATGGTAATCTACAGTTGTAAAGGCCTTCAGCAAGTCATGCAAAATCCATGGGGTATCTATTGATGCTGGAGTATCTATTGATGGTGAAGTCTGATAGAGCTGACAGATGTGTGCTGTGCAAGCTCTTGTTCCTTCCCACACAGTTTATTTGTACCCACTCATCTGTGAACTCTCATCCACAGGTTGGTTCCTCCTCAAAGGCAGAATAGCTCCAATTGTTTCTCACACCTTAGGTTAATCTCATTCCTGATGGAATGCATGATTGTCCACCAGATCAAGTTTGGGTTTTGTTTTTTATTTGGCTCTTATTTACATAGTTGAAAGAGTTCCTTGATAAACTTCGTGAATCTCAACTCTTCATACTTAGCTGGTGTTAAATATAGAATCTATGTAAAAAAATATTAGTTTTGTGGAAGCTATGTGATTTGCTCAAGTGTAGTATTGCTGTTGTGGCTTATTTCATAGACTTTATTTGATTGTGGTGGGCTGGAAGCAAGGACTATGTGTGCAAATGTCCTGTGGAGTTTTGGCTGTACCTCAGTAGCTCTGGCACTGGTACCTGGGTGTGTGGCACTGACCTCTCTGAGCTTCAGTTCCTTCCTAAGTGTATTCTTGGTAGCACAAGAAATTTTCTGCTTCCCAGCTGGAACCAGCAGCTAGGTACAGTTGCAGTGTTGAGCTGTACACTCAACTAATGTGACACTTTAGAAAGACTTCAACATACACCCTACATCTCCAAATGGCTGCTGAGTCTCCAAGGTGCAGGATAGATGTGTTCCTTGCCCCAGGTTTGGTCTTGTCCATGTGATTATTCCTCATACTTCTGTGGGCTGCAGGGAGCTGGGGATGTGTAGCACCTCTTAGGAAGTGCCTATGGAAGCCCTACAGCTTACCAGCAGTTTCTGCTCTGTTCAGTGCCAGTGCCTCTCAAACACACTCAGGCTTCCTCAGAGATTTCACATCCCAAAACAACTGTTTTAAATAAGTTTAGGGGAGAATAGATCAAGCTGTGATTTCTGGGCATACTGAAGTCTTCTTAAGAAGGTCAGATATTTTTTGTTTATTACTCTATTGAGCTAATTTTGATCATCTTGTCTCAATTTTAAATCTCTGTGATTACTGTTTGCTTCAGTAGCCTCCAGGTGCTGCTTCTTGTATGTGGAAAACCTAGAAGTTATGAATGTTTATTACTAATGAGTTGCCTTTTGTGAAAGTACATTGATTTCTAGATCAACACCACAATTTTAAATGGCCTTTATATACTCTCTTACAAGTAGCTCTTTGCAAGGTTCAAAGTCTAAAAATTAATTAAAATCTGAGGCTCTCTTTGGTATAAAATATTTAGTTGTTTTCTTTCTTTTTTTGTTAGGAATGTCAGATGTTTGTGCTAAGCTGGCAACTAATGGTAGCTGCAAGTTAATTTGGTTATTGCTTTTTAGGCACTGCTAAATACTGAAATCTTGTTCCATTGTTACATTACCTGTGGTCTTTTCTGGATTTGAATTTGTATGAATAGTGGCTAAGGTTTTGGAACAGGACTGATTAATAGAATTTTGAGAACTTATTTCTGTTGTGACACAAGACAAAATACTGGCTGTTGGTTTTCCCTCAGAAAGCAATTGGCTGCATACAAGGAAGTAATTGGGTTTAGGATGGGAGAAAGTCCTCAAAAAATATGGAAAGGTCTTAGAGTCTGATGTTTCAGGAATCTTAAACATTTCCAAGGGCTATATTGGTAATTTGGGGAATAAACTCCAACCTTATGTCAGTGTTCAGTGTGTGCCTATAGCAAGTTTTCCTCTGTGTTGTGCAGGACTCTGGGTGGAATAGTCAAGTCCAGTCCAACAGCATCAGTACGCTGGAACTGCCTGTTCACCTGCCTGAAATTCCTTTCACAGATCCCCGGCACATGTGAAAGTCTCTAGTAGAAAGGAATTTATTAAAAATGTATAGAACGGTGCAAATTTTAAAGGAAGAAGTTCCATTACTTTCTCTTTTTTTTTCTGTGTGAAGGAAAATCATATATTTGCAAATGTAATTACAGTTTTTGAAACCACATGTCAATTATTTTCTATTAAAGGAGCTTCCAGATACCTCTTTGGAATCTCTTGGTGTTAATCCAGGCATAGAAATGCAGGGGAGAACTTCTGTCTGAAGAGCTTTCAGTTTAGAAAAAGACAGGTTATAGTTCCACTTCCACAGTGTGGCAGCTGAGGCTCAGAGGTATTTAGCAAAGCAACCAAGGTTGTGCTGGGAAGTTTGCAGCAGAGCTGGAAACTGAATCCAGGGCTTCTGTGTCTAGTTTATCAGTTTACCCATGTGGGCATTGTGTAAAGGTGCTGCTCTTCTACACTTCTTTTGGGAGGAATGTGAGCATGCTCTGGCTCCTAAATGAAAACATTCAGAGTGCCAAATAGTCTTCCTGATGGCACTTTCTACTAGTTTTGTTGCAATGTGAAATAAATGAAAAAAAAGGCACTGGCCTCTCCAAACAGTCATAACAACAACAACAACAACAACAAAAACCCCACAAACAAACAAAAAACCCCACAAAAAAAAGAACAAAGCTTCATTTTTTTACCCTTGATGAAATATTTATTTGGAAGCAGCACAACAAGTTGGAATAGTTTGATTTGATTAGCAAGTCTAAATGTATTAGCAGCAAGACAGAAACTATATTACAATTAGTGATAATTAGTTGCACTGATTACTTCAGACTGCAATACTGTTTGACAGATGTGTTTCTTGGTGCACTATTGAAAGAGAAGCATGCTTTACCCTTGTGGTGGTTCTTGGCTTTCCTTCTCATCATATCTTTGTCTTGTCATTGCTGATGAAGTCTCCACTGTGGCTACTGCAATTTGTGGCTTGGCAAATACAAATACTCTCTTAAAAGTAAAGTTTAGACTGGGAGATAGTGTGCATGTGCTCATACTGTTGCTTGACAGTTCTAGAGAAGGCCTTCTGTTCTCCATGGAAACAGTCACAGCCCAGCCCATCATCCCTGCTACTGCCTATCAGTCCTGCCCTTCAAGTCTGATCCAAACCTTCATGAAATACCACAAGAGCTGCTTCTGTCACTGGAGAAGACTTTGGATCAGATGCCTTCACTGGACAGAGGAATCTGGCTTCCTTGCCTGCTCAACCCTTGGTCTCTGTAACACACAGTAGGGACTACTAGTGTCAGGATTTGTACCATGGGGCTCCTTGGGATCAGATTAGGGAGAATAAAACCCTTTGGGGCAACCATATTCTGCTGGCTCAGTCAGGTCCACCTGTGGCAGGGAAACATGGAAATCTAATTGCTCTTGCCTGACTGAGGAGCAAGCAGGAAGGAGAACAAGCATTCTGCAGCTACAGTTCATGGTCTATAACCCACCACCTTCACTGGTCTGTTAATCACAAAGTCCTGAAACATCCCTGTGAATTGCATGTGCTGCTTCAAAGAGAATCACTTCTCAGATTGGGTGTCTCTTTTATAGACAGTTGCTCTGTGGAATGCTGACTGTGGATCATTTTACACAGTCATAGTCTCCAGGAGCTATATCAAGCTAGCCTCACTGGCTCAGCCTCTTGTTGATAAACCCATTAAGCTCTGACAATCATTCTGTTCCTTAGGAATAAATGGATGCAATTTTGGATGTCTTGCTTTTGGTGTATGAGCAATAATCCCATTATCAGTCATCCAGAATAAAGTGCATTATGATATGTGTTAATATAGACTGCCTTTGAGCTATCTGGGGACAGATAAGCTAGAAATATGAATTTGTACAAGCCAAATGTTTTCCATGTTTCTCCAAAACATGCATCTTATGTTACTGTGCATGTGTTTTGCTTGTTGCTTCAAAATTGTGGTTCACAGACTACGAAGTGCTTCTGTCAGTAGGCAGACATGATAGGTCAAAGAAAAAGGAATCATTTAAATGTGTGACACAATTACTTGTTACTATGGCAGAAAAAGCCAGAGGTTAAACATTTGGGATTGCCCATGTAAAACATTTGATGAGTGCCAGACAGCTAGTTCTATAAGGAAGGTCTTGGATGCTAATACCACATGAATGGACACTTCAGGACCATCAACTCTTCTAGAAATACATTCATATTTCCAGCTGGATGAAGTTATGAGGCCAACTTTAAATCAGAAAGATAAAATGTAGAGTCTGTCTTACTGTTCCAGAGATGAGATGCTTATGTCCTTTGCCAATAAGACTGTATTTCTGGATATTTCTTTTGGCAGATCAGCTGTCTTTAGTCACTGCTCTGATAATACTGAGCACTGAAGGATTTTCCTGTATTGTGATGTCCTGGGGATCTCTGTGTTACTTGTATCTTGTACAGTTGTTAGGGTTTGTAGTTAGACTGCAGTGTAAAATCAGGGTAAACTGTATGACAGGTAGGGAAGGATCAGCTAACCTAACTTGTGAAGAAATGTTTGGAGAGATTTGTTTGCTGAGTTTTTTCCTCTGACGATGGGATTCTGTCCTTTGGCAAAACTCTGGGCAACCTGGGTTGGTGCTTATTGGCTTTTCTGGCTGTGCAGCATTTCCCAGGGGAGCTCAGCACATGTCAGGACAGAGCCCTGAGCTGAGGAGAGGTCAGAAGAAAAATCACAGAGGCTGGGGCAAGGATGTCAAATGAAATAAATTTGAGGCGTACATAGGAAAGAGAGAATGGGGGACTATACAGAAGGCAGGAATGGAGGATGCTGAGAACTTACAAGCCTGATAGCAACTCCACCATGGCTCTGTCTCCCATGGGTGCAGAGCCTCTCAACACCCTTTCCCAGCTGGGAGCCCTCCTTCAGGATTACAGAAGGTGTCCCACCTCTTGTCATCCAACTTCCTTTAATAAAAAGACTTTGCTCTTGCATTTCCCTCTTTTCCTCAGCTCTCCAAGCAATTAATAAGCACAAATTCATACCAAACTCCCCAAGCCCTCATTGTAGATAAGTCTTCTCCCCTTTTCATCTGTTCACACATGGGTGAAGAAAAGTATGGGGCTTAAGTGGTGTGACAAAAGTCACGATAAGCATTTGTGGCAGGAGTGGGGAGAGATCTTCTTACTGGTGTGCAGACTCACAGAGACTTTTTGCCGTTAACAGTTCCTTGAAATCAAAAGCTTATAGATATGTTTATGGATCTGGACCTTATTCTGAACAGCTGCACTGTCTTTGTGGTATCTACCTAGTCAGCAGAAGACATTTCACTGAAATAATTATGCCCATGTGGTTTTGCAGCTGTAGCAAAAAGGAACTGCACAGTATCTCTTTAAATAGTATATGAGGTCTGCATGTTCCCAGTGCAAATGGAATACTTTTCTCTAGCTTGAGCCTTACAGGCTTATAAAGTGAGCTGGTTATCATAATGAGTGGAAAGCCATCTGTGAATGCATGGCTTCCTCAGAGCATTTGTATGTAAACTACAATGTCATGACAACAGTCCATAGAAAACTTCCTTTACTGACTGGAATTATAGAAAGTGGCAAATTTATTGGTCAGCTAAAACAGGAAATTTAAGTGAAAGAGAAAAAGAGTAGCTGAAATTAATCATGCTATGAAGAACTTTGAATATGGAAAATTTGGATTTTCAGAATTAAATATAACTTTAAAAAAGGCTTTAGGAGAGACATAAGGTAATCTTTTTGCTACCATGCTCAATTTGTCTTGATTTTGGCAGGTCACCTGCATAGGCCATTAAACTGATTATCTTGGGTTATATGCTAGAGATGGAGTAAACTACCTAATATTAATTTAAGAAAAGGTGATAATGGTATCATGCTGACAGTGTACATTTATAGCAATCAATGCTGGGAACTGTTTCTTTGAAAGCTATGAAACCTAAGACCATGAATTTTCATTAATGAAACAAAAATAGAGACATGCCTAAAAATTAAATTAGGACAGCTTTATACTAAGCTATTAAAAACTGTGTTTTTAGAAACCATTACTTGGTTTCTTGCACTGATCAAGATGTTGCATTAAGGGCCTGTCAAGACCTGCTGTACTTGTTGCAGAAAGCTATCAGAAAGCCTGGAGAAACCAAATCAGCTCAGAGCCCAACTTCACAATGACATCTTTTCTTAGTTACTTGGCCAAATGACAGTTACCTCTAGCACTCAGGATGGTACCTTAACAACCAAACTGAAGTTGGATTGCACTTTGTAGTTTGATTAACTTCTGTGTATACTCATATGTGTATATTGGCATGTAATCTCTATGTATATATGTAATTTCAGCATGAGCACAACAGAGCTTTAGCATCCCTGCAAATTTTTGTCTTTGAAACTGTCTTACAGAAAATCCTTAAAATAGAGACCCCAACTGAGTCATTTTAAAATATGTAATTTTAAAATATAAAAGCTTTATTCTATCCCCACTGATGCTTCTAACTCTTTTGCCAAGAGGAAGTAAATGGATATGAGCATAACTACCCCAGATAGCTGTTGCCTGGGACAGCTAATCAAAAGCAAAACTCTCAACCCATCTAGACTAAAGCTGCTGTCAAATGTACAGCAAAGCTCACTTTAAGAAGGAACAGTTTTCCCATTTGCTGCTCTAGTTCAGTTATAACAGTTAGTCACCATTTGTACCCATAACAGATACTGTAATTTCACTGTTTTTTGAAACTGATAATGTTTCTTTGACTACAGTATTACAGGTCACACTGTCTCTTATACAGCTGGTCACCCTCAATAAATCTGCTTTGAAAAAATCATGTGGTGGTTGTGGAATATATGACGAGTGTCTTATTATATCTAATCTTTATATAAAACATACTAAGTGGTGTTCACTATATAATACTGGCCCTGGTGAATTTAAATTACTATCAAAGTTAGGAAATTCTGATTTAAAGTGCCCTTCCAGGTGGAATGGAATGTTGCCTGTATTTAAAAGAGCCCGTTTTCTTTCTCTTGCACTTTCTAGTAATGTTAGATACCCAGTGTCCTCTGCTAGGTCACTCTGTGTGATATGGCAGACCAAATGACCATGGGCGTAAAGGGGAGGAGCCAGGTACCTTATGGTGCCTGTGTGCAGCTGTATTAGGAAATCAAAAGGAGCTTGTAATCAATGCAGCTTTGTCTATCCATTTGCAAATGAAAAATTCCCAAGTAGTGCCTGACCTTCCCTCTTGGAGTAGGCATTTGCTACTCTTCATGGATAGGGAATACAATGGTGACTGGTTTTTTTAGAACTTGTAACTGCTGTGCTCAGAATTATGTGCCCAAAGTCCTTGGAAATAATGCAGTTGTGTTTTAGCACTATGAATATCCAAATACATACTCCAAAGATTTTTCTGTATAAAAATGTTAGCAAAATATAACTGTGTTTTTATGTATTACATCTGAGCAGTTCCTTTCTGGATGTTGTGCACTGGAAACTTCTGCAAATTCCCTCTCCTTTTGCAGGAGAGCCTATCTGCTGGCTTACTTTCTTAGCACAATGCAGCCACATAAAGCATCACTGGCTTCAATTTCCTCCTGAACCTCTTTAACTTTAATCTTGCAACCTCCTGCCCTCTCTAGTACTGCTTCACAGTTATCAGGCAAGAGCAGGGGGTCACCAGGGTTTTCAGAATTTGATTAGCGCCGTTTTTATGAATAATTCAGATTGTTTGGTACCAGCACAAGTGATCCAAGTAGCAATTTGAAAAATCTGATTTAGGATTTAATATCTCTGAAAAAAATTAATTAGTGCTGCTGATGAGAGTTCTTGACTTTGTTCATTCATATTGATGAATTTAGTGCCAGTGAAAAGCAAGATTGAAACAATCCAGCAAAAACAAGTGTTTCTGTGGCAGAGCCCATGTTCTGTTACAGATACCCAGGGCGCACATACTCCTTCCTCCCTGTTCCAGTCCAGCTCTTCACTGTGTGTCCTTTTCCTTCTGAAGAGCAAGTTCCTGAAGATCCATGTAGGTGTAGTAACACACTGCTGTCAGTAATGGAAGGTGTTCCTCAAGTGATTATGTGCCCATTATATAGTTTTTTCGTGATCCTACTAAACATTATTTGTCAGAACATTCTGCTTCCTTTGTTCTGTAAGAAATTGGAACTGCAGCAATTCACATTTGTGAGCAGAGCCTAGTTAATGACAGTGGGTTTGCCTCTGATGTACATTGGTGCATTTAACTCTGCCATCAATTTGAAAAAAGCCTTTGCAATACTTCACCATTTGAACAGTAATAACAAGACTTCTGCATGTTTAGGACAGTTTGGCACTGCTTTTGTTACAGAAATAGTTGGGGGCCACTGCAGTTAATGTACCTCTTCTCCTTTTCTACCTTGTCTGAACTTTGCAGTCTCCTAGGCAGTAAGATGTTACTATTTTACACATTGAGGCACTGAGAAATCAATGAAGAGGTTTTCAGGAATGCCCAATGCTTTCCCCTGCTCTTATCAGTGGGAAACCTTGGCCACTCTGGAAGATGAAGCTTCATGTCAGAAGCGAATGCAGCACCCCTCGCCTTCAGTGCCACAGTAACCTCACAAGGGTGAACCAGTGTCAGTCTGCTGTGACTAAGTACAGCTTGGAAGCTTTCATGTATAAAAATCTACCAAAGTCCAATTGGTAGGTGTTTCCAATAAAATAAGAACCTGCACTTCACCTTTGAGCATCTGGCTGCTGACTGTGTATTGTCTCAGATATTCCCAGGCAGCATTTGCTGTAAGTGCGATCTCACAGGGGCTCATCCTCAAAGGGTCCTTGCTTCCCACCTGAAAGAACCCCAGACATGTTGGAACCTCAGCTTGGATTCTGTTGGGTGGGGCAGTCACGAGACAATTTCTAGCTTTGCAGAGGCAGCAGTGTTTTGCACAGTACCTGTTTGCTGTGCCCCTCTTTGCTCCATTGGTTGTCACAGTGGCAGCTGCTGAGGAGCACTCTGTCCTGGCTGGTGTTGGTCAGACATTCCCTTGGCATTGTGCACACCCAGCAATGTGCCAGGCTCTATCCCTGTCAGCTGTATGCAAATCCTCAGCGCCGATGTTAATGCCAGTTTGGTTTTTATAGCCTGGTGACAGCAACAGCCCTCAATATTAAACACAAGTACACATACACAGTTACAGCAGTGATTACTCTAGATGTTCAGCTAGTCATAATATTTGCACTTGCCATGATAAGGAGCTTTGAATGATAATAGCACTATAGTAGAAGCTTGTTAAAGTGACAGTAACCCTGGTGTCAATATGGAGTGGTGCACTGGTGTGTGCATTCCTACAGCTTTCCCACAGACTGGATCTCCGTTTGCTGTATGCAATGTGTCGAAAGAGAAAGTGCTTGAGGATCCTGTGTGATCCTCTGAACTTATTTCAGAGTTTCATCTGCTCTAAGGCAACACTGAGACATGAGGAGGAGTGTAGTCATTAGGGACCTTTTTCTATGTGAGTCTTATTTCATTGAAATAATGCTGTCCTGATGTAGGGTAATAATCTCAATAGATATTGCTTTTATTTATAGACAGCAGAGAGGCTCTCAGGTCCTATTCTCCTTCTTTGACTAGTACCAGCTGCAAAGGGGAGCAAGTAAGAGTCATGTCATGGCAGCATTTTGTGTTTAGTCTTTTTGTTTTGGCTGAAGTGAAAATTTAGCAGAGGAGTAACAGCAACAATCCCAAACCCTGTGTCTCTTTCCAAAATGTAACCATGCAGACTGGCTTTTATTTTAGGAATTCAGATGTGTCAGTAAGACCCAGGATATTTCTGCTGTCAAGAGAACAGAGGCCAGCTCCTCGAATTTGCTGGCAAGGTTAGTGTTTGGGTGCCATTGTACCTGTGAGTGTCATTCAGTAAACCTGAGCCAACAATCCTCCACTTCCCAAAGTGGCAGGAGCTAGTCAGAGTTCTCCTGGTGCTCTAGGTTCTTTGTCAGCTTCCAGAACTCAGAATGCCTTGTTACTGCATTGGGTTGTCTTTATGCAGTCACTGTTACAGCCAACTCTGTCAGCACCTGAATGCTCCTCAGGTACTTCTTTGTGTGCACAGCTGCAAAAACTTGGTCTGTGCTGTACTTGGGAATCATTCAACCCATGATAGTGTCTACTGGCTCTTTGGATTTTGGAAAGGGATGAAACAAAATATGTTTCAGTGGCTGAAATACTGTAATAGCTGTGTTATTGCCTTCAGGCTCTGCCAGCAGCATGGTGTGAGGATCTGCAGAAGCACTGGGTTCTTGTAGCCCCAGCTTTTGCAGTCATGCACCATTCCTGTCCAGTGGGCATAAGCGAGACTGACTGCAGTGCTGGGGAGCAGGATGTGTAGAGAGAGCTCCTTGGGAAAAAAAAATAAATATATGCCTGAAAATATGTAAACAACCACAAAAACACTAAAAATATATATTTACATAAGTATATGGAAGAATGATAAATTAATGCTCTTGATTTTTTTTTTTTTAAAGTTCCTTTTTATATCCAAGAGACTTTTCTGGTAAGTGACAGGCCCTTTTGAATTAAGTCTTTAAGTTGACCCATCTTCAGGAAAGCTCTTCCCATGCATTAATGGAACCCCATGGATCATCCAAGCCATTTGTCAGGGATTGTAACACCCATGTCTCCTCATCCACAGCCACTTTCTGATGCTATCAAGAACAAGAGGGATGCAGGAATCACAGGACTTAGCCCAGAAAAAACACTAATGAAACAAATCTAGTGCTTTCAAATGGATTTCTTGTTAAAGCTGATGTTCTACAAGTAATAATCACATTTGGAGCGGGCTGTATTGGCAGATAATGTGTATTTTATGGCATCTTATGAGTTTGTCTTCTTTTCATCATGAATAACTGAGATTAGAGCCCATTATTTGGCCAAGAAACTCACAGAAGTCCCCTCAGGTGACTAAATGTAGTCACGAGAAAAAGTTGCTCCCCTGAAGCCATTTTGTTGAACATTTAGTGTGCATTTTTCCTCCAGTTCTGTGTTTTATATGCAGTATTTCAGTTTCCATATATATTGTATATGTGCTTCTTTTAAAAGTTTGGAGCAGCTTTTTCTAAAATTGAGTTTCAATATTGTTTTACTATTGAAAAAATTAATGGGCACTAGGCAATTAATTTATGTTAAAAAAGAATATGGGAGGGGTTTTAATGATTTGACAAAAGGCAAAATATTCTGATTTGAGACTATCATTTGCATAGTTTGTTGTGAAATTCAAAAAACATAAAGCAGTTAAACTCTGAGCCAGCAGATATTTTTTTCTAGACAAAAATCAAACAAGGCACTGACAGGATACTTGTTTTATCATCCTTTACCATCTTGAGTGCATTGTACTGCTATTTAACTAATGCCAGAAATTGAGGATGTCTATAAAATATCACAAAGTTCAGTGTGTTCATGAAGATTAATTATGTTAGAGTTTTGCTGTTCAAGTTCATATATGTTATAATATTGTGCTTATTTCAAAATCACTAAAGCATTATAGGGTGATTGTAATTCTCCCAGAAATAGCTATTATGTATATACAGAAACAGAGTTAAAATATTTAAGTTTGGAAGTGTGTCAAGCATATTTTAATATGGAATTGCTACATTTAGCCACATTTAACTCTGTATTCAAGCCATGTCTGGCCTTAGCCATCCAACTGGGATTTCTAGTTTCCTGTTTGCAGCACTAGTTTTGATTGATCTAGTTTGCTTTAAAACACAGGAGCTTTTGTCCTTTCTTATTTTTATATTTGTGTTTGTGTTATTCAGTTCAGGACATAATAAAAGTGACCTGATTTTCTGTGACACACCATGCTAAAATGTACAAGAGAGGTTGTACCACCTGCAACAGCATTGGCTGTAACATTTTAAGACAAATAATGGGAGCACAAAATCACTACTTCTTTTTTGTAGCTTCCTAGGAATTGTGACAATTCCTATGGATGTCAGTCACGGCTCAAGATTCTTTCTCCTGCTTTTTACAGAAATGCAGATCAGAAAAGGATATATCCAGTCCCAAGATCTTACAGTCTGAGTTACCTTAATTTAAAATAAAAAATCAGCATGCAGGGCTGTTATAGTACAATGAAGTACTTTTAGAAGAAATTGACTTCTAGACAAGTGTGATAATACATTTTTATATGAATAATAAAATGAATTTTAAATTAAGAAAAGTGAACTGTATTATTTGCAGTTGTGAAATGCCAGTACTGAAACTCCAGTAAAGCCTTGATATGCTGGTTTTGCAACAATTTATTTTTGGTGAAGAGGGAAAACATCAGTTTTCCAGAATAGTGATTTTTCTGTGAGGAGTGCTAGCAACGTCCTCCGTGCCTGGCAAGACCAAGAGCTGGTTAGCTCTGAGGATGGGTGCACTGCTGGGTGAATTAGAAAGGCTGGGCATGCCTCTGAGTCATATTTAAGAACAAAAGAAACATGGGAAGTTTTATTTCCCCTGCCTTGGAGGCGCGGCCCCGGGTTGAGTGTGGCAGCCAAGATCCTGCTGCTGAACCTCCAGACAAACCTGCAGACACCAACTGTCTCCCAAATCAGGGAAAAGAAAAAGGTGAAGACATGTGAGGAGAACAACATGGGAATACCAAGGTCAGTAGATGGAGAGGGAGGAGGAAGTGGAGATGCTCCATGTTTCAGAGCTGAAATTCTTCTGCAGACCATGGTGAAGACTACAGTACACCAGACTGATTCTCTGTAATTCATTAAGCTTATAGGGAGAAGCAGCATTCATCCACAGCGCTGAGAACTGGAGAATGTAGATGCTAAAAAAGCTGTGATCTGACTTGAACAGAGAGAGAGAGAGAGAGAAGAGGACTCTTTGCTTCTATGATAGAACAGATCATCCTTAAAAATTGTACCCCATAGTCCAGAATGGCCACGAATGGTAGTTTTGGGAAGACTCCACACTGTGGGAGGGATTCCAAGTGCAAGCAGAGAGGACTGTTTAGCCATGAAATTAAAACCACAAGAAACTGTTTCCTGTGGCATGGGAGGAAAGACTCCTCTCCCTAAGCAAATTGAAGAAAGACTTATTTTTAGAAGTGGTAAACTGACTCAAAATCCCACGTTTTGTTTCTTTACATTGTTGGTGGGAAAGAAAGAGGGGCTGGGAGGAGGAAAGGTATTCTAAGGTTTATTTTAGTTCTTACTCTTCCTCTTTTAATTATTTTAATAAAATTTTCTTTATAACTTTTAAAGTTTTGAGCCTGTTGTTGCCCTTAAAGTATCCTTCTCTCACGCCATGAGCTCAGTTTTTAATCAATCTTAATGCCTCCTCTGTTCAATTAGAGCAGAAGAGGATGAGTAGATGATTTTTGTGAGTGCATTGGCGTTTTGCCAATGGTCAACCCGCTACACTTGAGCATTCTGGAGTCTTTTTTTAAGGAGTAGTAGCTTGCCACGAAAACCCTGACTGGTAATTGTGCTGTGTGACTCTTTACCATCCTGTCTCTCCACTGGGCAGTTTGCAGTCAGTGTGTGCTGCAATAAGCTCTAGCTGGATAAGCTTAGTGGAAACAGATGTTTTAAGCAAATTTGTCCTGAACACAATGTTCTTTAATACCTTTCCTGAATAATTAGTAGTAATTTAAAAGGGGTACTGCACTGGATGGTCAAGATTCAAAGCTCAGGGAAGCCAATCCTGTTGATTGCAGAGGTTCACACCTGTCATGTATATTTCTTAGAGAAGGGTCTCAACAGATGCATCTCTCATTTCCCTTCCTTCGGGGCAGAGTGAATGCCTTGCTTCTGTAGCCTCATCTGAGTATACTGGGTGGTTTTGGGCACCAGAATATAAGAAAGATGGAGAGTGATCAAAAGAGGATGGAAAGATGGGGAAAGGCCTGGAGGAGCCACACAAGGAATGGCTGAGGGCACTTTATCTGTTTAGCTGGAGAAGAGGAAACTTTCACCAGGGCAGCAGAGAGGCAGCTCTGCTCTCTGGGACCAGGGACAGCACTTGGGAATGGCTGGAGCTGTGTCACAGGAAGGTCAGACTGGATATCAGGGAAAGGTTCTTCCCTCAGAGGGTGCTGGGCACTGACCAGGCTCCCCAGGGAATGGTCACAGCCCCAAGGCTGCCAGAGCTCCAGGAGCGTTTGGACAATGCTCCCAGGGATGCACAGGGTGGGATTGTTGGGGTGTCTGTGCAGGTCCAGGAGCTGGACACAATGATCCTTGGGGGTCCCTTCCAGCTCAGGACATTCTATATTATATGATTCAAAGTGTTCCAGTCCAGGATCATCTGTGCCAGAAGCAAAACATTAGTCAGATCATGCTTTGCTGCTCAGCTGGCTGAGACAGAGGTTTGCAGAGCGGGGGCAGCTCAAGACAGCAGTGCTGCTCAAAAATGCAATGCTTAATAAGGCTGCTTCTCCTAAAGGCTCCCCTCATCTGGCTTGTGATTCAGACTGGTGCTGAAATCCAAGGACTGATGTTCAGCTAGGTTTTGAAAATATTTCTCAGTATTGCTCTGTTCCCATTGCTGTCAGGAGCTGAGATGGATGCCAGGATGCTGACTGGAGAGGAAAGCAATGGTGTCACTAGTGATGCCAAGAGCTATAACTTTCCTTGGGAGGTCAAGAAAAGTTGAGACCAGCTAGGAAATTTTATGTACAAATACTGCTGTTTTCCAGAGGCCACAACTCCCAGCATCCCTCGAAGATTTATATCTCTTTGTTTACTGCTGCCTTTGTATCCAGCTTTTGGTAATTTCTGACATCTGTGCGTGGTCAGCCCAATGACAGTAGTCTGTGATTATTATAGCACCCTCTCAGCTACAGTAGCCACAGGAGGTTTTCAGTGGGATGTTATTGTGTAAGTGCAGAAGGAAGTACAGCTTTTGAAGTAGTTGCTGCTTTGAGGAAAAAGCAGGGAGAGAGATGTAGATTGTACCAGCAGGTTAGGCTTAGAGCCATTGGATGGCAGGTGTTTATGGACAGGTGAGGAGGAATCAGTGGCTAAAATTCCTGTGGAAGGAAAGAACAGTCAGGATGCTGTCATTTCAGTGCCTCTCCAGTTATAGTGTGCCCTCAATTCTGTTGTCCTGCCTGTGCATCATCTCCCCTGAATAGCCTGGCTTTTGTTACTAAGGAGGGCCTTGGGACAATGGACTGCCTGGTGCTGAGTTTGTGCAGTGTCTCTGATGTGGGGCTTGGTCTCAGTTGAGGTCTCCTAGATGCAATGTGTGGGTGGTCACCTCCAGGCTCAGGCACAGCTCCACAGGCCCTCCTTGTCCTGGCAGGACCAAGGTGGCACAGTGGTGGCACAGGGATGCTCATTAGGACAACATCCTTTATAGCATGCCCTAAGTATTGGTCAGGCCTGAAGTAGTCAGGTAGTTGAACTAGATGACTCTGAAAGGTTCCTTTCAACCAAAAAATAATATTCTATTCTATTCTATTCTATTCTATTCTATTCTATTCTATTCTATTCTATTCTATTCTATTCTATTCTATTCTATTCATGTTGTAGAATAACCCCTTATTCTCTGGAACACAGAGTAAGAGAAGATGGTGATTTCACATACATCATTACTAGAGGGGTTGTGCTCAAATTTGTGAGGAAAGCTCATGTTAATCTTTAGCTTAAGCATGAAGACAAATTTGCATTGTATGTATGTGAAAGGTGGGGCTCTCCAGTGGCTCTTTTGGTTCAAAGAATAGCAAATGCAGCCAAACACCGTGTCCAGCTTCCATTTTCTCATTAGTAACTGTGGGCAAATCATTACACATCTCTGGCCTCCGTGTCCCTATCTGCTGCTGAGGATAGTAGAGCTCTGCTTTAATGTGGTAGTGTGCAAATGCTTTGAGATGCTTGTATAGGAAAGGCTTCCATTCCACTTTCCCTTTAAATATGGGACTTGCCTAGTGTATCACAAGTTTTTGTAGGCACACCTTTTCTGTAGGTAGTCAATTCCATCTCTTATACAAAAGAAGAGAAATAAAGGATGAAGAACATGTTATGGCTGGGAATCTATTGATTGAAAGGGGAGCTAGGTCAGAGCACTTATGCTTTTATTAATGATCCTGACAATTCAGTATGAATGGAGAATGGCTGCTAATTAGGTTTGCAACTGTTATTGATTGTTGTCATTTTCAGTATTGATTATCTTACTACTTGGGAAAAAAAATAGTCCGGAATCTCCTCAGGAATGCTGAGCAGAGTCTCTGGCCTGCCTTTCTGCTGTTGCAGGGAAGATCGAGCTGCTCCTCCTGATGAAATAGAGCCCTGTCAGCTGTGTGGGCTGGGCTTTTAGTTCAGTGTTGCTGGCTGTGCTCTCCACCTCCTGCATGGCATTCAGTTCATTGGCTGTCATTCCAGAAAGGATACACCCATTTCTTTTCTGAACTGCTTCCCAATATAAATTTCTAAAACACATGGGGCTAAATCCCTGTCTTAGATGGAGAGCCAAGATTAATGGTTATTATTCGTCAGCTGATAACCACTGAAAAGAAAACATGTTTATCATTCATCCCTACAATCAATGTTGTATAAAGCCATGCATATAATGACTTGGAACAAATGAGAAGATCATGGTATGGGCTAACAGAACTGAAATATAAAATACACAAAACTCCTTTCAAAAGTCTCTGTGATTTCAGCAGCTGGCAGTACTGATCATTCAATGCATCTGTAAGATCAAGGTTGTTTACAAAAAGGTTGGGGAGCAAAGGAAAGGTGTGTTTTAAAACAGCAGCAAAGTCTGAGTCAGTCTTCAGTTGTGGTGACATGGCTCGTGAAGGAATTTTGTGGGTGGCTGTTTGAGAGCAGAAAGCCCGTGTGATTTGTGTTTACTGAGGTCACTGCACCTCCATCAGCACCTTGGGAGAGCAAAGCTGCGGGGAGCACTGGCTTTGGAGGTTTAGAGGGCATTCCAGTGGTTGGGCAGTATTGTTCCTTTGTCTCCTGCATTCAAAACAAAACAATAAGGTTTCTGGAGAAGAAAAAAAATTCCTCAGATGCCTGGGATTTTTTCAGAGCCTTTTGCAACAAGAGCATTTTGCTGAAGTGGTGCTGAGTATTGAATTTTTGCCTAATGGAAGTTTCCTTGAATCCATGAAGATAAAGTGTTTCCAGTAAATAACAAGAGAGACAAAAGCAAGCAATTTTTTCCCCTTGGTCAACTTCTGCTAGATATTAAGGTTTTGGTTTTTCCACCATTTCTGTTTTGATTAGTATGGAACATCTCATTCCACAGTGGATTTTTTTTTTTTTAAGAACAAAGACCCCCTCTGACCTGGATTTGGATGCATCTGTGACAGCTGACTTCACTGGCTGCCAGCTGAGCATAGTGCATTTAATTGATGAAATAATAATGATGTACCATGCCTGAACTTGCTTTGACGACCACTTGAAGCAGAAGCCAGAGTAAATCAGGCCAGTGCTGCAGCATCCCAGTGGTCATGGTCCCTCCACTGATTTGGAGCATGGAAGATACCAGCTTCCCAATCACAGCCTTGCTTCATTCCCATCTAATACTCCCCTCTCCTTCCTTTAACTAATAGCCAAATTAAAAGAATCTCTAACTCTTTTTTTAAAGAGCAACATTTTTATGCATCCTCTTAACTGCCCAGAGCATTACGATTATTAAAACAGAGCTTTCCTTTTCTGAGCTGTCTCAGTGGAGACAGGCTAGGGTGGAACTGCTAAATATTCACTGGCAGAGCAATCTATCTGTCCTGGCAGTTCTTTAGTCTGATTACTGGGGCATGTTCCCTCCCTGAGCCTGAACCTGCATGTCCTTAACTTCCAAACTGCATTTTCATTCATAACTGAGGCTCCAGCCCTGCAAATTTTACATGGGGAAAATCTCAGCAAACTTTGTATCAAGACTCAGCCTTTTTGTGTACATTCATAAAGATTAGTGGAACATACCAAGGGTTGTTTTTTGTAGTGGTTTGATGAGAGGAATAGATTTGATGGGGATTTTGTATGGCTTAATTAATATTACACATTGGTTTAATGTTGTGAAAAGGGACTTCAAAAAGATAAATAGTTTTCCTCTAAAGTCCCCCTTAGTGTCCTTTGCCTTGAAAATTTGGGTTTGTTTTCAGGACCAGTTTGGAAAGAATAAGTACAGGATGTGGAAAAAGAAGTGATTTTCTGAGGCCTTTGTTAGAATTTCAGGCTGTTTGTCTTTTGGTTTTGATTCCTCTCTCCTCAACCACCCCCCACCCCGCCCCTTCCTGCTCAGACATGACAAAATGTATCAATTAACTGCAGCAAACAGATCAAAACAGTTCTTACTTTGCAAAAAGGAATATTTATGTTCAAATACTGTCTTTTAGAGCTGATCATTTCTTTTTAGAAGTACTACAGTGTCTTTTTTTCTTGTCTTTTAAGAAAATACTTGATCTCACCTACTGGTGATAATTAAATGAGCAAATGAAGCTCAAGAAATATTTTTTTTTTCAACACAACATGCTTGGTAAATTGCATGGAGTAAGACAACTATGTACATGTATCACTAATAATTACCACTGTTGGTGTGCAGTTTATTCCAAGCAGACTGGTAGTAGAAGGCCTTGAGCAGATATACTGGAGACCTTGATATTTTTTCGTATGATCAACTGCTGCTGGAGTTTTTGTAAACTATAAGGAATCTTGCAAACGTTGTGAGGTGTAGTGTTCCAGGAGCTGATGATCACTTAGAAGCACTTATTGATCACTTTGGGATCAATAACCTTGACTTTACAAATTCTGTTCCACAGAATATTATTTTCCCTTAGTCATCCCATATGAAAGTAACCTCTTAAATGTCAAGGAAACACAATCATGAGGTTGAGAGATGAGGACTTTGTTGTGAATTTCAATTGTGCAATGTTTTGCTGTTTACTGATTTTACCTTCACTCTAACCAGGGTTTGTACTTGTAGACCTGCAGCTGGAATGCTTTAAATATTCTGTTCACAATTGCTTATGGAAAACACTTTTTAAGCAGTGCAGTATGGGGTGGGAACCAGGACTCTTGTGAGTTTTTCAGTGTGGTCATTGATTCTTGGAGAAGGCATTCTCTCAATCTTCAGCAAGAAGTCACATATGGCTTTGACTGCATCATTCTGTTTATTGGCATTTTTAAAGAAGGATCCCAAGTGCTGAAAGCACTAATTTATATTCTGAGAGATCAAAAATATGAGAAGGAAGGGGCTCCCTAGAACAGTGTGTCACAGTAGTTAGTGTTTTCTGCATTTTCTGCCTCTCAGAACTGAGGTGTGCTGCTCCACTCAGTAGATGTCTTGTTTAAGGCACTGAGGTAGTCACATCAGCAACTTGGAAGCTGTGACTTGTCTGTGTCACAAACGTGGTAAAGCTTTTGGTGTGTTGGCTGTGATGCTTGGGCAAATAAAAGCCAGAAAATCCCAGCTGTGCTCTTGTGAATAACTGCAACAACTGAATAACTTCTGTACTTTCAAGATCTCAAAGTCTCCTGTCAAAGGTCAGTGCAGATCTTCAGGAGCTCTTCAGTGGCATGAGCAATTATAAATACATACCAGCATGATTTCATGAACTTTAACAATTAGGAATTGGCTTTGTCTGTTTTTGCAGTTTGCCACACACCATATGTGACCTCTTCACTGTTTAAGCATGGTTTTTTTAGGACCATAAAAGAATACATGGTTCTGGTTTCAATTTTATTAAATCAAGAATGGCCCTGTTGACAAGAGTAATTTTACCCATGCAAACCAAATGCTAGGAGAGAAAATTTGGGTCAGCAATCTCAGAATTCCTTTTTGAGCTGTATAAGTCCTCAAAAATGGGTGAGACATAGGTAGGTATTACTCAAATTATTTCAAAGTGATCAAATGTTTTGAGTTTGCCCTTTTTCTTATATCATGATCTTTTGCAACTGAAATGTCATTAACTGCCAGAATTGGCATGTCTTCACATGGCTTTAGTGCTATGTTCCATTGTCCAGCAGCATTATGACAGCATGTCAGTAACTGGAAATTCGTTTGTCAGTGCTTGAACTGAGTGAAATAGAAGCAAATGGTAGGAAGAGTGAATATTATTGACTTAAAATTGATTTCTTATTGGCCTTATTATCTTAGGCAGTGTATTAGGATGAATGAGACCTTCCCCATAACCACACAGCTTTCAGTTAACAGTATTTGTTTTGCAAATGTAATCTTATATTACAAAGAAATACCTGTGTTACTCTGTTGCTTTTAGTTTCATACACATCCTGTAAAAATGCCAACAGCATCCTAATAGGGACTAAGTCCCATCTGGCATCAAGTCTTGCCCTTCAGACAAACTCTCCAGCCTGTGCAATCTGCCTGCTAGGACATCCCTTATGAAAGCATCTTACTTGTTTATTATTCTCCACTCAGCACTATGCTTCTCTGAGAGCACAGAATGAAGTCAGGGAATTTTGAGACACTGCCTCAAGACTGGCTGATTTTCTGTCAAGCTAAGGAATTGTGGCAAAAATGTAGGTCACTTTGACACTCTGCTTCTCCCTGGCTTTCAGGCTGTGGTGCAAGTTCAAGCAGCCTTCAGGCCACTGTCCTGGCTGGAAACTGGAAAAGGTACAGACTCTGTCTTGCTGAGTGTATGTATGAGCCAGAACTGTGATGAAGTGCATTTTTCAAAATACAAAATAAGTTAATATTTGGTGGAAATATTAACTTAACAGGATCAATAACACTTCCCATGTTTTCAGCCTGAGAAGTCTGTTTTTAAATCAGCTGAGATAGAACTTTCAGACTTGGAAAAAGAGACAGTTTGGAAGGGAAAGGCTGGCAGAGTTTTGACAATGTCCTTAGCATAGAGTTGAGCTTTAGCTCCTACAAGAAAGGACTGGATAGATGAGTAGGTGACAGGGGAGCAGAGGTAACAAGATGGTGCAGGAGCCAGCAAGGTATAAACACCTCCTCACTGGAGAGGATCCTTGATGCTCAGGGAAGCTCATGCCTCACCTTCTGATGGTATGAAATTATCTGTCTGGAACTGAGGACCTTTGAAAGACAGTTTTTGAAGTTTCTATTTAGCATTCATGCTATATTGTTGAGTAATGGAGAATCAGGGAAACACACAAAATGTCTTTAACCCCCTTCCATGGTACTTGAAGCAATTCTTTCCTTTCCTCCATATTAAGCAAGGATGTGCCTCTCCAGTGACTGAACAGGTTCTAAAAATGTACAACCTGTCTCAGAATGCTGGAAGGATGACAAAAGTACAAGAGAAGCAGATAGGAAAACTTTAGTCAGATTGAAATAACACAGGAGGGGCTGGGGGGAGGGGGCACAGGTGAAGAAAAGGAAAGCACCTACTAAAATTGTACCTTAAATGTAAAGAAATGGTCCTTATATGAAGTGACAAGGGATCCATATCCACAAGTTACAATAATGCAGTTTTTAAATTGAATTTTTGTGGCAGACCAGCTGAATAAAATTGCGAAGCTGTGCTTCAGTTGTGTAGTAAGTGGTGCATGTGGTGTGAAAGACAAGCTGCAGTGTGATAACAGACTATCTCCTCCATGCACAAAGAGTTCTGTATTCTGATAAACTCAACAGCAGGTGCTGGTAAATATTGGTCCAAGCTACTTAATCATTAGAATTTAATGTCTTGGTTAATCATATTGAGTTTAGTAATTCTTTCTACTGAATTTATTGGTTTTCTTTTGGAGACACTGCTGTGGAATTACTATCCTCTTTCCTGTTGTCATGAGTTGCAGAATTATTGAGGATTCTGATGAGATACAAGGGCATGAATGAGAGGTTGGTGTTGGTGAGAATAGAATCAGCTTTTGCTTCTCTCTGGATTTCAGGGTCAGTTCCAGAAGTGAGCATCTCTAATCTGAGTTTTTGGCAGGACTAGGAACAGAACAAATTCTGCCATGGTTCATTGATCACCCCAAATTCATTTGCAGAAATTTTGGCTTGTGTTTGTCACAGGGATGACTACCCCATGACTCCTCTCACCACCTCTCCTGCCCCACTTCTGTGGCAGAACTGCCCAGCTACAAAGGAGCAGCATGACCTCAAGATCAGCTGCTGGAGTGACTGGGCAGTGGTGGTGCTGGGGTTTTGTTGTGCACACCTAGAGCACTGCCTTTCATTTTCAGATATTTGCCCCATGGTTTTTCCTTCTATAGTTTACAGACATCAGTAAGACCTTCTGTTTTGTTTTTTTTTTTTTTTCTTTTTAATTTTGTTTTCATTGTAAGGTCTCTTGGTTGTTGAAGTGAATCAGTGGAAAAGTCACATTTACTTTGGGCATTGCTGTATGTCCAGCAAATGTTCTGTCCTGGGCTGATGTGAGCTCAGACATCCTGTTATTGCAATTCCAAGAGTTGCTTGGGGAGATGCTCCAAGTTGTCCCACGATGTTTTGGGTGATATGGTTTAGTGATTTAGGGGTTACAGTGGCAGTGATGGGTTAATCACTGGGGACTGGGTGGTGATAAAGGTCCCTTCCAACCTTGATGATTCTGTGATTCTCTGTTGACAAACAGGGATTAGAATAAGATAAAACAAATATTTTACTGCTTGTGATTTAACCCAAGTGTCATACCCAGACCAAAGCCCTTATTTAAAATGCTGGGACTCTGAGGTTTGTGTTGCTGGCAGCCATCATGGTTTTATCACAGATCTTACAGTGGTGAATATTTTTCAGATTAAGGCTCATCTTTTGTCAGCAAACATTAAATTTTCATTTAAAACAAAAGTTTTTAGCTCATCAGATGATGGAGAGAAGCTCAAAAACTCAATTCCTTTGCAGAAGCCCTCCTGTACATATTTTGCTCACATCTTACAGTTTTCAAGCTCATTTCTGTTCCTGTGTGTGTGGGAAGGGATTGGTCTTGCATTTCTGAATGTTTGGAGCTGCCAGTGTTGCTTTTTATATACCACTGCAAGACTGTAATCTGAGGTTTTTAGACTTTTAAGTCTCAATGAAATCAAAGAGAGGACAAGCACCTTTCAAAATTTGATCTCTGTCTTCATACCAGCTTGTGCCTTCACAGCCCATGATGATTCCTTTGAAAGCAGTGTAAGGGGTAAGATTCTTTCAGAGGGAAAGAAAAGTTTCTAAAATCCCTGAAAGAATTTAGAATTATCTATGTTGTCTATTCTGAAGGCTTCCCTGAAGTGGAAGTAAGTTAGTGAGAAGACATGAACTGAAGCTCTTTATTTTCAAAATACAGTCACAGTCACAGAAATTTACTACATCCCGCTTGCTATTTTTGCCTGTGATGTATGGAGAAATAAACTCCTTTTATGATGCAATTTCCACTGTATTCTTTGTAGTATCTGCAGTGATTCTGGCTCTGGAAATGCTAGGAAATATTGGAAAGTCCAAGGTTAAGCATTCTTTCTGGTGCCAGTCAGGTTGGAACTTTGTCAGAGTTCATCATGTCCCTGCCAAGTTGGTAGTTTTTATTCTGGCAATTGTAACTTGAGGATGAAATTTTCAATCCTCACTTCCTACTGATGCTGACTTCTTAAACACAAAACTGTTCATAAGAATTTGAGAGTGGAGTGGCCCATAGCAGGTACAGGGGAAAGGCATTAGAGCAGGGCAGGGACACAGGGAAACTCCACTCAACTTCCCACATTTGTAGCTCAGGGACTTCCTGAGCCAGAGGTGGTCTCTCTTTAACATCACTGTACTAGTCCTTAGCAATGCCTTTACTCAAGATAAAAGTAATAATTTGCCTACTTGGACTTGAAATAATTTTGCAGGCATATTTATATTGAAGGCCAGAGAAAACTCAGAATATATTTCTTAGTGTGAATCACCACAGGTAGCATATCGAATTGAGCTCAGAAACATGAACCTTTATCTGCTGCCTTCATTCTAGTATTACACTTGAGGGGAGAAAGTGAGATGAAGAAATTAAATCCCACAGCCAATTAATGAAACAAAAGGAGTGGACTGTGGATTTACAGCCAGATTTTCCAAAGCATTCAATACTCAAAGCTCACACTGAAAAGAACAGTTAGATTTTCTAAGCAGCTCAGTGCCCACTTGTGAAGCCTTTTCAAAAGTCTGCCTTAGACCCTTAGTGAGGGGTTTCTGAAGGCTTAGCCTGTAGGTTTGCAGACTGAGGAGCCCTGGCAGATGCTCAGGAGTAATTTCTTGTGCTCTTTGGCCTCTTCCAATGAAGAAGAGGGGGTGGCAGAGTGGGGCAGAGCAGGGGGAGGGAGTTGAAGGCAGATGTGGATTGACCCACACAGGACATGGGACCTGTCACCAGCTGAGGGGTTACTGCTGCTGGCTTCCTTCATGCTTTTCCCAACCAAAGGGACACTTCTGCTTGGAGACCTGTGCTCTCCTCACAGTGGGGCTTTTCTTGTTATCTGTTGCTAGGAGCTTTGTAGAGCTGGCTGACACATTACAGCTCACCATCCTAAAGCACACTCTTGCACAACTATTTTCATATCTCCTACACTTCCATGCCACGTTCATGGACTTGATGAGGGATTTTCCAACCATCTGCAAAGCATGGGTGCATCTTGGAGGAGTTTGAGGTGACAGAATGGCCAGAGGCACAGTGAATATCAACATAGAGACAACCCGTGGGCCAGCACCAGGTCGGGTTGGAAATGCACACATGAGAAATGTAGAGCAAACCCTTGCTAAATCATCACTTGAGTGATGCTTCTATCCAGCCATGCAGGTGTGGTGCACCTGCCTCTTCCCATGGCCATGATCAGATGGATGTAGGAGTGGGGTTTTCCTGGGGCACCCGAGGTGCTCAGGGAGCAGGGCTGGTGCATTGTGATTTACTGCTGCCATAGATCAGCAGCAAATTACTAGCAGCAAAGGGGAGGCTGAGGTTTGATTCTCTTCCAACACTGATGCTGAAGAGTATCCACAGTGCTTGGGGCAAAGATCCAATCTGGCTCTCCATTGTTAGAGCTGGGTTTTCCACATGGGATCATTAACACACATAAGTGTAAACAACAAACCCAGGATTTATAGAGACTCACATTCAAAGTGCAGGTAAATAAAAATTGATCTCTTAGCAGATAGAAGGCTCTTCAGCTATGGGCACAATCTTATTTTCAAATAGCTACAAATATGAAATTACTCAACTCATTAATTGACTGTTCAGCTTTATGAGGATAAGCATATGGCTACGAAATCTCTTTCTCCTTTATTCTGCACTACCGCCTCCCCCCTGCTTTGTGTTTAGACCTGGAAATTCAATGCACCATAAAAACTATTAGAATTCTCTGGTGTTGTGAACCATAAAATCTTTGTAGTATCAAGCTTGTTATTCCACGACGTCAATTTAATAAAGATTAGAAATACTTTTGGTCTGGTTCAAAAGATGAAGAGAGAAATTTCTAAATGAAGACCAGAAAAGTTTTTTGTTTGGCACAAATGCCTATGACAAGACCAGCAGATTGAAGGAATTGTGATGGAAATGGAGACAAAATTTCAGAGATATTTTTGTTAAGTGTGCCTGTTTTTCAACCAGTGTGCCTGTTTTTCAATCTTTACACATTAACAGATAGCAAAGTATGATAACTGTGTGCTCTGCAATGGCATACACAACACATGGATTTCCAAACAAGTATATGCAAACACATGATTAACAAAGCAGATTGTTACCCAAATTAATCTGAAAGCAGATTTTTCACTGAATCGCTTATGGGAAACAAAAGTGCATTCAATAAAACTTTCTGTATCCACTGTGTAATTGCACATGTTATGCTGTTGTCATGGGGCTGAGCTGTTTCTGGCTGTTCAAGCAGGTAGAGGGGACTTTTTTGTTTGCTTGAGTCTGTTTTTGGAAGCCATGGCTGCAGTCAGTGGGGGGCCAGGAGGGAGGGATGTGCAGAGCACAGGAGGAACCCTAAGCAGGGCAGTGGAGAAGCAACTGTGCTGCATTTTTCTGCAGGCAGAAATTCCCCACAAGCTAAGGAGTGGAAGAAGCTATCCAGAGGCATCCCCCTACAAAGCTGCCCTGGTTCCAAACCACAGATGAGCTTCTGTAGCTTTCCATGGGGAGAAGGGCAGAAATCTTTGTGCTCACCTGCTGATGCTCTGTTCCAACTTCCAGTTGGTGCCTGCTTGCCTCCCCCTCTCTTGCAAATGCTTCCTCACTCACTTCTTGGAGAGTCACTTTGATGCCAGTCTTCATACAAGCAAATATTCCTTTGAGCTGTGTGGTGATTAGGGCAGACTTGGCCCCCAGTTCTCTCTCAGCATGAGAGGGTGTGAGAGATAGTTGAATACTCAGCCTAGTGGTGCCTTTTCTTTCTGATTTCTGACCTTTAAGCAAAAGCTGAGCTGTCCATGGCAGGACAGTAATGAGGTCCCTTATATTTCAGTAACTGCTGGTATATGGAGAAGCCCCATTTTTCAGGAGGAAGGGGTTTCAATGTAAAGTCTCTCTCATCAGGGAGTTGAAGTGCATGTTTTTGTTCACCTCAAACAGTGATAACGAAAAGCAAAAGGTTGTAGCATGACATTAAAAGGGACCAACAGCATTGCTGCTTGTTTTCTCCTCTAGAAACAGGGTAAAAGTTATTTGTCTTCTGCTGATGAACTCTTGTGTGGTAAAAAAGGCAGAAATAAATGTCACCAAAATGTTTCTGATTGGCCCCCCTCTACCTGTGTAATGCCTTTTATGTAAATAAGCCAGCAAGATGGAAGGAGTGGGAATTAACCCTGGACTGTCACTGGTATATCAGGTTCTCCCAAATCCAAATGTTCTGCACCACTAGCTAGGCAGTGGGTGCTCCTAGAAGAATAGAGGTGCCTCAATTACCTTACTGGTTCTTTGGAAACTCACATAGTCCTCTTGGGCATCTTCACTGGTAGTGAGCACCCAGGAAACCAGGGGAAAGAAGCTGGCCCCTGGTGTTTAAAATCCACGCTCTGAGAGTGACGTGACTTAAAGCTGCATGGACATTTTCCCTAATGAAGGAACCCCATATCTTCTGAAGAGTCATAAAAACCGATAAATACTGATATTTCTGTCACTAAATGGTATTGTAGCTGGAGCTAAATCACCACCTGCAATGAGTAAATTAAATATTGACTATTTCATTGACGGTTAGATTTAATTTGAAGCAATCATGCAGGAGGTATAATGGCACAGAAGATGAGTGACTATTTAATCTTGTCATCCCTGTTAAGTGTTGAATAATGAGAAAAATATCCACTTCACAGAATAAGGGAGTTGACTTCACCTGGGGTTTCCATGTCAGGACTTCTATACATTTATAACAAAGCTGTTGGGAACAGGTGTTGTTGCAGGCTTGCCTCCCTGGTACCCTGGCAGGATTTGGGTTCCTCAGCAGTCTGTCTACATGACATCCAACCTGACTCTTTCCAGCAGAAACATTTGTACGAGCTAGCCAAGGGAATTGGTGCTTTCTCAGGAGCCTGTGCTCTGCCACAGGACAGCTGTGCCAGCCTGGAGCTCCCATTATTGGCTTCTCAAGCTTAGCTTAGGAAGTAATAGGCCTTGTTGGCTTTCCCTGGGATGTTTGTGATATACACACAATGTCTTTTCTTCTTTTTCACTTCCTACTTTGCCAACCCCATTAAAACCCTCACCTCCTTAGCAGAAATCTTTGTTGTTTCTCGGGAAGTGGTCTCTTATTTAAAAAGGAAAAAGCCTAGTTCCCGTGGATTTTTGAGACTTTCCTTAGTGAAATCAGTGGCATTTTAGGTGCTCAGCACTATTTAGCATCCAAACAAGTCATGTTCACAATAATTTCCCAGCTTTTGCTCTTTCAGAATTGTTGGATTTCTAAAGGATAGCAAAGGACATTCTTTACAAAGAATAGGGACTTGGTATTTAAAGCCCAGAGATCAGATAGAATTTCTAATTTTTTTTTAAATGGAACTTGTTTTTTAAAATCTTATCATCCTTCTATTTGAATGGATATTTCTGGAGTGTGGAACAGACAAAGGTTCTTATGTGCACAGTGCTGACATTCTTCTCCCTTGCATTCACATTTCTTCATAAAATAGGTTGTCTCTCAGCACTGCATTCAAACTAGCAGCTCTCTGTAGGTGAATGCCATCATTACTTTGTATGATGAAGTCTGCTCTAAGATGGTTAAATTGAAAAAGCATCTGTCATGTACAGGCAAGCACAGAAGGAACTGTTTAAAGGCAAACAGAACCATTTTATGCCTTCTGGGTTTTGAACTTGGCTGCAGTATTTAATTGTTTTCTCCTGCAGGTAAGATTTTCAGTTCTAGGTAGTCAACTCCTGACATCTCTTTGCATGTTTCTGTTGCAGTCCAATCTTCACTAGAAAAGACTAGGATGAATTTAATACAGTAAGTGAGGTTCCTATGCTAAACAACCTATAATCTGACCTTGAATGTGATCACAGGCAGTCTGCATTGCTATACACCATCCAGAGGGTTTTGAGGCTAAGCCATTAGGTCTGTAGTATATTTTGCTATGTGCTCTTAATCCATGAGAAATGACAGTGAAAGTCAGCTGGCTCTTGAGTGGACAGTGACACTTATATTCACTGGAGTCAGCATTGAGTTAAACTTGGTTGCCACTAGCCCCAGTTCCTACCTTTAGTTCTGGTTTGTTTTTTGCAAAGGAATAACTGCAGACTGATCTTTCATCTTCTCTTCATATATCCAACAAAGTGATCTGATATGAATAGTTCTCTACTTTGCTCTTTTAAGGGTAGGATCACCTGTGGGTGAGAGAGGTGAAAACAAACTCCTTGTTGGGGTTTGCAGTCTGTCTGTAGCTGCTCCCACCTGCCATCCCAACCTCTGTAAGAGACAAGGAGGTTCCTCCAGCCCCACTGCAGCACAGAAGGCTGATTTGTACAGTTCGCTGGTGGCAGACAGTGAGGAACCAACATGTTCTCAAGTGGCTGGACCTGCTGGACTGAGCACAAGTAGGTTGCTGCAAGCAGAGCAGCTATCTTGTGTGCTCGTGGTCTCCTGTCTCCCAAACAGGAGTTCTACCTTGCAGAGACCCAAAGCTGTTTCACACAAGGCTCAGGCCAGGCGGGTCTGGTGCTGTGTTGGCACATTTCTCCAGAGGTCATATCTGCATCTGAGCTTCCAATTTTGCTCTTTCCAGTGGCACCAAGTCTGGCCTTCAGGACAGCTTTGGGAAGTGTTTTGTAACTGTGGCCCTATGCTCTAGGGCTAGTCCTTCATGTACCACCTGGCAGCAACTTCAGCAGAATTGTGCCTGGTTTAGACAATATTAAGGACCTCAAATTCAGGCCCTCCACATCCTCTTTAAATTGAAATTTACACTTTAGGTGGTAGAGGAAGTGGCAAGCAGTGATTGTTCACTTGTGCTGGGCACTGGTGAAGCCACCCTGCAAATCCTGTGTTCAGGAGCTGGAGCGTGTCCAGAGAAGGGAATGGAGCTGAGGAAGGGTCTGAGCACCAGGAGCAGCTGAGGGAGCTGGGAGGAGCTCAGCCTGGAGAAAAGAGGTTCAAGAGGGACCTTCTGGCACTCCACAACTCCCTGACAGGTGGGACCAGCCAGATGGGGGTCAGGCTGTGCTCACAGGGAACAAGGGACAGGACAAAAGGAAATGGCCTCAAGCTGTGCTGGGGGAGAGTAAGGCTTGGCATCAGGAGGAATTTCTTCACTGAAAGGGTGGTCAGGCATTGGCAGGGACAGCCCAGGGAGGTGGTGGAGTCCCTGTGCCTGGAGGTGTCCAAGGAATGACTGGACATGGCACTCAGTGCTCTGGTCTGGGTGACAAGGTGGGGATCAGTCACAGGCTGGACACAGTGGTCTTGGAGGTATTTTCCAACACAAATAGTACTGTGACTATATGATTCTGTGACATGCTGCTAGTTAAAACTGAAATATTTAACATTATCTCCTTGTGTCAATTAAACTAATATGTTCATCATGGAGGTACCATGCTGTAAAGTTTTGCATGTTCCATTGAGTGCACTGAAGTGTCCAGTGTGGGAACCCCATCCCAGTCAATGAACAAAGGTGCCAAACAAAGTCTGTACTTCTGCTCTCCCTGGCTTTGCTCACCCAGGTGGGTTATGAAATAATGAATGTGAATCTGAGATCTTCGAATAATTTGATGTGCTTTCTGTAAAGCTGCTCCTGGAAAATAAGCCTAGAGAAAAAAAAAGTTTGAAAAGCCCCAGTAGATAATTTGCTAATTAAATTAATTATGTTTGCAAAGGTAGGCATTAGAAATGACAGCTCCAATTTAAATGGAACTTAGTGACGACTGCAGGAATAAAGTAGAAGGACAGAAAGCTCGCAAGTATAATTGGTGAATAATTAATTCATGTATCTATGAATAGATGGATCAGACTCTCCCCCTACCCCATATTTTGCAGCTCTAAGTGAATCTTCTGCATGTTGGACTTCTGAGTTTGACCACAATGCCACAACTTAGATTTTTTTTTCAACATGACAGTTCAGCTTCTGTAGAGAAAATGATAGCTTGAAAATTGAGTGGCTACAAAAATAATATGGTAATCTAGAATATGGCTTCCTTGTCTAGAATAGGTAATACCTATGAAACAATGTAAAACAATTTCAAAAGCAGCTGTTCTGAGACTTAGTGATGCCTGAGAATGAAAAGATCTACTGTTAAAGCAATTCAGCCACTGGCTGACAAGAAACAAAGTGTGACCCTGTCAAATCTCTGTTTGTAGTGTAAGTAAGGACTCTGCAGTAAATTGAAAAGCTTTGAAAATGTAGATTTCTGCATGTTGGTACAAGAGGTTTGTTTTTATTGGTCCATTTATGATCTTGAATAAAAAATGTTAATGAAACCAGGGTTGGGCCTTCTGGTTGCTGCAGTCTATGAGTGTGCTGGTAGCCACAGGTCAGCTAAAGAGCTGTGCTCTGACAATTGCATCTGAAGCTCATTTACTACCTGGTGATTCATGATAGTGAAGCCAGAGACAAAACAAATGTACCTAGTGCATGACTAGTGCATCTTTATCTTTTGTCTTGTCTTCTTTCCCTTCTGTACTTCACAACTTAATCCTGATGTTTATTATTATACAACTGGGACCCAAACCCACTTTGTGGCATAATCTGAACTCTGTTGGTAGATGTGATATTACAGTGTTCTGCTGTACTGATGAGTATCTCAAAAGTCAGTGGCTTTGTCTGGATAAATGCTCATTTATTTCATCATGGTCCCTCAGTTAAGTTAACCTAATGATATTTGTTTCATATGTCTTTAATACAGGCCTCAAATCTAGCACTCAGTTTCAATTCAAGATAGAATTTGAGGGCTAGAAGTGGACTGACATAATGAATCAGGTTGAGCACTGGCCTCCTGCATGTGCTGAATTTCTCTCTTTCCTTATTTATCTGAAATGCCTTTGAAATCCTTGAGAATTTGTTTGAGTGCAAATGGAGAAGGAAACAATGGACTGAGGACTTTAGGGAACAAGTTCAGTAAAAGATTTACTCAATAGCTGAGTAAAGATTTTAGAATTTTGTCTTGCCCAGAAAAGAGCTTTTGTATGGGAAAAGTATCGACAAACAAAATTACCCATCAGTAAGACTGGTCTTCTCTGGATTACATTGCTCCAAATTGTTCAGCAATTCCCAGAGGGAAGATCTACTCCATTTGAGAAACATTCTCTCCAGAAAACATTCAGGAGTTTTAATTGCATTAAATGAAATTCACTGTGGCTGCATTATGTTTCAAGACAGCTGATAAATTAATAAATTAGATCAGCTAAAAGGAAATTAAAGTGAATATAGAAAAAAAAACCACTAAAAACATGAACTTACCATACAATTAGAACACAATGAAATACATTTACTGTCTTAATTTGCATAAAGTAATACTGCTGAGTTTTGTCATTAGTCTGAAATACATGGATTGTGGTAAAATATATGGAAGGTGATGACAAACAATTCAGTCCTTGGGTGCTGCCAGTTTCAAATGGCCACAGCTGAGAAGCAGGAGAATTTCTGGCAGGATGAGAGAACCTCAGTTCAGAATGCATCCATAGCCAAATAAGCCAAAACTCTGGGTCCCACTCTTCAGTGAGCAAAGTCTCTCTTTCAGCTCTATCTGCAGGATAAGGTACTTACACCTCTGAACATTGCCTTAGAGGCTGAACATCTTCCTAAAAATCACTTTGCTTAACAGTGGTCCCCATACCTTATTGTCCCACCTACCATGAGGAGACCTAAACATTTTGGGGCTTCAAATGATAAAAATCTTCTTGTTGTTTTCAAGCTGAAAACACATTTCAGAAGTATGATTTCCAGAGCAGCTGTGGTTTGCTGGTGCAACCAGGGAACCATGAATTTGGGCCAATTGCTTGGGAATTAGAGCTAGAGTGCAATCAGAAGTTATTTAGCAGATATAGGAATTCTTCAGTGGAAATTATGTTTGCTCAGCTGGTAGAAGGTGAGAAAAAACAATCCCTGCTGACAATGAAATCTTTGAACTTCAGACCCTTTTCTGTCTTGTGACTTCTTAGAAGTATGACTTTGTAGGAGACAATATTTTTTGTTTCAGTAGGATGGATAGCTGCATGTTTGAGAGGAACTCTGGAATGGTACAAGTATTGATCTGCTGGAGGGCAGGAAGGCTCTGCAGAGGGATCTGGACAGGCTGGATGGATGGGCTGAGGCCAGTGCTCTGAGGATCAACAAAGCCAAGTATTGGGTCTTGCCCTTGGATCACACTAACCCCCTGCAGCTCCAGGCTGGAGGATGAGCATGTGGAAATCTGGGAAAGGCCCTGGAGGTGCCGGTGACAACAGCTGGACATGAGCCCAGGTGTGCCCAGGGGGGCAAGAGGCCAATGGCACCTGGGCTGTGCCAGCCATGGGGTGGCAGCAGGGCCAGGGCAGGGACTGTCTCCTGCACTGGCACTGCTGGGGCCACACCTTGTGTCCAGCTCTCTCATTAGAAGAAGGACACTGAGGAGCTGGAGCATATCCAGAGAAAGGCAATGATGCTGGGGAAGGGTCTGTAGAGCAAATCATGTGAGGAACAGCTAGAGGGGCTCAGCCTGGAGAAAAGGAGGCTCAGGGGGGACCTTCTGGCTCTCCACAACTCCCTGACAGAAGGGGACAGCCAGGGAGGGCTGGGCTCTGCTCCCAGGGAACAAGGGACAGGATGTGAGGAAATGGCCTCAAACTGTGCTAGGGGAGAGTCATGTTGAATACTAGGAGAAATTGCTTCGTGGAAAGGCTTGTTCAGCATTGAACAGGCTGCCCAGGACAGTGGTGGGACCACCATCCCAGTAGGCAGTAGGTACATGTAACTGTGGATGTGGCACTTGGGGATATGGTTTAGTGGTGAACATGGCAGTGTTTGGTAAACAGTTGGACTCAATGATCTTAGAGGTCTTTTTCAAAATAATCAATTCTATAATTCTGAGTGGCAACCGAGACCAGACAGCATTGGACTAAATATACAAAACAATCTGTGAGAAGAGAAGCAGCACCTATAGCCAGCTTTTGAAAAATAGTTGGAAGACTTCATTTTCATAGTTTCCTTTAAACAGCTCTTTTACAATCCTACCTTTATTGATGACAAAGAATGAAGAGAAAAGCATTTGTCTTTGGGGTAAAGGTAAAACTGGCTCTTGGTCTTTTCCAAACATTTTAAAGCTGGGGTATAATGAGACTCTCCTTAAAAATGATGCTTTGTGTGAATTGCTGAAAATGCCAAAGATTATCAAATTGCACAGCAAGCATCCTGTTCAGGAAAAACACTGATATATTCCCAGGAGACCTGTTCAAGAAGATGAATATTCCAACTCCTTTCAGACATTCCTGGCAGGAAGTAATAGCTTTACACCTAAGCAGATTTTAAGATTTTAACTCTAACAGTTGAAGCTGTTTTAAGGAAACATGCTTATCTGTAAATAGATAAAAATAAGGATAGATTGGCTTCGTAATTTTGGAGCTCTGCAATAAGTTATTAACATCCAAGATCCTAATTTAAAATCGTGAACCACACCCTGATTTGGTGTAAATTATGCAATTCTTTTTGAGTGAGTGGAATTATGCTGATTAATATCATCTGAAGTCTTGTCTTCCTGTTTCTCAGAGGGAATAGATTTTTTTAAAATTCTGTAACAATTCTTTGCATTTTGATAATTGGCCAGATATGATCTCAGACAGCAAATATGTGTTTCTTCAAAATTGTGAATAAAACTGCTAGTGTCAAGAAAGAAAATATAAAACAGGGTCACCAGAGAGAGGAAGGAAAAATAGATAATTGCAATATTTGATTGCCGTTGTTGTTGTCAGTCTTCTTTCCTCGATAGTAGATAGCTGCAATCAGACGTTCTGAAATGATGACCTTAGATTAATCTTCCTTTTATTATCTTCACAAAGGGTATTTTGTTCTATGTGGATGACTGTTGCAAACTTTTTTGTGTTGGGTTTGCTGTTTGTTTGGGATTTTTTGTTTTGTTTTGTTTTGTTTTCCATGTTGTATTCTCTCTGTGTAATAGTAGTGAGAATTAAATGACAGTTGGAGATCTCAAAACTGATGATTTTTGAAGCATAGAGGGTGTTTCCATACATGTCAGCTAGGAGTGAGCAGACAGCACAACTGAGTTGTGAGGCTCAGCTCAAAATCTTAGACATGGTTTGAGAGGTAGTTGCTGGAATGGTCAAATGGCAGGAGCATAAAACTCCAGAAGTGTGTGTACTGAATAGTTCTCATGATAAATGATGCCTCAGGATAGAAATGCAAATAAAGAGATACTTGAAGTACAGTTGCTTGTGGATTAGGTATTCAGGGCTGGCTTCTCAGCTCTGTTACTCTGGAGTAAGATGATAGAACACACAATTCAAATCACTAGCATTGTGTAGGCTTGGAGCTAGTGTGTTCAGGGTGGGAGCCAGTGCCCTGTGCTCTTAGGAGGGCTGCCAGCTGCTAAGGTAAGCCCACGTGCCATGAAACACTGATCATTTTCAATCTGGTGCCCATAAAATGCCTCAATTGCTCCCATTGGCTTCAAGGGCAAATGAGTGCTCAGGATACAACAGCAAGAGGCTTGATCTGTGCCTCCACAGGCTGGGCTTATGCCTGTCTTAAGCTTAAAGGTCTGATGCCACTCTCCCTGTCTGATTCCCAGAGTCATTACTGCAACAGCTATTGTGTGAAAGGGCTGCAGGGTGAGACCCCATCTCCTTACTTCTTCAGTTGCTAATTTTTAAAATATGCTGGAGGAAAAATAAAATTACTAATAAATTCTACTCTTTTCCCTTGCAGTTCTTTAAATGTAAGGTCAGATCTGTAATGAGAATTTCCATTGAGAATTACTCAAGGAAAATCCAGCCCTTTCTCCACTATAAGATTCCTCTTAGATGAAACATTAGAAACAATTAAAATGTTTAAAAAGTTGATAAAGACCACTCTGAACTGGGAAAAGGAGAGCCATGCTCATTTATTGAAGTGTTCAGACAGAACTGTTCTTATAGTACCTTCCATGTGTCCTTTAACATTAATGTAATTAAGAGCGGAATTTTGCATCAATATGTTCTTGGAAAGTTGCTCACTGAGATTTTTTGTCTTGTACTTCCCTTCATGCATTTTATCCTTCTTCAACCCAGAGGATGAATTCTCAATCTGGACAGCTCTAGAAGGAAAGAAGTGAAGAGGAAGGGGATGCATAAGAGGAAAAGGCAGACTGCAGCAGAGCCCCAGTGCTGGGTGGGAATTTGCTGCCTGGGCATTTCTTCACCAGAACAAGGCCAGGCTGCTTTGTTGAGGGGATTCCTTCTTGACCCCCTTACCTTCCTCATGGCTGCACATGCATGCAGATACATGTAGGTAGGTACAGGGATTTTCTCCTTCATTCCACTCTTTCCTTAAGGATAACTGGAGGATGAGTCAGAGAAAGGAACAGCTGGAAGGTTCTACAGATGGTTTTTAGGGAGGGGTCACCGAGGGGGCTCTGTATGTCCTTGTTCACAAAATGCCAGCCTGCAAAGAGATTCACCAAACACATTTTGGCAGATGGACTTCTGCTCCCAATTACCAAGGACAGATGCAACTCTACACAACAAATCCACAAGCACTTGTCATTTAGGAACTGCACTGTGCTCATAATCAAACAGAAAAGTCCCCTAAATGCCTGCATCCTCCTTGCCCTCATGTAGATAGAACTCTGAATTTCATCTATTTGCCTGAAACTCCTTAAAAGACAAATGCATTTAATGGTGCAAAATGTCAACTCTCATGAGCAGGAGTTTTAGCTGGGTTCATCAAACACACATTTGGAACATGGCTTTCCATCTGATTCAGAAGAGCTTATTCTGGAATACAGACTGAAATTCTTGCTGAACTTAAATTGTGAAATATCTTAGAGGTAGTCAAGGACTGTCTGTGTATATTTTCACAGCCCTGGGTCTAAGTATGGTGCAGGGGAGTTATTTATGGCTTGAACAGGTAAGACACTGGGCTCTAAACTGAGTGTGTCTTGCATGTGCAGTAATACCAAACTTATTTGTATATCCACCAGGTTCTTCTTCTAATTGAACTCAGCAAGAGCAGCCTTACCTGCTAATCACGATCGTATCTTACACTTGCAGTAAAACTGTAGCAGGCAGTACCTTGAAATGTGGAAACACTAGTTCATTCACTTATTGCAAATGTTGGCACCTGGGTTGCAGTCTGCTGTCTATTTAGCACCCACGTGTTATTGTTTTCTTTTTTTTATTGAAAGTTGACATTTTCCCACTCATTCAATAGCTATCAGGAAACTTTGCCAGACTACCTGGGAAGCTCAAAGCTGAGTTGGTGTAAGGAAATTCTAATTTATAGCCTCAAAGCAAGTGTTTATTTTGCAGGGAGTAATATCTCTCTTTAATCCTATGTTTGGAAAGCCTTGGAGTAACACTGAAATTTAAAGAAAGGGTATTTCTTAGTCAAAGCGAATTGCATATCCTGTGTACTAAATGCTGTGAAAATAAATGTAAACTTACTGTAATTCCCAAGTAAGTTAAAGTCATCATGGCAATCACAGAAAAGTTTCTATGGCTGTGGAGTTTCACATATGGATTGCAGGCTGGTCTTCAAGGAAAACTAGATTTAAGCAGCATGAATAAACTACATTGTCTTTTTCTGATGAGGACACTGCATTTTTTGGTAGGCATCTTTTTAATCCCTTCAGCTGCCCTTCCTAGGACAAGATATTAATGGAGAAGTGAGAGTTTCTCTAAGTTGTCCCAAAAGTTCTTCCTTTGTTTTTCACATTGTTTTGTGTCTTCCTTGTTCTTGATGATAGTATATCTGTGTTGTACCTCCCTGACTCTGTTGTACCTCCCTGACTCATCCCTAAGTCTTTCGTATTGTTTCAGTAGCTTTGAAGGCTCTTTGGACCAAGATTTGCTTTTGTGTGCTGGTGGGGACCTATGTGTCCTCCTTGACCAGCCCCTCAAGAGCATGGAATTAATTCTTGTCCTCAGTCAAGTATGAAAACAATAGTTGTAAAACCAGCAGCAGTGTTCTGTTGTTAAATTCATGTCACTGAAATGTTATGCCCATCTGGAAACAGTCTTGGCCACCACATGAGAATATGATGACAGAAATGAAATGTGAGCCTCCTCAGTGTGACAGTACACTGAGCCTGTGTGTCCCATTCTGCTAAATTGCCAAATACAGTTTTTTGTTCATACATCAAAATTCAGGTGGCTACCACTTTGTCTATTAGGACAAAGAGAGAAAAGCCAGAGAAGTAAATAGCCATGGTACTTACCATTGATATTAGAGTTCCTTTCATCCTCAGTGTGCTTTGTAAACTTTAATTTATGATCAGATCCTTGAAAAGCAGCAAGAGTATATTAAGCATTCGAGACACATGGCAGCCACAGACTCTGCAGATGCTGGAATTAGAACTGGGAGGTGTGGGGGTGGAGGGAACAGCCTTGGAACCTATCTTGCACTGGAAGGAATCTTGGGAAAGATATGGTGCCTGAGAGGAGGAAGAAGAGAGGCCAGTGGAAAGGAAAGAGGTAATGTTGTGACTTATGGGAAGAGCTGTTCATCTCTAGATGTCCTAGAGCACATTGAGAAAGCCTTGCATTTTCTGAATGTGGCAGTCAGAAAAGAGAGGTGAGAACCTTGAGCAAGGAACAAGACCCACAGCTCTCTCTCTGAACCCAGAGACATTGTGTGTGCTCACAGCTCCTGTCTACCTCCCTCCCCAGGACACAGAGCCTAGTTTAATCTCTCCATGAAAAGATCCATCTGCCCAGGCTATTCAAGTGACATTTACACTTCAGTGGGCTCTGATCATCACTGTTCAGTGACTTCCTGTATATTATGGAGAAAGAGGTATAAAATTAGTTTTTCAGCAATCACTTCCAATTTCCTGGTAAATTATTTGGAGGCCTGGTGACGCTGGAGCAGTGTTTCACAGAAATGTCTTCTTACTCATAGATGACATCATGATTACATCCCAGTGACCAAAAGAAAAGAAAAGGACTTCTAATTTGGCTATTCTCTGATATCCTCCACATCAAAAAGCGTTTTCCCCTCAAACTCAGGTCACTCTTGCTAAGGGGGCTGGCTTCATGTCAGGAAACTTGAGTTCTGCCTTTTGCCTGGGAATTAGCACTGGAAACTTTTGAATATCATTCGGTTTACATACATCTTCAATCACTGCTCAGATGTCTTTAGCTGGTTGTGGATGATTAGGATGGAAGGGGATAAATCTCAATCTTTTATCACCACAGGATTTAGCAATCTGCAGGTTTTATATTGAAAATAAAGGACTAATTTCTTAGCATGTCTATTGATATAAGTAAGCATTAACTTCAGGCACCTGAAAACCTAAAATGAAAGAAAGGGGGGAAAAAAGATTCAAATGGAAAGTGGAGGTTTTTGTTTCCATCCATGTTGCAATAGAAGTAAAAATTAGCAATAATCACAATATCCCCAAGATGTTTAAATACAATTACATTTTAACATTTCGCACTATGACTATAATACAACAATGACATTTCATCACTAATGACATAACAGCTGCCTGGGGAAAACTATCATGTAAATAAAACACTGTTTGTTAGCTTTATTGTTGCATGTGTGCTGTTCATTAACAAATGAAAACTTTATTCAAACTAATTACTTCTTTACTTTCTGGGAGCAGTAACACCGACAATTAGTGTTGCATTTTGCAGTTTGCACTTGTCTCTGTAGCCTGGCCTATACACAAATAGTACTGGTTGAAATAAATTGGCTTCTAAATCAATTTAATAAACTCATTGCAATCCTGTTGTGCAGACATTCTTTAAACTGAATGAAGCTAACATGATATTAGCTATTCTTAAACCAATCTATGTGTTCTCGCTTGGAAGCTGCTCCAATTTAACTAAATTGAATTAGAAACTGATTTAGTTAAATAGGTGTCATTTCTCTGTGTGTGGACCAGACAAACATTCATCATAAATTACTGAAAGTATCTGTTGATATAGTCAGCATGCATTATCAAATGTTCATGGTTGTGAGGATAAAACAGGATCAGAGGCAAGAATTATAGGTGAGAAGTTTCTGTGACATAATTGATTGAAAAAGAATGAACAGGGCACTGACAGGCATAAATGAATATATCAGTGGAGTTGCACTGATTTGTTCAAGTTGAGGGCAGTAGCAAGGGGCTACTCTAAGTATCCTTAAATGCTGATAATGTGATTCTGTTCTCTGGTAGCATGTCTGACTTTGTACAAATCAAATCTTATGCTCTTACTTTGTCATGGCTGCAGGTGTGTCTATCCCATCTGAGGATACAAAGAACAAGTACAAGAGATCTGTGTTCCTTGTGCTTCTTTTGAGGTGTTCATGCCAAAATATGCTGAAGGGGAAGTGAGTTCTTAGGTTCTCAGAAATTCAGTGTCCAAATAAAATCTCATTATACAAGCAGTCTGGCAGCAATGTTTTACCTCATCAACCAATGAAAGCAGAGTCAGATATCTATTGTTAGGTAGCCATCACTCAGAAGTAGAAATTATACAGCAGGATATGAAAGTCTCCTTTCCAAACCTTAATTTCATAGGAAGATGAATACCTTGCCAGACACTTCATAGCATTCTCTGGGTTTTTAGATTAAAGCAGTTGTTGACCCTTATTTTATTTGATAAGAAGAAATGTGAATCTGCATGCCAGTAGTCTGAAATAAGAAGCCAGTAATACTTTCCTCTTGAAAGTGGTGCAATTAGTGCAATTGAAGTAGCCACTTCTTTCTGTCACTTAGGAAAACAATTTACAAATGACCGTGATTTTTACTGATTTCATTATGGAACAGGTATTTAGTTATAGCACAGGTGGACCTGGCAATAGTATGATATACATTTATGAGTACAATCATTCAGACCAAGGCAAGTTCTCAATGGCAGTCAGGAATTTTTAATTTAAAAAAGAGTAGAGTGATCAGAAACAGTGTTTTCATTAGATCCATGTTTGCTAAAGCCCTTGTCTTTGAGAATGTGTACAGAATCTTGCCTATCATTGATACCACAGCTGAGCTCTACCCTGCTTTCTGCATGTTAGGGCCTTGGTTTATTGTGATATTGAACAAGGATTTCTGTGGACAAAAGAGAGGTTTTATAGCACAGCCTTGAGTCCAATGAAAATATGGACCTGATGGGCTTGGGATGTTAAGAATTTGACTTCTAACTTCTTATGGCCTTGCTAGCAGCACAACTGATCCTTTTTACATTAGAAGCAAAACCCAAAAGAGGCACTTAGACTTTCCTGCAACATTATGCTCTTTGGCAGGAAAATTTACAGATCCATAGATTCTGTTGTGAGTTTTTCCTCAAAAGCAGCTTTTCATCATATTAAAATAGTGAAGAGTTCTTTTCATGAATAGGGTGGACAATTAATTTGTATATTCTCCTTCAGATCTTTTGTCTCTTTATTGGAACAGGATTTTGTTCTCTGTCGGGGGAAAGTCTTTTTAAGAAAGAACAAATTTAGTATTAAATGCATTTAATGTCAAGGCTTAATAGAATGGGTAAATCATAATCTAATACAATAATATCTTAGGCTAGTTAGAAAAATTGTCAGAACATGAAGTAAGCATTGATATAGCTAAATCCCAGCAGAGCATATCCAACATGAAAAGCTGACTAATAAAACTCCTAGTTTGGCTAATAATTTTTCAAAGGATTAGTACTGCAGCTAGTGTGTGGAGTCTTCCAGTGTTAGCAGCATGAATTATTGGAACTCTGGAAACACATTGTAAATAAGTTATAGATGTGAGTGTGTTCACAAGGATCTTTATGTTTCCTTTCATTACAATGAAAAATTTCTTATAATTAAGAACCCGACTTCTACTGCCAAAGAGGAATAATGGTTAAAGGTGGATATGAAAAATGATGCTGAGTGTGTGAACATGGAAACATGCTTTGAGATAAATCTTACTTCTAAATCTACCCTGTCAGCCACCATCTGAATTCATATTGCACGAAGAGGATATATCAAATGCTGCATCCATCTCCCTGGAAAGCAGAGAATATAATGTACAAGCAACCCCAAACCTCACTAGCTATTACAATTTCTTCTGAAGGCATGTAGTTCACAGTGTCTTAGGAAAGTGCATTATCTGTCAGGCTTTTTGAATGCCTCATAATAAAGTGCCAACTGCCAACAAGCCTCTCCTCCCCCTCCTCAGCACATAGGCTTTACAACTGCTAGTACAGGTTTTATTAAATATTTCAATTTAACTAGCAGAAATTAACGTGTCTAAGTTTTGAAAGTCTGACAGTAGGAATCAAAGAGGTCAACACGTACTGCTGTGTCTTTAGCTCTAAACATGAAGAAGTGAGTAGCCATGGAGCCTCTCAAAGACAGTCAGGGCAATGTAGCTACACTTTTTAGGCAGCAAGGAGCAAGTAGGAAAAACAGCTTTAAAATCATGTAAGATATTTTACTTTTTTAAATGGCTGTGCAGGTATTATTTGAGTTGTAATCTTGAACATCTAAAGTAAATGATCCTCCACTGGTGTTGCTTTGCTTATAGCTATTATGGGCAGTAGATTTACATGATCTTATATTGGCTGAAGAAAATGCTCCATTTCCAAGCTCATTTGCCTTTCCAGTGATATTAATAGGAGCTGCTTTGTTATGCATGTGAACAAAAACAGGACTGTTGTAATTCACACACTTGTATCTCCAACTAGAGTCCAAAATGATTTCTGATTTGGCATAACAGGAGAAAAATCAGCTTTCACTCGTTAGCCTTCCTGACTTAAGGCAGGGAAAGCACAAATATTTAAAGATTTTTTTGGGACAATATGTAAATAACTGCAAAGTGTCTAGGAAAGAAGCTGGAGTGAATTTCAGTTTACTTCTTCTGATCCTTTGCCTTAGTTAAAATACACTGGCAGAATTTATCCCACCTGAGAATTATTAAAATTATAGATTCACAGAATATCCTGAGCTGGAAGCAACTCATCAAAATCGTTGAGTCCAGATTCTGGCCCTGCACAGACACCCCAACAATCCCACCCTGTGCATCCCTGGGAGCGTTGTCCAAACGCTCCTGGAGCTCTGGCAGCCTTGGGGCTGTGACCATTCCCTGGGGAGCCTGGTCAGTGCCCCAGCATCCCCTGGGGAAATAATCTTTCCCAATTTCCAGACTAAACCTCCCCTGGCACAGATCCAGCCATTCACTTCACTTGAAGAGTTTTGTAATTCCCAAATCAAAATTTATGAATGAAACAGTCTTGCAAAAGTATCCTTAGTTCAATGTTTTATGCTGGATATGGGTTTTCCAGGTCCATTTTGTATAGGATATTTCATATAAAGTAACTTCTCAGTATTCTTGGTTCAATTCCTGCCTCTGACACCAACTTTTTCTACTAGGTTGGAAAACACGTGTATGTCTACACAGGGCCAAATCCTGCTTGATCCCAGTAGCTATTCAGGGCACATTTTGCCTAGGGCATGCACCTTAGCCTATGCATTGTCTCTGTTGATATTCCCAAGCCTAGTTCTCTGTGTCATCTACAGAAGTAACAATCATAGTAATATCTAGGTACTTTATAAAGGAAGAGGTGTGATATATTTCATTATTGGTTCAGGAATTCTTTGGGATTCCAGGAAGAAATGGGCATCATTAGGACTCAGTTTATTACTGAGTGACCAGTATTTCTATTTCTCCATGCAAATTCGTATAATTAGATCAATGGCTTTCAGCATGATCTGAGGGGTCTGTGAGAGGTAACAAAAGGCTCAGAAGGTCTGAGGAAGTCATATTATTGCTATGCTCAAATTTGTAGTCCTAATATTCACAGCTGCATGGGAACATTTGTGGAATGTGCAAACAGGAAAAGCTCTGATCTTTGAATTAAGGTTTTAAGAGCATGTAGTGGTTTTGTAGGCATTGTTAGTTAAAACTGGGCACTTAGAAAAGATGTTTCTTTTATACAAAGGGCTGCTTTACACCCCTCTGTAAATGATCAATGAGGTCTTCAAACCCTAATAAAAGAAATTGCAGGTCAAGCCTATGTTTCATTATCAAAGCAAATTCCTTCAAATTTCAGTCCATAGCTGCCACGGGTGAGTTTTGGGAGCTTCCTGAGAGCCAGGTGGCTCAGTCTTCAGTGAGATTTCTCACGGATGAGAGAGGAATTCTTCGAGCCAATCCAAGTGGCACCTGGGTAAACAATAGATTTTGCAACAGACTTTACTACACAGAGCCCTGCTGCTTTACTGCCATCCTTATTGCCTCCAGGCATGTCCCACTGGGTTTTTGTGTGCCTGGGCCCTTGGCACAGGCAGAACAAAGAGTGACGTGAAGTGGGAAAAGCGAGAAAGAAGAGGAATATATCAGGGGAAGACAATGCAGTGTAAATGTTGAACAACAGTGTCCATGTGACTCCCTAGTATCAAGTGGAGGACAAAAACCCAAAAATCCACCTGCAATAATAGGCAAAACAAAGTGCCAGTGAAAATCAAGCTCATTTGGAAGATGATTTTTAGTGTTATTTGTGAATAATGATTCAAAACTTCTGTGTACTTTTTCTTTGTGCTCTTTGCGCTCCTTTTGTTTGCATGAGCTGTAATATTATACACGTGTAAATTTTCTCCCTCTGTTATTTCTTTGCAGATAAGAATAGTAAAAAGGTTTAAATCTTGCAAACATGTATACGTAATCTTGAAGTCACAATATTTCTTTTAGAAAACAAGACCAATAACACTGAGAAATCCAAGATCAACTGAAAGAATACCTAAAGCTTTATTTAGTGACAGAGATGCCCAATTAAAGCATGTCAAAACAGCCTTACCTTATCCCTCCCATTCAGTAATTGTATATTAACAGGGTGCATGAGGACAACTGAAATTTCCCAGACTGATATTTTCCCCTAGTTTTTCCTCCTTCACCAGTGGTGAATTTTCTAGTCTCCTGGACTGAGCTTCCTTTCTTGGGTGTCAGTTGCAAGATAGGTGGTTCCTAAAGGCAGCACCCATGGTTAGTCCAGGATGAGGCCCCAGGCATGACTTGTGTAAAGCTGCTTCAGTGACTGAATGTGGGGCTCCAGTGTTTGAAATCACTTCAGCGAGGACTGAGGCAGGGTCAGGACAAGCGAGTAGGAATGTTTTTATCCAGTGTTCCCTGTCCCCAGAGGTGGCTGTGTCACCTTGAGTTCTACAGGTGGGGAGTAGAAGTGGCAGCATTGTTCCTAAGGTGTCTGCAACACAGAGGCACTGCAGAAGCTCTCAGTTCCTCCCAGTTCAAGCAGGCCTGTCATCAAAGGATCAGGCATTTCTCTCTTGTTGATAATGGAGGACTTGGCCAGTTCCTTTTCACAAGTTCTCTTCTTTCCTCTTTGAAGGATGATTGTACTGTTATGTGCCCTCTCAAGGCTGCCTTTGATCAGTGCTCTGTACAGTGAGATGCATGAGTGTGCACTGAGTAGATGTTACACATGCCACTCACTGCAGCGTTCTGACCTTAATAATTTTGGCACTCCAAATCCACAACCGGCATTGACAAATTAAAACATTTTTCCTCTTGGCAGGCTGTATTTTACTCATATGAATATAATTTTATGCTGTTCCTCTTCCCTACTGTAGATGTTTTTAACTTTATAGATTTAAAAACTAGTCATGATGTGTCTTTTCAGAGAGATGTGGAGATGTAATGAAAGGAGCTTGCCAAGGAAAAAAAGGAGCAAAATTACCTGTTCTGTTTGTTTTAGAAGAACATTAACAATCCACTAAGACAAATTTAGCCATGGATTAACTGTGTTATAATATTAAAATTTGCCCTGCAGTTAGACTCTATTGATTTGTGCCAGAATTATATTGCATTTCCCTTACAGCATTTTCATAATATAAGGCTTTACTGTCACAAATTCCAAAAGTACTTTATGCTTTCTGTTCCACATGACTTCATTGTCTGTTGGGTTTGGGAGCACCTAAAAGCTGGTGTGAGTGTCTCTTGAGTTGTATGCAGACCACTCCAAAGGCTGGCAAAGAGCAGGGAGCTCAAGGATACAGAGTGTGTCTTATTTATTTTAGTTGAACTCTAGTCTCTGTGTTTAATGTTCATGATCTCTTCCATTCTTTCTTTCATTCTTTCTTTCATTCTTTCTGTCCTCCAGCTCAGGTTCTTTGTTTTGTGATCAGAAAATCTCAGTATTTTCAGAGATCTGCCTATGTAAACACCAAATTAGCTCTCAAGTGTCCCCCACTACTAGAAAGCCTTAAATTTAACTTGAAATGTATTCTCACCCTATTCAGAGCTACTGTTATCCTCCAGTTTTGTTATTCTAGTTTATTAACATTTGAAGGCCTGAGAAGAATGCAGTGAGAAAGCAGAGGGCCTTTAATTTGATGACTCAGATGCAGACACAGCAGGCAGAGCTTTAGGAGATTAGAAATGGTAATACTTGTAATTAGAAATTCTGCAGTTGAGTAATGTTAGTTAGGAGCTCACAAGAAGAATTTAAGTACTCAGATTAATCTATATGATGTGAAAATAATGTTTCCACATAAGGCTATATGAGATCAGTCCCTTGGATGGATCTTCATTCTGAATTCTAGCAATGCAGATATGGAATGTGAGGCATCAGTGAACCAGGTGTAGATGTGACACCAGATTCAGTGTGTAACTGCTCTCCTCCACAATTGTAAGGGACACAGAATTTACCAACTTTGGGTTTATGGGGGTGCATTTCCACACTCAGCCCATCCTTGTAATCCATGCTCAAAATGTGCAGGATTGAAAAAGCACTGGGTGGGCAGAGGAAAGTTTTACAAATGAATACCCATTTTTTCCCCAGCAGACTGGTAAATTCCATTACCATTACATAAGTATGTTCTAATTTTCTTCGGTGCTGTGTGTGTATATTTCTTCTCCCTGTCTCCAGGAGAGTTGTAGGCATTGAACACCTTGTTTACTATTTCTCTCTTAGGGAATTTGTCATTGTAAAAAGTGGTAAAAATCAATTTTGTAAGGATCACAGAAGCATTTCTCTTTTAACTAGGTTTAGAAATATACAGGTTTTGGCAAAATAATGAATACTTACAATTTTTTTCCCCCTGGTTCAGTTCTCCTGGTCTTGGATGTTACTTAGCAAGTAAGGGATCCCTGTGCCTTGGTGTGGCTTGCTCTCTGATGGCTTTTTTTCTTCACCTGTATCTTCAATTTCTCTGGTTCTGGCAGCATGGCCTTGCTCCACAATATGCTCATGCTACATGTTCTTCTCAGGCTAAGTTTCTGAACTCCAGCTTTTACACTGGCTTGCTTGCTTTCTGGGAAGACTATAGACAGCCCCTGAACAACTCCTTCAGTCAATCCTCTGCAGATACTGTGCAACCAAGCTGATTTTCTCAGTCCTTGGCCATACATCACCTACAGTCAAACCACTTTGGGTGGAACCATCAAGATGTATTTCTTGCCTGCAGAGTGGAAGATGCATAAAATACACTGTGAGGCTTTGTATACACCAAGGTGCTCTGTGACACAGCAGTGCCATGGTGGAGCTCAGAGTTCTCCACAGACATCTCCTGCATCATCACACACAGCAAATGATCCCATACATTTTTGCATTTAGAAATCAAGGGCTTCTTAAGTTACAGCAATTAAAAAAAGCTGCTGCACAAGATCACATAAAAAACAGCTTTTCTATAACATGGGAAATTAGGGATACCGGTTCAGAAGCAGAGGTGAAAAAGGTGGTGGATTTACTTTAATGAGCATTAAAAAGCCTCACTACACCTGTTGGGGATGTCTGGGTATACTAGAATGGATTTGAGCCTGCCTCCAAGCTGGAGTGAGATGACTGCCCTAGGTCCCTGGGACCCAACATTGTTATGCTTCTATTTCTTTATTTGCATAAAGAATGTATTTTGAGCTGAAAACTGTACTGGAATACATCCAGAATACTGAGTTATATCCTTGTTTCACTTCCATTGTAGATGATTATATTTTTAATACTATAATTTACATAATTAGAAATATCTATTCCTTTACAAATGAAGCAATTTAACTGTAAATGTGCCAAGAGGCCAAAAAGTAATCAATCTCTTGTTATCTTGCATGCATGAGTGAATTGTGATCCAGAGTCAGCAGGGTTTGTTTTTTTTTTTCTTTCTTTGGTTTGGATCAGATGCCACTAATTTAGTACTGTCCCCAGCTCATGTACTTTTTTGATTACTTGGTGTCAAAGTGATGCTAAAAGGCATAAAATTAGTGTGTTAAAATAGTCTCTGATTAGAGAAACACAGCACATTCAAATTGTGAAACAATTTCCAGTTCTAGTGCAGGTTTCTCCAGTGGGATATCAGATAGTGAGATTTAAGTGTGAGTATCATCTGGGCTCTGGAGCACAGAGAAGAGTGACATTCTGCATGAGATGAGAAAATTAGAAGTTACATTACTTTTTCTCTAAATAAGGCTGAAAAGGGAAGTCTTTATATTGCATCATTTGCAAAACACACTGTCTCACTAGATGCATGTTTCTGAAACAATAAATGAATAATGCACACAGGAAATCTTGGTCTCCAGAGAGGAAAGAACAGATTCAAGTCTAGAGCCTAAAAAAAAAAAGCCACAAGGAATCTTTTAATTAGTGTATAAATTACTGAATTCTCTGTATCTCTAGCACAGTGGTGTGATTTTAATTTTTTTTTTTTCTCATAAAGCTTTAGGAAAGTTCCTCAATGACATTTCTATGTAGTATTTGAAAAGAGTGGAAGATTCAGCCATTGCAACTCTGTGTCTTCCTGGAGAAAATGCCCAATGTATGCCTATTCTGGCAGAGGGAGAACAAAGGTGTTTCTTTCAGGAGAACTGAAATTGTAAAAGGAATCTTTAACTATGGTTCATGTTGTAAGATTTTCTTGGTTAGCTACAAATATGAAGCTGGTTTTCAGCTTACTACAGATCTTCAGTAAAACATGCTGTTCTTTCTAAAATACAGACTTAGAGGAAAACAGAATATTTGGTCCCACTTGGCCAGGAGTTGGCTTCATGCACAACTCCTGCTACAAATGTAACTTCTGTGAAAGTTGTTTGAAACTGGTTATATATTTGGATTCATGGCTCAACAAAAGTTCAGTGTGGACTCTTAAATGAGCTTGTGCCTTTTCATGGGGTAGAGCTTAAAATAATGGATAAATGCTAAAGGAGGAAGGCAAAGGGCTTGTGTGTGACTGCCTTGACATTGCAACTGCTCTTGCAAAACTGTTGTACATGAACTTAGTATTTTTCTTGGCATGATGTTTGGAGGCTACTTTCCCTCCTTTCCCTTCCCTTTCTCACTACATATACATGAATGTATGGCCAAGGAGAGATATAAAAGAGCTGAGGGGCACTCCATCATTCTTTAAAATCAAACCCTTTAGTTAGATACACTAGCAGTAGTATCCAAAGGAAGACTGGGAAATATAATGACATACTGCATTTCCTATTTTTGTGCCAGTTTTTTTCCTGAATTGGAATATTCTTATGATTCAAATGTGCAGTTCAATTTCAAAACAGTGTATACGATCTGAACCAGAAATAGCACATAGGTTGAGCCTTTTAGAAAAGTAAGAGCCTGGCAAAGAGGAAACTCTTTGTTTATCCTCTTTTTTTTGGTGATCATCTAGTGGAGACATACATAGAAATATGAAATTCTCCTCCGTGAATCTCACTGTTTTATTCCACAGATCCAAACATTGTACTTCTAGAGGAATAAACTTGGGAAAAAAAAGACCAAGTTTTTGTTTGCTTTCAGTTTCCTTTCATATGAATGCTATTTAAAGTGCTTGAGTTAGAAATTAATACCAGAAAATCAACCAAAGACAAAGTGAGGAGACATTTGTTGAGGAACTGGTGCAGTTAACACCTAACGACTGAAATGATACTTAACATGGCAAGCTCCATTGTACAAATTGCTTGTAATATAACAGAATGAAAAGTACTTAAAATAATTAAAAAGTAATCCCTATCATAGTACACATCACTCAAATGGTTCATTTTAGCATTTAATTTTATGTATATACATACATACACCTAAGTATATAAAAATTTGTATGGTCTCATATATATGTCTGTATAGTTATCTCCTTGATTTTATTATTGGTGTCTGTTACCTCTTGTGTACACCTGTATAATTAATGAGGATATAAATTTAAGTTGTCCCAGATAACTGGACTGGTTACCAGTGTAGACAAGTCTTTCATATCCAGGAGAGAAATTATGAGAAACATGATGCAAGTTTTTCACACTTTTCCATGAATTTCTATTCTTTCACTTTCTAGAAGTCATTTTACCTCACAGGTAAGTACTGATGTTTGATGTGACTACATCAGATAAGCACAGCAGATGCTGCCAACTTTTCTCTTCATGGCTGTCAATATTGCCTAAAACCACATGATTCTGAGAATATTTGACTACTAGCCAACACTCTAGGGATAATATCCTTTTGCTGTTTCATGTGGAACATTCAAACTTAATCAAAACTAATTTATTAACTTTTTAATGGAGTAAATACTGACCCTGAAGTGTTAGATTTTTAACCACCATGGTGCAAAATAGCTGAGCCTGGTCTAATGACCATTAAACGATCATGTGTATCACTCTATGTGTGAAAAATGCACGTAACTGGGGAAATTTCCTATCTGATAGCAGTTATTGATTGAATTCTGACTTGCAGAGGAGAGTCCTACAGCAGGATATAAGATATACCCAGTGCTTTAATTGATTACAACCTCCCAGTTCAGCAGAAGTCAAACATTGCAGTCTTCCCTGAGCTTGATTTAATTTGTTTAACTCTGTGTAGGACTGGGGGCGCTTTTGGCTTCTTGACACTCTTGTTAGCATTTGATCAAGTAGAACATTGTTTGCATTCACCAGGGGGGAAAATAAAGATGAAAATTGCAGTGTTCAAAAGTAGATGTTGTGCAGGAAATGTTACCATTTCCTGTGTAGTTAGAAAATTACCACATTCCACCTTCACTGTGTCATTTAGTCCCAATTTAAATGAGGAAAATATTTGGTCCCCAAATTCATAGTACTGAAAGGACATCCAGTTTATTTGTTCTCAAAGATTATGTGGACAGCCCACTACGTTTTTCACTTCAGTTTCTATCAGTCAAGTAGGAGAGAAAACACTGACCCTAGGCAGGCTGCAGAAGATGCAGAATGGCTTCAAAATTTTTGCCAGCTACTTTCACACCCTCAGTTCAGAAAGTGCATGCTGGGAGAACAGGTCAGCCTCCTGCCAGACTATTTTGCTGTTTTAAATTTTCTTCAGCTCTGATCACTGAGGTTAGGCTGAAAGCGGCACAGTAACCAATAAGATAAAATGTAGATAACCCAGTATTTGCATGAAGGGGAAAGGTTTTTCAAAAGGAATTATATTAATTAGTAAACAAAGGTTTACCTTAAAAAAAAAAGACTTTTTTTTCTGATTGGCCATAACCAGAAATAAGCCTTTCTGAAAATTACAATTGTTTTAATTGTTGTTCCGTTGACTCCTAAAATAGTCTTTATTTTTTCGTCTTCAGCAAGGACTGAACTCTTCTTTCTCCTCATAAAACTTTCAAATACCCACATTTTAATACTTGGAAGATGATTCAGAGTAATTGGCACCAGGAACTCCCCTACTTACCTAGCTCTCACTGATTCAAAATCAGGTTTCATTTGAAAAAAATGGTGCTCTTAAACATTATGACCTCAAAGTCATCCTGCTTTCTGTAAACCTAGTTCTTCTCAATTACATATCATTCACAAAAATCGAATTAAAAACCAAAGACCTGATTCCTATTACCTAATAATGGTTGCCCTGGGTCAGACTCCATGTCCATCAGCATTGTATCTGTGTTAGCAGCCAGAAGCTAAATCAAAGAGCAAGACAGTTATATGGGATATTTTATCAAAGACTCTTCTGACAGTGATCTCATCTCAGGTTTCCTGATCCAAACATAGTCTCCGTGTATTTAGACACCATTGATGGTATTCTTTTCCATGAGGATCCCTAGTCTTCCTATGGTCCCATGAGAGCTTTCAGTCCCCACAGTGTCCTTCTGAAAGACTTTTTTGTTTTGAACTTGGCTTCCACCAATTTAATTGAATTGCCTTTGCTCTTACTGGACCAGACATAAAAAACAAATCTCTACCTACTTTGTCTGAGCCACTTAAGATTTAGCAAACCTCTCTCACATTCTGTGTCAGTTCCATGTGAATCTGAAGCAACATAATTCTAATAATTCCTTTTGTATAAGTTTTCCTTATCTTTGGTCACCATATGAAGCTATTTTAGTACCTTATGAACCTCTGGAGCTTTTCCTGGTCTAACAGTAACCTTTTCCAAGGATGGGGTCAAAACAGTGCTCAGGATGCAGAATGTCAGGACTGGCTTCTCTAATATATATTCCCCATCATTTGTGTTTGGCCATCAGAGAAAGAATGACACTGATTACAAGAGAACCTTCTCTTTAGCTGTTTTTCTACTGAAAAAGATAACACCCCACCAGTTAGAAAATATGGTGAACTTTAGGATTAAAATTGTGGGACTTAGAAGAAGGAAGATGGATTCAAGTCTCCCTAGGAAGAAGAGGGGATAGAAAGGCGTGGTAGAAGAGTTGAAAAAAGGACAAGCGGACTGCAGATGATTTACTGTTGCATTACTATTACTGTGTTACAATATATTGTTTCTCCTTTCTGCCTTGCAACACTTACATTTGGCATAGAAACAGTCTTTAGAAACTTTTTCTTGAAGTTCTTTAAAATCTGTCTTTCACCTTAACTTTTTTCTTAGTGTGGAGAAACCTTTTTTATCTAGATATTCAGAAACTGGAATCTGTAGTTTTTCTCCTAGTATGCATCATTAAAAAGCAGATTAAGTGCCCATTAGGTAATATGAAATTTAGAAAGTTAGAATCTGAATGATTTGTTAAAAAATAAGAAAGCTAAAAAAACACCTCATCATGCTCAAATTATTAATACATACCCAGATGGACTTAGTGAAAGAAGGAGGCAAATAAAAAAGTGCTTCAGCTGTGCACAGGCATGAAACCTGGGCATATCAGGATTCTCCAAGGAATCTGCTACAGCACAGCTCCCTGGAGCATAGCTGCGGCTCTGTGCTGTGAAAGGAAACCATATTGCCAAATCTCCCACTAAATGGATAAGTCCTCAAAGATAAGGACACACTTTTAGTTTGGTCTTGCTGAACTTATTATTTTTCAATTCCACTCTCTGTCCTCATTTGACATATTTAGTAATGTGAGATGCTCCTCATGATGTCTAGCCTTCCCTGCCAAGTTTTCAGAATTAGGATCACAGTTAGAAGTCATAGAAATAATCTCAGGAGATCCACAGATCCTATCCAGAGCAGAGACTGGACTATCTAAATTATCCACTCTAATTTATTTTGTACCTGTCCAGTTTTTTTCTGAAAAGTGTTGAGAACCTGTCATTTGAACCAAAAACTCCCTGTGCTATTAATTAACTGATTCAGCCTTTCTCATAAAGCCTGGTCTTGTGCACTGAGACTGACTATTCAGCACTGAAGCTGTTTTATTTAGAACAGGGCTTGGAGGGTTCCCAACAGAAGCAGTGCAGCCCTTTTCCCAGATTTTTAGTTCAGGAGCTGATATTGTTTTTGATAAGTATGAAGCTGATAAAGAAAATCTAGAACCCAAAATATTATTAAACCAGATATAGTGAGACTTTCACTCCTCCACCCTGATTCCAGCATCCAACTAACTTTTCAGATCTGATATTGTGAGAGGTCTGGTCTGATTCACAGTGTCCCAGACCCCCAAATCTGATTTGATGTTCAGAACTTAACAGTTGGACTCAGGGTTTCCAAAGGTCTTTTCCAACATTACTGACTCTATGAGTCTGTGGCATAGGGACACTTCAGCAATTGCAGTCTCAGCAATTGTCCCTGCTGGCTGAAAGACACATAGAAAAAGATTCCTGCAGTTCTGTCTTCTGAAAGGACAACATTGCGTGCTAAAATTCACCAGTATACTGATATAATTTAGGAATATAGATTAATTTAGTCTAGAGCCTTTGAAATGGATATAGTGAGGAGAAAAGAGAGCTTGACAAATCATTACTAGTCTGATGCAAGCAGTCATCATTAACCACTATTTAAAAAAAACAAACAAAACAAAATACAGGAGACTAGAGTGATCTGAAGCTGTCTGAAAGACAGTGCTCTTATTTCTTATTGATTTGCATTTATGTGTGAAGTGCATTGTGAGGCAGCCCAGTGCTTTCAAATATTTCATTACAGACCAATCATTAAGACAGAAAGAGCTACATGGATGCCATCAAGGACACTTATTAGACGTATGTTTGGGTGTGCTTCTGTTAGCAAGGAATTATAAAAATAAAATAAAATAAAATAAAATAAAATAAAATAAAATAAAATAAAATAAAATACAGGAACAAACCAGATACTTTCCTACTTGGTGTGTCCAAGTTTCCTATTGTGGATGTTAGTTGTGGATGTTAGTTGTGGATGTTATTGGTTTCTTGGAGAGGAATTTTAAAAACTGTTGGGTATTATTTCTGAGCTCTGCTGCAGTTAGCAAAATCCTATAAAGCATAAAATCTGGCAATATTATATCTCTGTAAACAAAAGGTCATTACTGCCTATGTTTTCTTTTATTGTTGCAGTTTTGTTCAAACAAATAAGCAAAACCCCCTCAAGTAAATAACTGTACCTTCTGTGTTACTCTGAGCTGCTGGTGCAGTGCTGTGTGGGTGTCTCATAGCAAAGAGGTGATTTAAACTGAGGGTTTTTTTAAAATCATGTAATATAAGTATTTTATAACATCACTAAAACATAATTGTCTGTATTAAGCACTATAAGAAAACGGGCCCAGAGTCATGAAAGCACTTAGGACTTTGGCATTTCAGATGCCATCAACGTGAATCCAGAACACAATGTCCTTGGCATAAGCTGACAAACATTGCCAAGACAGTCTCTAAAATCATGAGTAGTGTATGAGTATTGATCCTTAGGAGGTGCAAAATTGGCTTCAGTGTGCTGAATTCACCTGAATATTCACATTTATACCCAGTCCTTAACTTTTCTGCAGAGTTCTTCAAACATGGGTGTGATAATGATGATTCAGAGGAACACTGATGCCTTGTCACTGCTTACAGTAATTGAAGTTCTAGCCTGGTTTGATACGCAAACGTTAGAAACTTCAAAAGCTTGTGACTCACCAAGAATGAGTAAGGACTGAACTGTGAGGTTTGAACAGCAGCATAAGGTAAAATGGTGCTGGAAAATTTCTTTTCACTGCCCAGTTTGAGTTTATAGCATATAAATGGAGAGCCACAAGCCCTAGCAGCGATATTGTGGGTCATACAGTGCTTTATTTTTAAAGCCCTAGCTGGAGAAATTTTGTGATTGCATAAATTCTCCACTTTAATTTGTACAAATAATTGTATTTCTAGTGATTATTTCTGGAAGTTTGACCACATCACTCCTACACAATTATTAAAGGAGACAAACCCCCACAATATTTTTAAGTTGTTTCTCTGATTAGTTGGGATACAGCATTTGAATACATTACTTTTGTCAATATTCTGAATGTAAATGGTAAAAAGTTTTTAGGGTTTGGTTGGTTTTTAAATTTTGTTCATTTGCATTCAGTGACCTGTTCAGAAATATTTGAACAATGACATTACTGGTATTGTCCTACTGAAAGTGATGTGTAGCTGTTACACTGTGGTGTGTAAAAGTATCCTAGAGTTAGAGACAAGGCCAAAGTAAAGGTAGCTTAAGGTGAGAGAAATGGGTGGAAGGCAGGCTATGAGTTTCTTTCTCACCCCTCTCTGGTGAGGAATGATGCAGTTGTTGGTCCCACACTGTAGTTTCCACTACAGCTCCAGAGTTATGGTAGCACAGCAGTGGGAAGGCATGTCACAGGAACAACAGATCTTCAGCTGTTCCAGGAACAATTTAAGTAACTCCATTTACTCACTGAAATATCTGCATCAGATAATCTGATTGTGCAACTTAGTCTCCTCTGCCTTAGGTTCTCAAAAACAAGCATCTGTTTTTCCAGGTTAGGGCAGAATTTGGATTATTTGTTGAATAACTTCCCTGGCTCATATTTTCACACATGCAAAACATGGAGACAGGAATGCAGTAGGGCTCGGCTCATCTTTTCTGCAGAGGACCAGTCGGGTAATAATCCAGGATATTGTTCTCTCAGATTGAAAAAACTAGTTGTTCACAGTGAGGTTTGAACACTGGGCATGTTTTAAAAATCTTGTTATTTTTTGAAAAATAATTTGATTTGGGCATCTTAACTGACACCAAAACTGATTGAAATGTGTACAATGAGAGAAAAAGAAGGGATAAAACCTGTGGACCTTGAAAAGACAAATAAATTTTTGGTTCCTATCCCTCTGGAGAGCCCCAGCTTATTTAAAGGCTGAAGTGAGCTGTGGGACTGCTTAGCTTGTTTTTGACTTCAGAGAGCTGGAAGAAGAATTGAAGGAGTAGGATTTCTCTGTGTAGCAATGAGCCATATGGGAAGTTTGTGTAGTATCTCCTTGAGGGGAAAGGAATGAAACACAGTCATAATTCTCTGCTTCTTCTTCGGACAGTCCCTCACTATAGGACTTCTGCTCCTGGAAATGACTCCACCCTCTGACATGCAGAATCAACCACCGTGGTAATAGCAGATACTCTGTTGTAACACATATACACACAATGCATGGCTCCGAGCCAGGCTGTAATTTGTTTTTGTCATCTATCTACTGACTAATGTGACAACCCACACAAGTATTTATTTCCAGAAGGAGGAATGCATAATGAGAGCTGTAGCTCTCCCAAGTTCTGAAAAGCTGTTTAATGAAAAGGAGGGGGAAAGAGCAGCCTCCCACCCTTCCTCCCAAATGACAGGTTTTTAAAAGCCCAAGCACCAAATTCAACAACTTTGAAGTTGGCCTTATGCATTTTTTTAGCTGCCATTTTCTCTCTGCTGTAGCTTCAGAGAAGCTGGTATTCGTTCTTTGTCAGGCTGGGGCTATTTGGGGACTTCAAGTGAGATGTTGCCAGAATGTGAATGACTGGGAGCTGGGAAGGCCAAAGACTGAATTCCATGCTGCCTTGCACATGAGTGACACATGCTCCTGCATACTCAGCCCACTTTGGCTCCCTAAATCTGATTAAAATACAAAAATCCTAGAACATTGAGGTGCCTGTCAGAAATTCTGGCCATGCCAGAGGCCCTTGCAAGCCTGGTTACAGCTGCAGGTGAAACTCCTGAGCAATTCAAGTCACAAAACAGGCTTATATTCTACCCCAGGCTTAGTGCCCGTTGCAGGTGTGGAGAAAACCAGAATCATTGTCCCTGTCTTTCAGGAAAGGAACATGAGTTGGCAGGCAGCTATTCTGTGTAGCCAGGAAAAAGGTGTAAGTGGCTGGAAGCTAAAGCTGGAAATAAGATGAGGATTTTCAAGATTGAAAGCCATGAACCTAGTAAAATAGTAAGTGCTATTGCTTGAGATACTTAAATCAAGGTTTCACTTTGATTTTAGAATGGCTTCCAGGAGGAAATTATAAATTTCATGCAAGTATTCCTGAATTAAGTTTTCTGAATGGTGCAATGTGATCCAGTAATCACATAATCCTAAAGTTGCCTTAAAACATTTAGCTCTGCAGATAGTCATGTCCTGACCATAGCCAGTAGGCTGTGACAGCCCATGAGATGGATACCAGTGGTTGTCCAAAGGAATTTTGATGTATCCCTGCACAGATTTTCTGGTAGTCCTGAATTATTGTGCATGTCTGGTTAAACATCTTTGGGCTGGAACTTGATTCACATTCTGTGGCTTGAGGCACTGATGGAACTGCCCTGCAAGCCTGACAGGCTTCTTCTAGCAGTCATTGCAAATGCTTTTTCAGAGGAGCCTGTCCACAGAAAAATGGAACCAGGTTTGGAATGTTTGGGCCAGTCTCTGAGGTAAATGTAACTGCTTTTCAGGGACAGCAATTCCTCAAGGTGCTACTGAGGATGTGCAGCGCTCATTTGTTCTTGCTCATGTGTGAAGAAACATAGCAAAAGACCAAGGAAAATACAAATGCTCGTGTAGCATTCTGTTGTTGGAAGCCAGGCATGGTGGCAGTCAGTGATTAAATACATCCCTTTTCCTGCTGATGCTGTGGAAAGTTTGTAATTGCTCTTGAAGGGCTTGTCTTTTTCATAAACAATGTATTTTTCATGGTTGCTTACGGCTCAGCTGATACATCCCTCTTGGTATTTTTATATAACACAATGCAGAGAGATTGTCCTAAAACTCACTTACCTCTTTTTCCCTGTACTGTCCTATCAGTTAGTGATATTATCAGCTCCTGTCCTTTCAGTTATAGCCCAGTTGAAAGAAACCAGGCATTGTGAAAACATTTTTTTTAATTCAACACATAAATGGTTTAAAAGTCACTTTAAAAGTATTTCTGTATGAAATTGTAGGAAATTGTCATTCCTTTTCCCAGGCCTCAAAAAGAATCACGAGTGATTTAAAAAAATTGAGATGTCTAATTTTAGTTTAGTCACGATGATATGAGGGCAGATTTCAACTGCCATGAGTCAACTTTTGCTTGTTCTTGTGCTCTTTGCCAGGACACTGAGTTTGTCCAGGTCATTTTGCTTTGTCTCCTGCATAGTTGTAAAAATCTTTGTTGATAAGGTCACATCCAAGCTTCATTGCTCAGCATGAGCAATCTTAACAGTATCAGCCTCCTTCCTAGCCAAAACTGCTCTTAAATTACATTGCAGTCTCTCAAGGAAAGCCAGAACTTTCCAAGGCAGGAGGACTTCTGTGCAAGGCTGTGCCAAAAAGACTGTGTGTGTTGCCAGTGTACCAAAGACAGCATGAATTAGGAGCTGGTTTTAATTTAAAAGCAGGAACGACTAACTGGCAGTCTTGGAAAGGGGGAAGGTGAGGCAATATGTGCTTTGGGGAATGCTGGCTAGCCAGCAGCCTATCTCTGGGGGGATGACGGTTGCTGCAGGTGCATGGTGACAGCATATCCCGTTTAGGGATGGCAGGATATTTTGTCAAATGGCAAGTTGTGACCATCCTGACTGTGTCTGTCTGGGTCCTGGACAACTGGAGGGAGATTTCTCTACTTAAATGGGCTGGTCCTAAGATCAGTACACAAATTCTCCTTCTTGTGTCATTCAGACTTAACATTCTTAAAATGTTTGAAACCAAATTAAATGCTAACAGCAGCTATTCAGGAGTTCTCTCTGAACATCAGGAGATGTTTTAGGTCTAAGGCATAAAGGCCTGGACTAAGACAAGGTGAGCCTATTTTGTGGTTTAGGAACATAATTCCTGCAGCTCACTCATCACTCTTATCCCATTGTCCTAAAACTGGGATAACTCCCCATCTGAGACATTGCAATTTTATACAAACGTGTTTCACGATAAAGAACAGTGCACTTGCATGACTAAACATTTCACTGTTTAATTTTCTGGGTTAGAATTCTCCAAATTTCATCACTCAGTAGGGATATTTAATTTATAAGCCAACATGCCCATTGGCAGTGGAGACAAACCTCCTCAAAGGAGAGTGCACTGATCAGGTGGGATGATGTTTCCCTCTGTCTTTTTCCATGTAAAGGTACTAGTAGGATGTTCCCAGGAAGACTGTGGTGCCCCCACAAGGTGAGTGAAGATCCTCATGCTTTGATCCATTTGAGCTAGTTCTGGCAACTGACATTGGAGATAATGCCATGGAGCTGGTCTGGTCTGGCTTACTTGTCTTTACTCTCTATGAAAATTACAGCAGAGAGAAAGTAGCAGAATCATTTAAATACATTCCATTGGATTTCTTCCTGCTCTTACACCAGTTTGAAACAAGACTAATTCTGCTGAAGCTGATAGGTGTTGTAATAGCTGATAGGTCTGCTGTAGGAGAGAAGAATAAAGTTCATAAAATAAAAGAGAAGTGTTGGGGGTTAGGATTTTTCCTTTTGTTTCATTCTCTCCTGGAATTTTGTCCCATCTGTTGCTAAGAGACAATAACAACTGGTACTAAAGAGACAGAAGAAATGACCAAGGCGGAGGAAGGATGCAGCTGGCTACTCTCTTACCTGGGGGGGTTTATCTTTGGAAGGGCAAAGATACTGTGAGATTTTGCGGGGGGGGCTGAGGGGCTGGGCTGGGCTGGACTGGGCTCCTCTTGGTCCCTCTCTCTTGACATTGGGAGGAGACAGACTGAAGCTGCTGTGGGAAGAATTTGCCACCACTGCTGAGTTCCATCTCCTGCTGTCTTCTACTGTGAGTGAAGCTCTGCTTGCAATAGTGGCCATTGGACTGGGACCTTATTAACAGCTTGCCTCACTAGAAGGACTCTCACCATCTACTCGGGTGCCTCAGGGGAAACCTGAGATCCCGAGCCCCTTCGAGGGAGCCTCTCCCAGCCGTGTTTGAGAGCCCAGCTGCTGCTGCCCGGCCCTGCGGCTTCTCTGCCACAGCTCTGGGTTTTCCACTACACTGTAACTCCACATCCCCAGCCTGCCGTGACCCTGCCCGAAGCCTTGCCCTGGAGGGATGTCCCTTGCATGGGCTGTGATTAGCTTATCTTAACCCTCCTGGAAGGATGCTCCTTAGGTTGGCACACCTTTTTTGTCATGGTGAGCTATCCCTGAATAGCTTCTGTTATCCCACCGTGCCCTAGTACCCATGTTAATCCTCTGTAACCCATTGGTCTTTCCCCCTTGGTACCACCCTTGCTCTCCCCCATAAAAACACCAGTTTTTTCCCCAGTTCTTTAAGGGAGCTGTCGTTCCTGGCTCCCTTCACAGAGCTGCTGGATAATAAAGGAACCTCTGTGGAATTTGCCATACAATGCTTCCCGTCTCTCTGTCCCTGAGTCGGCCTGGGATAGCAAGCAGAGCTGGAATTGCTGAGCTGAAATCACTGATGAGAGCTGATCACTTGTGGCCACAGGCCACAACTTGCTGAGGTTTATCTGGTGGCTAGGAGACCTGCCAGAGACCCCTAGAAGGCAGTCCTTGTGGGACTCTCTCTCTGAGAAGGTTGGCAGCTTCCTGGGTCTGGAGCATCCGATCTCCTTGGACCCTCCCAGCAGCTAAAATGCAGGGACACCTGTGGCTTCTGCTACAGCTGCTGAGTTTCTGATACATTTCGTTCACTGCTCCAGAGTCTGCTCATCCCTTCGTTCCAGCCGCTGCTCTGAGGTTCCTGCTGCAGCCCACCTCGCCATGCAGAGGGGCACCGGGGCCTGCGGTCCCCGTGGGTTTGCAGAGGAAGCACCTTTTCCATCCTGCCCGCCATTACCGTGTGGTGCCCGAGCCCGCGCCACAGCGCCCCCTGCAGGCGTGGAGGACTCACTGCACCTGCCCTGTCCGCCGGGAGCCAGCAGCGCCCCTGCTGGCTGTGCCCAGAACTGCACCAAGGAAAAGAGGCTGGGACTGGATTCGGTTCTGTTTGTTTGCCTTGTTACACACACACTAGTAAAGAACTGTCATTCCTTTTCCTGTATCTTTGCCTGAAAGCCTGAAAGCCCCTTAATTTCAAAGTTATAATTATTCCGTGGGAAGGGGGTCATATTCTCCATTCCAGGGGAGATTCCTGCCCTCCTTGACAGACACCTGTATTTCAAACCAAGACAAGGAGTTGCTTCTAACTCCATAGCCCAGAAATTCCCTGAGCCGGAGGTGTGCAAGTTATACTGCATTTACTGCATTCAGCAAATGGGGAACTAGAGAGGCATAAATCTTGGAAGATGAGTAAATATCTCAAAATCTCAAGGCCTGTTTTCATCTCCTTGGCCCAACAGCCATCTTGCTCTGAGAGTGGGCACCTCAACTCTGCTTTATTCCAGCAGTGAGGCTTATCTGGACGTGTACATGTGCCAGTCTAAAACAGTTGGGTTGAGTTTTGCTTTCCTCAGACCTAGAGTTGCTCTTGGAACAGCATAAGGACTGCACTGCCTGCTCTGAAGCCACACTTGTCAGCAACACAAGCCTGTGTTTCTTCTCCCCACCATATTCCAGTCACTCCAGACTGACTTGCCTTGTTTTCTGCAGCTGATGCATAGGTGGCACTGCAAGTCCTATTATACTCCCAGACTATATGGTAACCAGCCAACTTTCTTAGGATACTGATCACGTCTTAGAGCACATCAAAAAACAATAAACCAAATCTCTCAGCTGAGAACATTTGTGCCCTGTTTCAACATGTGTACCATCTTCCGTTCATCCACACCATCCGCAGACAAACAATCAACTAATAAACTTCTATCATGTTCTAGAGAGGAAATGCTAATAAGCCCAAAAGGGCAATGATGTTAATGGATGATAAAATTGAGTAGCAGGAGATTCAGTCATGCTCACTGCTAAAATACTTAGGAGCTTTACTTTTGTTCCAGCTTTGAAAAGTTTCCCTTTACAGATTGCTCAGCCCACTTGTAGACTTAGCTATTGCTGAATGCAGTAGTCTTTGTCTCTTGCTGTTTTGTCCACCTTCACATTAAGAAAGCATCTCTGATGCTGTAGTTACTTCTCCCTGAAACTTTTAGGTAAGAAAATGAATGCCTCTGCATTTACCACATTACTGCATTCCAGTCCAGCCTGCTTTTGGTTTTTGGAAAGAACGCTGTCAAAAAATATGAAATTTTGGAATCCTTTCTCTCAGTGTCCTGTTTCTCCCTTACCTCCTCTCTCCCTCTGCATTTGACTGATTTCTTTTGTAATAATTTCTGTTGAGTTGCTTTTTTGATGACTCCTATTACTGTGATTTATTTCTAATTCACCATGTCAGCAAAAGACTGGGAGTTCTGGTAGTTGGATGTGCCTATGTGGGGATGTTAGTGTCTGTTTAGCTGAGGTGGGAACTTGTAGCTCATAAGCTCTTTTGGTGAAGGTTGTTTGTAGGAAGATATTTTTACTAGATTTATAAAATATAAAAATATAATAATTTTTGTAATAAAATTATTTATTTTTCTTGAAATGGCCATTGAATATACAGAACATATCCCCTGTCAAGCTATAAATGCTTTAAGGCAGGTCAGATTTTCGATCTAAATGACTTGACAGAGACCTATAATCTTCTGAGGGCTGAGAGGGTAATTTATTCATTGTGTCCATGCAGCCTTAGCCTCTGCTGAGTCTACATATTGTCATTGGCAGCAGTCTGCTGGAAATGGACATGGTTCCACACCGGCTACTCAACACACAGCTGGAAAAAGTGAATGTTGATTACTACTGGAGGTACTGTTACTAAACTTGTTGGCCTAGCATGAAAGGCACAGTGGCTCTGTACTTGTTTCCTTTGGCCAAAGTACATTGTCCTCATAGGCTTTTGCATATGTTCTTTCCTTTATTCTCTAATCCCTTCTTTTCTGTTTCCCACTTTCCTCACAATTTGTTGTGGAATTGCCAAGCCTGTGCCCATTGCTGCCCCAACACCATGCCAGCACTCTCCTGGAACAGCGTTTTCCCCTCCTCTTTCCCTCTTTCTCCCCAGTGCTCCCTTCTACCACTTAGCCCAGTTGTATTTGCAGCAAGGGTGTGATCTGAAGTGGGAAATCCATCTGTATTAAAAGCGAGGGTTTTTTTTCCTTTGGTAGGTTAGCTTTAATTAATAGAGCTACTGGTTTATTGCACAGCTATCTGAATGCTGGTGCAGTCACATTAGTCAGTGTGTCAAAGAAGGAGGATTAAGGGACTAGGAGATGGATTCCCTTGGAAGAACTGGGAATTCACATTGGCATACTGTATTCTGTAGAACATGACCTGTTTCCCTCACATCCTGGAGAAGGCCATCATTACTAAAGTTTATTTTATTTTCCCACAATTCTTTTCAAGGCTTCAATCCTTCAAGGGAAAAAAAAAAAAAAAGTGGGAGTGAAATGACAGGGCCGGCTGTAGTCACAGTATCTCTAGAGCAGGTGTGTAGAGAGCTACTGTTTACACACTGAGTGTTGTTTATGCCTCCTGCTCAGCTGGAATCCACTGGAATGAGCAGACTTGATATTGCCACCTATTTGTTCCATTATGTTTCTAAATTGTGTCATTACAGTTCACACAGTTGCGACCCAATCTTATTCCAAGTTGGGAGTTACACCACAGATAATTTTTGAACTTGAACAGGGACTTCCTTTTGCATTCCTGCTTATTGTGTCGTATTTGAACTCAAATCATTGGGGGCTGCTACACAAACCTGCCACCTAGGCCTTTCCTTGTGCTCTGAAGGGTGCTCCACTCTTGCAGAAGAAAAGGTTAACTCAAAAGGGAATGTAAAAAAACTTAGGTTCACTACAGAACCGGAGAGCTAGAGCCTCAGTTCTTTCTGACCACCTTGTCATTTTTTGTACTCAGCATCTTTGCAAAATGACTTTTATCAGAAGAAAATCTGTCGGGATAAATAGGAAAAGCTGGGATAAATGTTCCAGACAAAGCATCGGCTTGACTGAGGGAGGCTGGTATTTAAGTGCTTGTGATGATTTGCACTCAATGGGAAACGTTTATTATGATTCTGAGATGTAAAAAAGTTAGGGGAAAAGTTTGCTGAAGCTTCTCTCTGTCGCTTCTCACCATTCTTTTGTGTCCTTGAATCCTTTCTGAGTATTCCCTCAGATCAGTGCCACTCTGCAGTTCCCTGTAGAGTTCTCACAGCTGAAGTATCCAAGTGCTTGCCACTACAATAGCAAAAAGCCTCAATGTACAAACATCTTTCTCTCTCTTTCTTTTGTTGCAAAAATCTTTTCATGGGAGTAGTTTAGAAATTATTTCAGGCACAAAACTGAAGACTAGGGACTAAATTTTGCAGATAATTTCCATTTTATATGTGCATTAAATAATCGTTTCCATCTTGATGGAAAAAGCATCAAGAAAGCAATGTGAAAGCAATGGCAATGTAGTGTGTCATTGTCTTCTCCTTAGCCACTGTGCTCCTCTCCTGTTGCTGTTTTGAAGTAGGCTCAGTCTGTTCTATCTCATTTTCTCTTCTACATTCCATCTTATTTACTGTCATTGGCACAATCTGTTTTATTTACTGCTTATTACTCTCTCTTTGGCCTCTACAATAATTGTAACTGTCTTAGTTTCAAGGAACTACAAAGTCCTTCATTAGCAGCTCTTTTATCTCTTTACTATTCTTTCCCAGCACTGCTGTACATCTTTCTTTCTCTTTAAGCATTGTCTTATCATTTGCATTTCCATTAAGTTAGAGTGAAAGCATATAATTCCCTTGTTTCTTAAATTTACACAGTATTTTCTACATGTGCTAATGTATTTGTACAGTTCAGTCATTCTAAATAGTTTTTTCATGCATTCTCTGAAGTCTCATTAACAGAAAAATATTACATGCTGTATTCTCCTCTTATTATGACTGATCAATTATCTGTATCCAGTCAAGTAGTATTCCTTGGGATTCTCAAACTATCTAAGTTGGCTTTTGATTTTTCACATATGTGTACTCACACAGCATTCTTTGTAGTGGGGGGGAGAACTAGGGAGGAGAAGTTAGTTTTTTTAAATCTGTCTAAACCACTCATGTCCCCAGAGAAGCTAGGCCATTATACGCCCTCAACAACAACAACAACAAAAAAGTAATGTATTGAATAGTGGTCTGAGCAAAGACAGAGGATTTGGAGTTCTCAATTTTCAGTTTCTCCCACTTTTGTAGGAGGTGATATTTGGTCAGGCAATATTCATTCAGCCAGGTTTTGAACATTACCTTCTGTTTGGTAAGACATTATTTGATAACCTACCTCTTGGAACACTCCCTGCTTGGAAGGCAGAAAACCCCTGCAGTGCTGTTGCTGTCTGAGTCCTGTGGCAGCCAGCCTGCCTGCACAGTCAGCCCTCAGGTTGGATAAAGAGAGCAGTGTGATCATTCACAGTTATGTTTTTTGATACTCCACATGGCAAATGAAGTGGTATAAACAAGGGAAAAGTTAAATGAGGAGGGAAGGTGCTCTCTCAAACACTAAAGTTTTGTGTTCGTGATGTGGAGTTTAGGTTTCCAGCTTTTACTTTCTGTGACTTCAGTTTTAGCTGCTGCAGCTTCCTTCCACATGTTCCTACCTCTGGAGGGGTTTCACTGGATCATAGGTGTTTCTTTGAATGATGTACAGATGCTCAGACATCCTGGGAAGGAACAGAGAAATCATTGAGATTATTATTGAGTCATCCTCTATGTATTGTATGAGAAAGTAGGAAGCCTTGAGATGGAAGTCCATTGTCAACTCATCCATCTGCACCCTTCTGCAAACACTCGTTCATCATTCTCATTCCATAGTTTGTAATAAACAGTTTTATTTTATGGTGCAGGAGGAAAATCAGAGGTTTTCTACTTCAACTATTTTCTCTCCATTGACAGCAGAATGGCAAGAGTGCTGTTGTGAAAAATTTATCTCCGTGTCTCTTCGGCCATTCCTTCCAGCTTCTTTGAGCACTTTTCTTCTTCAGATCTGTAGCACCTCTTTTTAGAGGTTCAGTTACCTGTTGTGTGTTTCCCATCTCTGGTCATGGGCTTTACTACATTTTTTGGTCTGTAGATTGCTTTTTATGCAACCTGTGGAAAGGAAAATACATGAAATTAAGTTTCTGCCATCAGCGTAGTTGTTTTCATGGCCAAGCCTGCATACATGCAGGAAAAGGGTTGGACTTGTGAAGTATCATCGTCATCTCCACAGGTTTCCTTTGGAGAACGTGTGAAAATATTTCAGGCACAATAAGATAAACAGGACGATAGTTCACTACATTTGATTTGAAAGCCATAATCCTGTGGGATAAAGATAAAATCTTTAACTTGTCATTAAAATATAAATAAACAGCACTTAATGGATGCTAACAAGCTCATTTTGGCAATGACTCAACGAGGAAAACACATTATCAAGTTGGAAAACTAAGGCAAAGGGATTTATCTAGATCTTGAGACAGCTCTGATTCCACCTCAGACCTGTGTGCTTAGCCAGCTGTAGACTCAGAGGCTGGGGTAGAAGGACCCTGCTCTTTCTGCTGCCAAGACACAGGGTTTTGCATTAGTAAAGCATGCTAACAACTGATGGCTTTTGCAAAAAACCTGTTCATAAAGTTGCCTTCATCTTTGTCCTCTGAACGAAGTGCTCTCTTAAGGTTCTATCACAAAATCAGCTTACTTCATATGCTGACATTCCCTTGCCAAAAAGGGTGGGATCCCCCTGGGCTCAGAGACAGGAGCATGGGGTGACTGTTCCTCTGGCCACTGCTGCTGCCCTGGTGTCCTTTGGCAGTGGTCCATGTGAACACAACAGCCTGGATTTGGAATGAGGAGCTGCCTGGAAGTAAGCACTCAGTTGGGATCTTTATTTCCCCTCCTGCTTTGTTTTTTTTCACCAAAGCTGTACTTGGGAGTGATGTAAAATTGAAAGGTTGCTCTGAGCAGTTTCATGTGTCCCATAAAAACATGCCTGCACTTGAAAAACACTAATCAGTTCAGAGTCATGCTAAAAGCTCTTGCTGTTGGGATGAAATATGTGTATGTAGAATTGCTGCAGAAATGTCTACACCAGGTCTGGAGAGAAAAAAAGGATTTTTTTTCTTTTCTTTGCACCTTATCCAGAATTTCTGATGGGAATACTTCACCACTGAAGATCTGCCTTCTCTTGGGGGAAATGCAACCATTTAATTTCTATCTTTTTTCTATGTATACTGAGGAACTGATGGTTTGATCCCATGGGAAGTCTGTTCACAGTTACATTTGTTCATTTCAGGAGGATTCTGTGTTATCTAGGAAAAAAGGGAGGGGGAGGATTTGGCTTGGTTTATTGTACTGCTGGCTCTTCCTGCCACTCCAAAGAAGATGTGCATTTCCAAATTTGATTTTAAGCTGAGGTGAAGGAGGGAAAAATCAAAGAAATTATTGTCAGGTTGGGGTGGGCGTTAGGTTGGGACTGGTGGGAGGAATGGGGCATAGGGAATGTGAGTTAGGAGGCAGCAGCTTTGGAACTGGATACAATAAATTGCTCTAAGTTATTCTTAGTTTTTCTGATTGCATGCAGTTGCATCTCTTTTTGCAGTGCTTGGTCATAGGAAGCAGTGCCTTTTTAAGCAAAAATGAAGCTCCTGAGTTCTAGACACATAGAATACAAACTTTAATGATGTTCACAGAGAAGAGAAGAAAAGAGGCAGAGTACTGAAACAAAGGGAGGCAGATTACCAAAAAATGTGAGCTTGATGCCATTTAGAAAGGGTCTGGATCCCATGATTTATCTAAAAATTACAAGATGCCACTCTAGAAATGCAAATATCTGCCCTGCATTTTATAGCTATAGTGAATGAGCTTCACACAATGGAAACGTTCAGCTTGTTCTAGGGCACTTACTCAGTCTCCATATTCTGGCTGCATGTTCCCAGCCTTTAATCACTCTGCCTTTGTTTCCTCAAAACTTAAATTAGAAGTACATTAGTGTTTATATGGTGTACACCCGGGGTGTTTTTGTGTGTTTGTTTGTAGAGAGTTGGTTTTGTTTTTCACCAGCAAATAAGCCATATGAATGCAGTCCTCTTGAATGCATGGGATGAGGCAAATCATGAGAAACTGAAGCTGGCAACAAAAAAAGTGTAAATTTTGAGCTGCTAATAGAAAGTAGGACTCTGGCTTTGGGGCTATGGGAGAACCCGTGTTACACAGCAGGGAGCCTTCCTCTGACCTGCCAAGAGGATGCCTGTGTGCTTTCTGCTTTATTCATAGCAAGATCAAGCTGAAGTTTTCCTCTGTGGTAAGTTTGGGTATAAAAAAAGCATGTCAGAGCCTTGCAGACCTGCTCCAGAACACAGTGCTCCCTATCTAAAGGCTGTCATTACTGGGGACTTCAGCACAGGCTGTGTCTTAGTATTAGCAGCTTATTGTACATTTTTAACTTGGGATTAAGGAAAAGAATAGAGATCCACCCATCAAATACAGTGGAAAACCAACCACTCTTGCGTGGAAGATTTTTTGGGAGGTGTTTATCCCACACACACAATATTTAATTTTCTGGATGCATATATGCAGCATGTATGTGAGTGGGCACACGTGTAACTCCGTCGCAAGTTTTAAAAGCTCTGTTTCTGACAGAAAACGGGTCTAATTAATAGGAGTAGGAGACAAAATGCCAGCTTGTAGATTTGTTTCTCGGCAGAAACAGCTCCCCCCTCCCTGTTACACTGCTCCTTCTTGATCTGATGTAACAAGAAGAGAGAGTCAGCTGTGAATCAACTGCCTTGTTCTCATTTCCTTGATCATTGGCATGGTTTGAGAGAGAAAGGAGGAGGGATTATTTGTGAGGTTATTAAAAAAACCCCAACCCTAGTTCCCCCTCCTCCTCTCCTTCAAGATGCACAGGCACTACCAGAATGTTCCATGGTATCAATCTGACTTTTCTCATTAAATAGCATCCCCTTCTTCCCTACTCCATGTTAGTTAAAAAGTGCTGTTTATACATCACTAAGCAGCTAATTCCAAGCTTTGACAAGTGGATTGCCAGTTAGCAATACCATTTAAAACACATTGGTTTTTGCAGTCAGCAAGATGTTTAATGGGTTCAAAAATTAAAGCCTAATTGCACTTGACTGAGTATGTGTATTTCTAAGCCCACAGTTACCACTGCTGGAGTATTTCCAGTTTGGAAAATTCTCTCTGTACATAAATCTGTTAATTCTTTATTGCTGCCTTGTCCTGGAGAGCAGCCACATTGAGAGTTCGGTCACTCACACTGACAAGCTGGGGTAGGGGTTTTCTGATGCAGCTTTAATCATTGTCTGTCGTCACATTTCTGCGTGGTGGTTTTGATTGGAGGATTGAACAAATTTGTTCATGTAACATTCAGGTTGTATATGATCCCTTGTGAATGAAAATGGCATGTTGGTATTCTCATTATGATACCAAGGAGACAAGGAACTTGACTGTCTTTGGAGAATAAGAGAGAAATACAAGGGTAGAATTAGAAGCGGAAAAAGTTTAGCTGTTGTGCGCTGCAGTATATAAAATTGCTGATGTGCAGAAGAGCTTGTAAATGCTTCTAAACCAGATTTTTAATACCAATAATATTAATGGAAGCCTTTCCTGGAGAATGTGGCAGGTTAGAAAATCAAAAGCCATTTTGCACCTTAATAGAAAGACTGTTTCAATATTTCCTGGCATGTGCTTTCCTTCTAATTAATGTCATACACAGAAAGGGTAATCATTCAGCCATCTTTCCAGCTTTAAAAGAGTCAAAGATTAAAAAACAAACAATTACACAATGTAATTAATTGAAGAAGGGATTTTGGGGGGCATGTCTGGTGGTGATGATGGTGTTGTGCGTTGCTCCCCTCTTCTGTTTCAGGCAGTGTTTGTCATTCTTTGGCAGGAGTGACTAATTTATTGTCTGACTATCCTATCTGGATTCATACAGGGTGGCTTTCAATTCCTCCCCGCCCCCCCGCCAAACTCTTCTGATGTGCTGTGTATTTGTTTGGGAGGGGAGCGAGGAGGGGGAAAGGGAGAAGGTTATATGTTTCTGACCTGCTTTACTGCTTTTCAACTGAAGTAAATTAATGCACACACTAGCTTCCCCTCTGCTGTGCTGATTGGATCCTTGTGCCGATTAAATATTTCACACTGATAGAGGGATGCTGAAAGCACTCAGCTGGTAATGCAGTATGTACATCAGTGATACAATAACTGACTCTCAGGTTAAAGTCAAACAAAACCCCCAGTTTGCTGCAGTTTTGATTAGAACGAGTTTCACTTTGAATTTAAATCTTTGAGCCTGCTGCAGGGATGGCTAATTAACTAAGATCTGATAGAGACAAAGAAATACATTGTTCTAATGACAAGCAGGCAGGAAGTTGTAAAAAAAAAAAAAAAAGAGAAAAATGAAATAGAAAGAAAAAGAGAAAAAGAGAAAGAAGAAAAAGAAAAAGGAGAAGAAGCAACAGACAAAAGAAGCTGTAAAAAAGCCCCCAGCCAACTAAGCTGAGATTGTACTTCAGCATTTGTAAACCTTCCTGTCCGTGTTTCACACCCATCTTCCTCTGGCTGACATTCTGCCCCTGGAAAGGCTGTTTCCATCGAGTCCTAGATTTTCTTCAGCTATTTTAAAAATTCTTCGAACACTCGAATTGTACCTAGTCGGCAAGTCGCTAGCTCCTTGTTTATTAATCGTGCTTTTGGGGGCTTCCTTTAGGAAAGGGCAGGGGGACGGGAGGAGCGTGCTGGGGAGGAGGGAGGGAGGAGGAGGAGGAAGAGGAGGAGGAGGAAGGCTGCCTGCCCCCGGGTACCTCACGTCAGCCTGCGCCATGGTGACCTCTCCCTGGGGGTCATTAAAAATACCTCTGTCGAGCCATTTCTTCTCCCTCCCCTCCTTTCCCCCCACCCCTGCCCCCGCCCAAGCTGGGGCGTCGCAAGGAGAGCATTTGCATCAAACTGACAGGTCATTTACCGAGGAATTGGCAGGAGGAACTACCCCAGCCTTCTTTAAAACCCTTCTTCTCCACCTCCTCTTCCTCCTCTTCCTCCTTCTCCTCCTCCTCCTCCCCCTCGGTTGCATGTCTTGAACATTTTTACCTGAAATACAGCATTTTTGGTAACAGTGCATAAAGTCTTCCCATGTGACATTCTTCATCTTTGTTTGTATGAGAACCTGTTTTAATGTCTTCTCTTTGGGCACAGTTAACTTGGTGCCCAAGACCTGTATGCAAAAGGAAGCATGTTTTATGAGAGTCCAGGGATAAAATATAGACTACGAAGCCTTTTGCCTTCATAAGCATCCGCCAAACTCCTCTGGGTGCCTGTGTGTACACGTGTGCTTGGCTGAAGCTCTGCTCATTTCTTTGCTTCAGTGTGTGAAGTTATGAGGATGGTTGGCTCATGACTTAGGGTTCAGATCAGGCAGGATCAGCCATGTGTATGAGCAGCAACTTGGAAATATAGGAGAAATACATGGAAATTAATGGGATAGGACCAAAATCCTAAGACGGTGTAATAAAGTGCCATAGTGATGACTATGTTTACAGTGTGTTTATGTGTTGTCACTCTCTGAATATTAAATATTCTGTTGTTCAAGAGAATTTTATTGTGACTGTTGGGTAAATGAAGAGAGGCCATGGTTCTCACTGCTGGAGATGTCTGTTCAGCTGGTTTGCATGCATGGCATTAGATTAGTGCAGAATATTGTATTATTAATTGACAAAGACATCATTTTGGTTTGAAAGTGGATTGCCAGTGTTCTGCAAGCTAAATAAACTCTCAGTGTTATGCCAAGTGTTTTCTCATAGCCATGGGGAGCCACTAAGAAAAAACCTGATATTGCTCTGTAAACAGTTGAAGTTTTTCACAACCAAACTGCTTTGTCAGATCATCATTCTGGAAAGATTGATGGAGTGAGGTCTCTATCTACAGTGTGTAGGTGTTAAAATATAAATGTGATGGACAGTGAATTTTAGGTCCTTTTTAAACAGATCTCATATTTTACTAGGAAAACATGAAGGTTTGCTGAAAAGATGTATGCCTGTTTTAAATCACTGCTATGGCAGACAGCAGCCAGAAGCTGAGAATTGTAGAGCAATTGTAGAGCATGACCATGCTCTTGTTTGAGATGCATGTGTGAAGTAATGTTGACATCAGTTCAGTAAGGATTTGAAGACATGATGTAAACTGCAGCAGTGACAATGAAGGAGCCAAAGCCTCGCACCAGAGGCAGAGCTGTGTGTGTGGAGCCTGGCTGGAGCCTGCGTATGTGCATACATGTGCCCCATTGCTCAGCCTGTGGATCACAACAGAACAGCCACCTGCAAATACTTTCTCCCTCTGCTGTTTCTGTTGCTTTATTCACTAAACAGAATGATTTGTGGTTTGTGATAGCAGAAGTAGCATCTGAGTAATCAAATTTGAGGCTAAAACTGTTGGACTTCTTACCTGCAAACCTTCACAACACAGACCTCGCTAGGAAGGAGGGGATGGGGAGAAAGCTTCCATGTACTAATGAATAGGAAGGCCAGCGTTATTTTGATACATATGGAAAAAAATATTAACTCTGCTTTAAATAGTTGAGACCGTGCCATGTACAAGATGGGAAATCATAAACAAGTGGCAGATTTCCAGCACATTGTGGCGTGTTTGCGTGTGACCAGCATACATATTTCAAACTCTGGACTGCCTGTGGCATCCTGCAGTGAAAATGAAAGTCGTGTTGCTATTGAAAAGGCGCTGTTTCAAAATTGGTGTATTGTGTGTGCTATTATGCTGTGGAAGAGAAGCAGAGACCTGCTTTCCAGCATTTAAGGCCAATATTTTTTTTCTTCTTTTCCTCTCTTTTGGCTCTTCCATTGTATCAACACATGTTTTCTGCTGCAGTGTCCAAAGCTTGCTTAGTGTCTTATTGTTCATTATTCCAAAAGTATCTGATAATATGTTATGCTGACTGATTCTCAAAATGCAGATTTTCTTTCTCTTTAAAAACTAAGATTATTCTTTTAATTAATCTGGCAGAAATAGAATACAGCAGATGTAGGTTTTGTTGAAGATTATTTTAATCTCTCATATCATAATCTTTTTTTTCTTGCCAACACTCCTCTACCAACGTCTTCTCAGGGTTATAATGTAAAAATGCCTGTTACAAAGAAAAACAACATGAAGAGATGAGAATAGCTCATCTCTTAATTAACACAGTTTGATTAAAGGGGCTATTTTTAAAGTTTTGATAGATGCAATTTAGAAAATTAATAAAAGAGACACAGAAGAGATGCTGCTGCTGCTTTTTGCTAAATAGATGGTTTTTCTGTACCTCTATTTTGGAAGCTAATCTTGAGCATCTGATCCTTTGTATATACTTCCATATTTAGTTTCTAAAATTTTCAGTTATTTAAATAAACTTAGTATAACATTGTACTCTCAGGAGGTGACAAACATGGGCCAGTTGGTCTTTGTTTGTTCTATCCCAAAGACATAATGTTTTCCCTTTATTTATTTAAAAAAGCCATAAAACCTATATTCAAATGAGTTTTCCAGTTTTACAAGCATTTCATATTTATCACAACTTAGACTGCAACAAGCAGTAATCTTTATTTCCTTAGCTCTTTTGGTTGTATAGACATGAATAGACAGGATTGTGAGATTATTAGGAAATATGTTAACATGCAGCACATGCAAAGACACAAAACTGACTCACTGTTAGTGCTTGTAGAGAGAATAAGTGGGTAAGGGATGGATGGTAGTTTGAGTAGTGAACTTTTTTGTTTGTTTATAGGGCTTCTGCTTTTCTACTTAGCAGCAAATTTGCTCCTTTGAAACAAGACCAAAAGCAATTAGTTGCTATTTAGATTAGTCAAGAAAGTAATAATCTACTTCTATTTAATTTACTTGTTCTTTCCACTGAGCTATCTTTGGGAGTCAAGTAGTTTTATTTGCTTAGATATTTTCTGGTGCTGAACTGTCTGAGAACAAAGTAAAGCTGTACTAATACCACTAGAATATTGCTTATTAGAAATTTAAGCGAAATATGAAATCAGAGTAATGCTGAGTGTTTCTATAAGAAGTTTTTAATTCAGTAACGCACACATTCATGTCTGAGGACCAGCATTAAAAGACACTTCATCAGTACAGTGATCTATCAGGAGTAGCAAATGCTCCTAGGGTCACAAAAGAGAATCCCCACCCAATACTACTGATGTCAGCAGCAAACCTCTGGTTGTCTGCAGCAGAGCTAGGATTTCCCTACTGGACTAACTCCAGCTAGGCAATGGATTTCTAGCACTGTAACCAAGTACAGCATTTTCAGACAGTCTGTGAGGTTGCATTTTTCATAGGATGTAAAGCAAAAATACAACCCCAGGGCTGAATTCTTATTCTGAGAGCTTTATGTCACTGTACAGGTTAATAAGGCCTTTGCAGGGAAATATTCTGGAGAGTGGGAGGGGAGATGGTCAGCTCTCCCACATGCTGTCCCAATTCTCTTTGGCATCTGCAGTAGCATACCATGGGGCATAGAATCAGTGCAAGGAGCACCAGTGGAAAACTGTGCTATAACAAACCAGAGAAATAGTGTTTTATAGAATTTTTCCATAAGCAACTTTTCCCCCTGCATAAAACACATACCTGACCTTCTTGTCTTTCACTTGAGCACTCTTAAACTGTCAGACAGGTATATTTCTGTTTTGAAGAGAAAGCTCTTTTCTCTTCAAAACTTCTATGACACACAATAGCATAGAGAATAAGGAGAATATTGCCTATGCTTCCTTGTGATGATTGCCAGGATAATGGAGAATGAAAGGTAAAGATAAAAATGAAGAAATCTCAAAACAATTTATGGAAAGTCACAATTACTAGAGTAGTGCTGACATTAGAAACACAGAACCACAGATCCAGTAAGGTTGGAAAAGACCTCAAAGATCACTAAGTCCAATCTTTGACCAAAAAGAGTAATTTCTGTATATTAAAATCTGAAGCAAGTATCTCTGGTAAACCATATGTTTGTGAAGTAAAGCATATGCTTGTGATTTCATATAAACACAAAAACTACAGTTCTCAGAGCAAACATATATTTCCACTATGCCTTTCCAGTCTTAAAGTCTATGATGGGTTTAAAGGTAAGAAGGGATGTTTCCTAGAAGTTTTGTGCTACAAGGCTTCTACTTTATGTCCGGTAGTAAGGTTTTCAGCCTTGATTCTGGAAAGAACTAAGCATATCTGTAACTTTAAACACACACACTTCTATACACACATTGTCTTTTGAAAAACGTTGACAACCAAACTCTTATGGGCTTTAACAGTAGAAGAGCAGTTTCAAAGGCTGTACATTACAGGTAATTGCATTGGAGTCCAAAGTTATAGTCAGTGTATAAAGTTAGACATAGGCTGAACTGTTTGCAGGATTAAGTGCCTTTGATGTCAACTCTAGTTGACAAAATGTTTAATAATTAAAGGTATCAAAAGAGGCTTGAACTAGCATATTTTTTCCACATGTACCTAACTTGCCTAAATGGAATGAATAAGAAAAGCTCCCAAGATTACTCAAAGCGTAACAACTTTAAAAGTTTTTTTTTTCAGAAGACAGCATTGTATGCACACATTATTATTTACCGTATGCATCTTCACAGTACCTACAGAAATATCAAATACAAATCTCAGAGATCCTATAACAAGGTCATAATCTAAATATTTCTATTACAGATGATGGAATAGCCACTCTGTAGCAATATAAAATAACAACTGTTAAGAAAAACAGAAAACTGAGTTAAAAGGGTGCTATGGAAAAAAGTTAGCTTGGGTGATGATGATGATAATAATAATAGATAATAATATATAAACATTATCATTATTATAATTATCACCACTAGAAAAATAGCGGGAGGAAAAGAAAACTTTAAAGGGAAAGTAGCAAACCGACTCCAAAGTCAATCATGGTGAAAACACAGGAAGCCGCCANTCTTTGACCAAAAAGAGTAATTTCTGTATATTAAAATCTGAAGCAAGTATCTCTGGTAAACCATATGTTTGTGAAGTAAAGCATATGCTTGTGATTTCATATAAACACAAAAACTACAGTTCTCAGAGCAAACATATATTTCCACTATGCCTTTCCAGTCTTAAAGTCTATGATGGGTTTAAAGGTAAGAAGGGATGTTTCCTAGAAGTTTTGTGCTACAAGGCTTCTACTTTATGTCCGGTAGTAAGGTTTTCAGCCTTGATTCTGGAAAGAACTAAGCATATCTGTAACTTTAAACACACACACTTCTATACACACATTGTCTTTTGAAAAACGTTGACAACCAAACTCTTATGGGCTTTAACAGTAGAAGAGCAGTTTCAAAGGCTGTACATTACAGGTAATTGCATTGGAGTCCAAAGTTATAGTCAGTGTATAAAGTTAGACATAGGCTGAACTGTTTGCAGGATTAAGTGCCTTTGATGTCAACTCTAGTTGACAAAATGTTTAATAATTAAAGGTATCAAAAGAGGCTTGAACTAGCATATTTTTTCCACATGTACCTAACTTGCCTAAATGGAATGAATAAGAAAAGCTCCCAAGATTACTCAAAGCGTAACAACTTTAAAAGTTTTTTTTTTCAGAAGACAGCATTGTATGCACACATTATTATTTACCGTATGCATCTTCACAGTACCTACAGAAATATCAAATACAAATCTCAGAGATCCTATAACAAGGTCATAATCTAAATATTTCTATTACAGATGATGGAATAGCCACTCTGTAGCAATATAAAATAACAACTGTTAAGAAAAACAGAAAACTGAGTTAAAAGGGTGCTATGGAAAAAAGTTAGCTTGGGTGATGATGATGATAATAATAATAGATAATAATATATAAACATTATCATTATTATAATTATCACCACTAGAAAAATAGCGGGAGGAAAAGAAAACTTTAAAGGGAAAGTAGCAAACCGACTCCAAAGTCAATCATGGTGAAAACACAGGAAGCCGCCAAGCACTGGGGTACAGTGGAATAGTTCAGATCGATGGAAGAGAAAGTTGAAAATACCATTCTTTAAGCCTTTTATTATTAATTGAAGCTGCAGTATTACCTAGACTCATATCACAATCATTTACACTAGGATATTAGTTCGAGGCAAAACCCAAGGGGGAAAAAAAATCCAACCCAAAGCCCCAACTTTGGAAGCCCGGAG
>VXBI01006909.1:140315-155128 GCA_013397375.1 Toxostoma redivivum
CTCCTGGGGTGCGAGAGCAAGGAGAGACCTGTCCCTCCATCCCAGTGCTCCCGGGGTGCAGGAGCAAGGAGAGACCTGTCCCTCCATCGCAGTGCTCCTGAGGTGCGAGAGCAAGGAGGGAGCTGTCCCTCCATCCCATTGGTCCCTGGGCTCAGGAGCATGGAGCGATCTGTCTCTCCATCCCAGTGCTCCCGGGGCGCAGGAGCAAGGAGGGAGCTGTCCCTCCATCCCGGAGCCGTCGGGGTGCGGTGCTCACCCCGCCGGGCTGCCGTGGGNGTCCCTCCATCCCAGTGCTCCCGGGGTGCAGGAGCAAGGAGAGACCTGTCCCTCCATCGCAGTGCTCCTGAGGTGCGAGAGCAAGGAGGGAGCTGTCCCTCCATCCCATTGGTCCCTGGGCTCAGGAGCATGGAGCGATCTGTCTCTCCATCCCAGTGCTCCCGGGGCGCAGGAGCAAGGAGGGAGCTGTCCCTCCATCCCGGAGCCGTCGGGGTGCGGTGCTCACCCCGCCGGGCTGCCGTGGGAGGGTTTCCTGCTCTGGGGCTGAGCGCTGGGCAGTTGGGAACCTCGTGTTGCTGCTCCTCAGTTGCCCCACCTTCTGTCGCCACGTCTCTGATTCAGAAGCAGTTCTTCAGCCTCACAAAGTTACGCAGAGCGATGCTGGTGGAGCAGGGGAGCTCCTGGCTGTGCTGGCGTTTCAAGTCCCCGCAGTACGGAGCGGGAACCTGCCCTCGCTTAGCACAGCGGAGCTGGCAGGCTGTTGCCTCCAGGTCCAGATGCACGTACATGTTTATGTTCATGGTGACTAAAATATTAAATGAATGGACGTAGTGAAAGAAGATCAGAAGGGAGAGGGGTGCTGTTTGTTTGCTGCACACCATGTTTTGTGCAGTCCATTAACAGAGAAGATTTGACCCCAGTCATGCTGTATGTCAGGAGAGGGAGGTGATGCTGATGAAGTTGAAATGTGAAGGAAGTGACAATGCCTTTCCAAAACTTTGTAGAAGAGGGTGTAACGTATTATTGCTCATATGGGAAATGTAGATTTCTTTTCTGCTTTCTGCACATAGGAGCTGTGTTAGTTTGGAGTTAGTTTTGGGTTTTTTTGGGGTTTTTTGTGTGGTTTGTTTTTTTTTTTTGTTTGTTTGTTTTGTGGTTTGTGTTTTTTTAGGGGTTTTTTTTGTGTTTTTTTGTTTGTTTTGTTTTGTTTTGTTTTGTTTTTTTGGTTTGGTTTTTTTTTCACTCTGATTCCTCTTCACAGACTCAGGATATGAATCTCTAATAATCAGGAAAGGAGAATCTGCTACAGATAAAGGCAACAGGCAAACTATACCTGAAGATTTTTGTAAGTCAAGGTTATGTTGGAATGCATGAGGGTTTTTAATACCCCTTCCTAAACACTATATGGGGCATCACCATCACCTACTGCGTCCACTAACAAATGGAAAGCACCTCCAACCACTTTGGAAACCAAATTGTCCTGCCACTTTTTCTAGAGAAATTGTGTTCTGTTTAGCTGTTACAGTAAAGTATCTGTCTGGGGAATTGGATTTTGAATATCCATTTTGTATTTCATGCTGGGTAATTTCCTTTTTAGAAGGTATTGTTTATGCTTTACTGAAAATATACTTGATGGTGTCCTAGTAGATATTCCTTAGAATACTGGAAAATAACTATATAAATGATAATAATATGAAAGATAAAAGTTTCAATATTACAACGGTCCATCATTTTGTGAAGGACTATTTTTTACTGTCACTGTCAAGAGCCATTGAAAGAAAAGAATCAAAGCAGTGAGGGAAGAAGCTTGAAATATAATTTAATGTGTTTAGACCAAATAGTGAAGCAACAGTCCCAGCTTCTGGAGAGCAATGTGAGTTAGGACATTGGGCTGCAAACTTTTCACTTTTTCAGGGGTTGTTGGAGGAAGACTTTCTAACCTGCTGTGGTGTTGAATAATCCATGCTCCTTCCCATTTTTCCTTTCAAAAGGGCAGATGGGTCCCAGTCCCACCTTCCACATCCCCAAGCACTCTGGGCTCAGTGATGTACTGCAGCCTGCTGGAGCCAAGCACTGATGCTCCTGCAGGTTTCTATTTATATGCTCTCAAACCTGTAACAGTATTTGTCCTGGCTATGCAACTTTTCCTTGCAAGGAGCAGCTTCATTTCAAGCAGAGGCTTGCTGTTGTTGGAATAGCACGGGAATGTTGACCAGCATTTGGGGTTTGCCTTGCTTTTGCTAGAAGAAAATATCTAGTGTTTTTATTTAGAGATGTCTTCACCTTGCAAGTTTTCAACAGCTGTAGTTTTGTGATTTAGTATCTCTGATTTTGTTTGTAATTTATGAAGGAAGAAGCTGAGGAATGGCAAGTTTCTAAACCAGAGGACTGTAGTAGTTTTATCTTTTTGAGAATAGTCAGCAAGCATGGAGAGATACAATAAGGAATATTGAATTCCAAAAATACAAAATGCAAGCTGACCATTGGTCCTAAACTGTCATGAAGCTTAGTGCTGGATTGCATGTTACTTATCATGCCTCTACCCGAATTAAACTTAGTTTGCAAGATTTCTTTTTCAGGGAAGAAGAAATCTGTTCTTGCTTCATGCTCAGTATTCTTGATTGTTCCTGGAGTTTTAATCATGAATCAATATAGTAACACCTTAGCTACAAGCACTGTAGTGTCAGAGGGAAATTTCATTCCTGATGTTTATTAATAAGAATTTACTATGTCTTCTTTTTGGGTTCTTTTGTAGTGTTGTTACTGCCCAGTAAAGTTGTTTTGGATTTTTTCTACAGGAATATATGTAGTCTGTAAGATGGAGGATAATAGATTTTTGCAAACTGGGCTAAGATGGCAAGCTGACAATTGTAAATGAGGTTACTGATGTAGTGTAGCCTCTTCCTCTGTATCTGCAAAGTGAGGGAAAGGGTGAGAACATGAAATGTAATATTATGAGTGTCTGAGAAGTGTTTTCTGCTTGAAAGTATTTAGAGGATCAAGATGTATATATGGTCATCTCATGTGCTTTCTAGCAAGAAGAATGAAATGCTATATGAAACTCAGCAGAAAAAAATAGGGCATCAAGCATTATCTAAATACAGAACTTTCAAATACAGCTAGGATTAAATGTAAGTTTGTTACAAAAATTTCATTTGGGCAGCTGCAAGTCAACGCTTTCATTTTAGGCTGCTATTTACCCAGCATATTTTTAAAGTGATTTTGAAATGTTGTTGATTTAATGGAAGCCATATCTGCATTGGAAAAAGTGTCTAAGTAAATAAATGCTTAACAGATGCTAAAGGATTGTTTGGATACATATGACATGGTTTATTATAAGCAAGATATATTGTGAGATTAAAAAGGATTGAAATGTGTAAGCATTGGAAATGGTGAGCTGCAGGAATTAGTGCTGGGTCTACACTATTCCTTGGCAGCCTTTCAGTGTCAATCCCATGTGTGAAGACATGACTGATGGAGCTACACAGATGCAAGCGTACAGACGGATTTCATGAGTGGAGCTCTCGCTCCCACTTTGAGAAATGAAGCTTAGAGTTTCATTTTTGGATGATCTGGAGCAAGTTATGTTGGCTAAAGCAGAATTTTGCTGGCATAAACTGAATTCTGCTGGCATATGATGCATACATGATAGGTGTGCTTTGCCTTCAGAGAATTGCTAGTGCTGTTATGTAGAGACAATGCCCTAGAGCTACTGGATAGTCAGTGGTACCTACAACATACTTTGGTATAAAGAGATTTTGATATAATCATCTCAAATTTTATTTTCATTGTAATGATATTTATGTGGTATTTACCCTTCCCTATCCTCACCACCATTTCCTGACTGAAAGCAAGATCTGTGGTTGCTTTGCTGAAGGACAAAGTCCCATCTGCTGTGCTGGAACAATGTACCTTGTAAAGAAAATGCCGCTCTGCTGCCTCCTCATTCTCCTCTAACTAGTACAACTGTGGGCCAGCAGTCATCCCAAGGTCTAGTGTGAAATCAGAAAAAAGAAATCAGAAAACCTTTTGGCTGTTGGGAAGACAGTTGGATCGGACAGTTTTGGGAGCAGAGAGGGGGAACACCGCTGTCAGACCCCTGGGCTGCTTTTCAAGATCTGCAGTGCAAGACAGAAGTGCTGAGAGGGCATGTCAGCACTGGGTCATGCCATGGAGCACCAGGACACACACACAGAGTGTCTGGAACTCTCTGGGATCTCTGTTTCCCGTTACTCTGTGCAACTCTTACAAAACACCTTAGCAAGGCTCCGACTCCCTGTCCATCATGACTCCACAAACAGCATCAAACCTACCTCTCTGTACTTCCCTTCCCACACATTTATTCCTTGGGTCAGCCAGAAAAAATTTGGCATCTTCCCCATGCACATGTGCTCTTGCATCTCAGGCCTTTTCTATATAAGAAGGGTTCTTTCAAAGCAAAATACAGTATGAGGATTTATAGTGCTGTAAATTCTTGGCAAGATAGTAAACCATTGTCCACAAATACTTCATTAACTCCACAGCCTGCAGAACTACTTGTGTCCCTGTTTAGACTGAGCAGACAACACTGGTATCCATTTATTTTTTCAGGAAATGTGGCTTTTATACATGTAGGAGGATGCTCATATATACCTGTTAGTTATCTGTATATTCAATTTACCAGAAAAAAAAATACATCCTGGAACTTAAGGAATATACTTTTGCCTACGATGGCCATTTCTCAGAATAATGTATTTGTGGAATGATTTATTACCTTTCTCTTCACCATCCTACTCTATGCACTTCACTATGCTCTTTTTAAAAGCACTTCCTCCATAACTGGAAATCTGCCTGTGCATATGACTAAGTCTTTTTGGGTTTTATTTATTATTTGTATTGCAGCAGTACTTACAGGTTTTATTTATAGAGGTATTTACCTGCATTGGTTATGTGGCTATATATAGCTGCCTTTTTTCTAGAATCCATGTTACTACAGTGCCTGAAAACATGGCAATAGTTAATTTATCCCCACAATATGGAGTTAGTATGACTAAGGCATTATTATTCCATGTTTTACTGTGGGAAAACTGAGAAATAAAGGATCCACTTATGCTGATCCCTTAGTGCTTCTCCATAGGAAGCTCACAAGGGCTGCCTTAGGCAGGATCCCTGTTTCTCAGCCACACTACAGGCCTTTTTGGTAATTTTTAGAATGCCTCAGACATGTCCATGCTGCAGATGGCGCCCTTGGGAATGAGAACTGTCCAACAAGTCCTTGGATCACGCTACGGCCCCCTTTAGCCTTTGCTGTAGCTCTTTGCACATCTGCCTCATACTTCTTCCTCATCCATGTAGATCCATGTGCTGAAATGCAGGTGGAAATGATAACTAGTGAGCACCAGTAAGGGCAAAAGAAAGATCTAGACGCTCCACACAGATCTAGGGAAGGGGGAAAATAAAGACATTTTTCTACGGATTATGACAGCTTTGGTCACATTGGTCATCACCAGAACACCATCTCGCTGTCATCAGAGATGTGCCAGGTTGTCTGTGATTGCCAAAAATTGTTGTGTTTCTGAAGTCCATGCCTCCCACTCTTACTGTGTGTTAAAACTGGTCTTCAGCTGTATTTTTCTTCAGATCTGCATTGGTCAGTGATGGCTGATGAATTTCAAGATGTTGAAGGGATTTGTTGGGGGCTTACTTTAGCTTTGTTTTATCAGTCACTGTATTGTTTCTGGATGTCTGTCCTGGAGGAGCAGAGCTATGATTGCTCTGTGTGGGTAACAGTTCCTATTTACTTTCCCTAAATTGTTCTGCTTTTTATTGTTTCCTCAAATGTGAAACAGAGGCTGGGTTTCCTACTAGGGCCTAATTAGGGCTCTGAGCTTTCTGCTTCTGCTGGTCTGTGAGACCACCTTGGTGTGTTAACAGTGTTCTGTTCAAAATAACAACAGAGGAGAAAACTTCACAGAAAGCCAGTGGTGTGGAGATTTTGAGCAGATCAGTACTGACCATGCCATCATGGCCACAGTTTCATACACCAGAGTTGTTGTAAACAGAGGAATTCTGAAGTAAGGTCCTATTAGAGTGTACCTTCAGGAGATATGTGAAAATGTAGAGTAGGAGAGGTGGCTTGGGCCAAATCAAATTAAGAATAGTAATAAAGAAAAGCACTCAGAGAGTAGGAACCCCAAGGATTCACCACTCCACTCACCATCCAGTGATCCATTCTTGCCATTGGGGCTTAAGTTTCAACTCTACCATTAGAATGTTGAAAAGAGCATGGCAATTTTAGGAAGTGGGTTATAGAGAGTGTGTCAGTTTCTGCTGATATCTACAGATTCTGCACATATCTACACCCTCTTAGTTGCAGGCTTATTAAGTGAGATTCATGGGTATCTAAGAGCAGGATTTGGCCTTACTACTCTGATATATACAGCGTAAAAGCACTTTAATATTTGTATTTCTTGCTAAATAGCATAAAATTACATCCTTTCAGGTTAATTAAACCACTTCTCAATGCTGGTTGCTGTTGATGGTATATTTAAATGTCAGATTCACAATATGCACTTATGCTTCCTGATGATAAATGGCTTCCTTTTAAATATCCCAGATACACGTATATGGTCAATGCATCTAAAGCATGTGGATTTCTGCTCTGCTCAGTCTGCATTTCCATTTGGTCTACATTAGGATTCAGACACCCAAAGACTGAATAAAGACTCTCAGGAACTGAATGAAACCTCATTAAGCCTTATATGGTATTCCTTACATAGCTAAAAATTTCCATTGGAGGCAGCAGAATATTCAGCGGGAAAGGATAAGTAAAGGTGGACTTACACTGTCTGATACTTTGTTGTAAAAATCTAAGAGCAACTTTTCCAAATTTGTTTCTGTGATAACTGGCAAGCAAACATCCTGCTGGAAGAAAATTAATGACCAGGGGATAATTGTGAGTCTCAGTTTTTGGAGACCCCACCATGGTTGCTGTCTGCAGCATTTTTGTCACTGAACATCCCATCTGCAGGTCCATGTGCAGTGGGGAGTAGGAATGGATATGCTGCTTAAGTATTTATGGGATGGATTTTCTTCCTGTGAGTATCTGGGAAGTGTTTCTATGAGGAACACAAGCAGAAGAAGATTAACTGAAAGCTACTTTAGTTTTGTCAGTGATTTCTGGTCCTGCAGAAGAATGATGGAGCTGTCAGCACATTTGTATGTCTAGTCCTTATTGCCAGAAGTACTTCATTGACCTGTCCATAGAGAACCAAATAAAAGAGACCAGGTTAAAGGAGGGAAATGCAATTGCTCAAATTTCATGCCTCTTCTTGGGAGCAATTTTAACTACCTATAAAAGAAAGTCTTAAAATTTAGGAATATAAAAATTTAGAAGTGTGAGCAGCAGGGCAAGGGGGCGTTCTGTCCTTCTGCCCTGCTCAGATGAGACCCCACCTGCAGAGCTGCCTCCAGCCCTGGAGTCCCAGCATAGGAAGGATGTGGAGCTCTTGGAGAGAATTCAAAGGAGGCACCAAGTTGTTTAGAGAGATGGAGCAGCTCTGCTGTGAGGAAACCCTGGGAGATTTGGGATTGCTCAGCCTGGAGAAGAGAGGTTTTGGAGTGATTTAATTGTCTGAAGGACCCAACAAGGAAGGTGAAGACAGAGCATGGACAAGAGTCTGGAGTGACAGGACAAGGGAGAATGGCTTCAAACTGTCGGAGGGTAGGGTTAGATGAGATATTGGGAAGAATTTTTTCCCTGTAAGGGTGAGACACTGCACAGATTGCTCAGAGGAGCTGTATCTGCCATATCCCTGGAAGTGTCCAAGGCCAGGTTGGATGGGGCTTGGAGCAACCTGGGATAATGGAAGGTGTCCCTTCCCATGGCAGGGAGTAGGATGAGCTTTAAGGTATTTTCCAACCCAAGCCTTTCTAGAATTCTGTGATTCTATGAATATATAGGCAGTCCTGTTATGGAAGTTTCTGTGATATTTTTGTAGATCCTTATATATTATCCATACAAACAAAGTTCTGAGTCCCTTGTTCTAATGCTGAGAGTTTTTAGTACATTATTGTTTTGACGTTAATCAGAGTAGCTCCCATGGAGATCTTTGATTCACTTCAGAAAAGCAAAGAACGCTCTACAAATGGTAATACACTGTAGCTATTTCATTGTAATTGGAGGCTGTCTGTGTTTCATAGAAATTACCAGGCAAGCATTCCTGAAAATGTCAGAATTTTCAAATTAGTTCTATTTAAAACAGGGAAACAAAAAATGTGAGGGGATGGATTGAAAATTTGAGGGCTGTGTGATTCAAACTTGAAGTGCGGTTTGTAATAGTGAAAGATTATCAAATTTGGGGCTGGAGAAATCATCTCCTAGGTCTTTTTCTAAATCATAGGATACATAAACAGGTCTACTTATTCTGCATGTGTTGTACTTTAATAAAAGGAACCACTTTCGGAAATTAAAGGCTTTGGAATATTGCCAAACATCTTAGTTCAATTTATTGTCTAAAGGTGGGGTTTTCTCATTATCTACAGAGTTTGTGGGATAGTTGAATAGTTTGCAGTAATCTGTTTGATATCAGATTGCAAACTATATCTTTATCTTCTTTCAATGTTCATATTACAAATACAGGCATGATAAGATCTCCCGTTGGTGTTCTAACTGTATGAGGATTTGGCAATTGATCTGCTACTAATCTCACAATGTGAATTTGTGTCTATATTGAAAATTATTGGAAAACTGTATCAGGAAATATTGATCTTCTATTTAATGTATACATGAGGAGGGGTAGGTGAAAGAGGAGACAGATGCTGTAAACACAGAGTGCTGATGAATACTCAAGTAGTAAATAGAAATATCTTAGAAGTCATTCCTGACTAATAAAGGCAGCAATTTTATTTCATCTGTGGATAACAAACTTGTTTCACATTGCAATATAAGTGGTGCTTATGTTATATTAATATTTATTAGTACTTATTGATGTTAGGATTTAGTTGTTCTCTTTTCCTCGCATCACAGCCATTTTATAAAAATTCAAGTTAAATTGCCATAGAATAACCAATTAAAAGTGTTTGTGTGTGTGAAAGAGAAGAAAGTAATCTGTGTGTGGAGATATTCTTACAGAGGACAGACCCTCCCTGACTAGGAATCTAGAGAGTTGTGCTCGAAGTGATGGAGTTCTGTTTGCACTAGTTAAAGATTTGGCTATTTGTATGCATATTTTAATCCACAGGCACTGTTTTGCTGTATATATCAGAGTGGTTTGCATGGGTTTCCTGCCTTTTAATGGGATGTTTTTGAATATCCCTTGCTTTGAGTGTGGGCAGTGCCTCTTCGGGAATGAGATTGTTCACTATGTTCAGTGGCCTTTTTGTGTGACATGTGGAGGATTGCCATCTTGGAGGATAATGTGAGTCAGAAAGTGCCTGATCCAAATTTAACCAAATTTGTTCATCACTAAATTTAGAGAATAGCTGAATGGCAAGACAGATATATTTCAATTTCCATCGCTGACAAGGACAGAGTGTTGGCGGATGCCTGTTAACAACTATAGTGTGTGTTTTTGCTACTCATATATGTGTGTATGGGTGGGAAAAGACTAGTTACTTTTACTTATCATGAGCCTGTTTCTTCTTTGACTGCTTTTAAATTGCTCTTGGGCTTGATGTTTCTTCTGTGCAGATAATTCTTGTGCAGACGATGTGCTGTGGTCTTGAGTCATGTTTTTGCCCTCTTGAGTAGAAAGACTTGCATTGGAGTTGGATTTTTATCATTATGAAAACTGAAATATAGACCCTTTTAAAATAAGGCAGGCACCAGGCAAGGTAAGACAAACCAAAATTCTTTTTGTTGATCTTACAATCAGGCTTCAATATCAATAATTTCAGAAAACGGTTTCAAGTTTATCCTCCATTTGAGCATAATCCTGAGTTAACATGGATATAATTCACATGTCTTCAACAGGGTTAATCATATCCATGTATCAGTTTGTATTTACCTGCTTTTCTGTGCTGGGGTCTTAATCTTTTTTACTGTTCTAATTCTTTGGCCAAATATTATGCTTGGAGATTTGACCAGTAAAAGCAAGACCATGTCCCCACTGCTGTTGTGCAAGGCATTTTGTTAATGGGTATGACTGTCTGGGGGGTTTTCTCCATGAGATCTTTATTATAGACCTCTGTTCAGCCTCTTTTTCTTCTTTTATTTTATTAGGACTCCAGTTCAGTGACTTGTGTCATCAAATTTGCACGTGTAGTGATGGATTGTGATATTACAAACAATTTGATTGTTGCATTCCTTGCTGAATCAAACAATGAGACTGGCTGGGTGGGAGATATGTTCATTTTTATTTACAGGATCACTGCAATAGCAGTGACTGAATAGATAATACTAGAATGTGCATGACAGCTTTGATAGAATTTAAGCAACATTATGCTTCCTGTAGTTTGCTGAACTGGTAATGATATTTAAGGGTCTTACCTTAAATATTTACTATCCTTCTGGATGTGAAATAGACCCAAAGTCATTGTTTAATTTAATATAATATTAATTTTTCTTTGAATAATATCTTAGTACACTAAGATATTTTTTAAGGAAAGATATTGTGGCATAGTAGTAATGAGAATACTGTAGAAATTTGGCAGGGATACTACAGGGATGGTATGATTTTGGAAGATTGTATATGGTAATTAGTTAGCATTTGCTCTAATGAAAACCCACAACCCAATTTGCTGATTTCATGTTTTCTTTAGGGTGAAGCACTACTGTATTCATTTTCCCTCACACTTGTCTTTTCAAAATACAAGCCAGTCATCTATATTCTGTCAACATGTGTAATTTTTAACCTTTCCTGTAATATGGGAAATTAGATGTTGCATTTGTTATTATTGCTAGAAAAGAACAGCCCAACCTCCCTAAAAAGTATGAGAAGACAAAAAGCTTCAGGTTTCCTCTACATCTGTGTTCTTAAGGGGTTTCAAAGCCGAGTAAGTGGCTTTGAACCATCACTATGATGGCTCAGAATTGTCAAGTCTTGAGGAATATGAGCTCTAACTTTCATTCTTCTAGGCTGAATCCAGAAACTGGTTTTGAATTTAGAAGTTATTACATAGAACCAGAATTAATTTATATATTGATGTATCTCAATGTGTTTATACTTCAGTAAGTTAAAGTTTATAAGTCTTAATAACAACGTATTTCTCAGAAAATTCTGTAAGCATTGTCAAATGTGTGAGTTTTAAATATCTCCACGGAAGTTAGGTCTAGAGAAGCATTTACCTATTTTCCTAATGATGGTACAATAGGCTTGGCAAGCTATTAATGATTTTTGTTGTTGTTATTATTACTATTACATTTGCTATGAAAAGGGATGTTTAATAAAAAGAAAAACCCACCAGATTTTTGACACGTGCATCCAAATTTTTACTTTTTTCAATTTGCAGTATGAGGGTATAGAGTGTACAGAACTTTCATATCTGCATGCAGAAGACAACTGAGTAACTTCCCTTACCAACATTTGGCTTTTGCAACCAATAGCATGGTATAAGTAACCCTGTTTGAGTAAGAGCAACTCACTAAAAAATTATTAGCCACTTCATGCTATAAGAGTTCTCTTTGTAGCTTCCTGGTAATTCTTTTGGATTTAGGATATCTTTTTAAGAAAGATGGGGTGAAACTTTTTACAAGGTCATTTAGTGACTAGACAAGGGAGAACAGCTTCAAACTGACAGAGGGTGGAGTTGGATGGGATATCAGGAAGAAATCAGCTGAGGCCCTGGCACAGGTTGCTCAGAGAAGCTGTGGATGCCTCATCCCTGGAAGTGTCCAAGGCCAGGTTTGATAGGGCTTGGGGCAATGTGGTCTATTGGAAAGTGACCCTGCCCATGGCAGGGACTGGAATGGGATGATCAATAAGGTCCCTTCCAATCCAAACCATTTTATGACTCCATGATAGTCCAATTAAAAAAAAAAAAAAATTAAAGAGAAAAGAAAAGAAAAGGAAAGAAAAGGAAAGAAAAGAAAAGAAAAGAAAAGAAAAGAAAAGAAAAGAAAAGAAAAGAAAAGAAAAGAAAAGAAAAGAAAAGAAAAGAAAAGAAAAGAAAAAATTTAAACAATTTCCTCCATTTTATCTCTGGGAACGATGTGGTTGAAGTCCTGACCTCTTCAATGGTATCCCTACAGATACACACTCAGCCTTTCATTGGGCTAACTCATAAAGGTCCATAGCTCTGCCTCCATGAAGGCTTTATTGTTGTACCATGATTCAGACACTAGGCAAGCTCAAAACACAATGTATTTTTTTATTTCTAGCAAAGAGATTTAGACTAGATCTTTGGGAAAACTTCAGTACTGACGTGCATCTGGCTGCCTGGAGCTCAAAGATCCTCAATCTCTGTTCAGTAGCATTCAGGCCTGGGCCCAGGTGAAATCTGGGGGTGCCTCTATTTCTACCAGTGTATGCCAAAAAAATGCACTGGGGCATTGTAGGAACTGCTGTCATGTTAACAAGGGTGAGCAACAAGGTGACCAGAGAATTGACTGGAATTGTTGGTTCTCTTTTTCCCCAAGTGTTCTCTAAGCCACAGGGTCACAAAACCATGTCCTTTCTTCTGTCACTGACTAATTTAACAGAAAAGCTTGGAAGAAGAGTGTTTCTCCCAAGTCTGTTCTGATAGTTAAATGATTCACAGAGCGATGTGTGAGTGTGGGATCTGAAATCTTCCTACTCTGGAGTAGGTGGTTAGACTCCCAAGAAACTGCTTGAAGGAAGAGATGGGAAGGAGAAGGAAAGGAAAGCACAGCTTTCATGGAGTATGTTTTTAATGAAACTGGTTCACCACAGGTTGGTCTCCAGAATGGGGCTCAGGGAGGTGAAACTCAGAGGGAATGAAGCAGGTTTCCTCTTTCAGAGCAAAATACAAACACGTGGAATCAGTAGTACAGCAAAACACATCAATACACAGCAATACAGCATCTTAGGAAGGAAAGGAGATTTTCTGCTTACTAATTCTAAAATTTCCTGGCTCTATCATTGAAGGGAAGCACTGGTGCTCACTTTGGTATGTTATAACTCTGGAAAAGTATTTTGTATAATATATTGTGTTCTGAAATGTATGCTTATGTAGTCACATATATAAAAATAAATATATATTTATAAATATATCTGTATATATTTATGAATTTATTTATATAGGCATAAATTTACCAAATCCTCTTACTATCTGAACATAAAAGAACATCCTTTTTATTTGGATCATCAAAGAACCAATTATATTTGTAAGTGAATACTATAGAGTTTATCACCCTCCAAAACTAAAAATGCCTATTTTATTTTACTAGAAGATAGCATCTACATAGAAGTATCTGCAATGATTTTTCACAGCTGCAGTTCTAGAACTATGGAATACCAAAGTTAGGAATTCAATAGCAATGGTAATTCCACCATATTATGCTAAAGCAGTATTTTCCATTATGTTTTGTTGAGGGATAAAGAGCTTAATATGGCTGAGCAGTCTGCCTAAAAAGTATATAATGCATGCTTATGGGATGTACTGCACATTCAAGTTAACATTTGCTGAGGAAGTTGCTGCTTCCTTTCTTTTATCCTAGCAAACTATATTAACTGCATCATTTTAAAATCAGTCATATTTATACACACTTTATATGGAATCAGGCAAAATTTTATTATACTTTCCCCAAGTCCTATTCTCAAGGAAGTAACTTTTGGCACCAACATCCAGTTATTATGGCTGTACTGATATAACAGCTTCTTTTGTTAAAAAGGGTGGGAATTGTCATTCTTTGTGGGGTTTTGTCTCCCCCCCCCACTTTTCTTTGCCGCCTTAGCTAAGAAATACTTTTTCCCCCTTGTCTTTATTCTGTTGCTTGTTGGATACTTTCCTAAGCAAATTCAACTTTCTTCTGCTTAGCAAATTGGATTAGCTTAGCTCAGGCCTGACAAAAGGTGCTGTCTGGCAGCAAGCAATTTTGTCTCCTCAGGTTGTCACTTCCCTCATGTTTTCCAGTTCTTGTGAGTGACAGAAGAACACCTAACACTCAGAGCAAAGAGTACAAAAGCAGCTCTGAGCCCAGTGGGTGTTAAGGTGGAATCAGATGGAATTCTAATTTTTCAGTAGCTGCTAGTAGGCTGCATGGGCCATTCTGATAGGTGAGGATTCTAAATCACTAAGGGATAATGGTAATTTCCTCCTTTATTTTTCATCCCCTTGCCTTCCCTTTTCATACTGTAATCTTCATATCCTGCAGCTGTGGTAGGACAGAGGTGCTTTAGTAGCTGCTGGGTCTGTTGAAGATCTTCACTCCTGCCTGAGCTCTCTTGAGGCAGAGGCGTGAAACTGCTTTGTGTGACACTGTTCATGCATTTTCCCTTTACTTGGGAATATTTCAGAAAACTGTGAACACGGACTAAGTAATTTGAAAACATTAGTCATTAAAAACCACACCAACCTGGAACAGCTGAGTAGTTAAACAGCGAACATTTTATGAATCATCTGAGCAAGAGACTATAGGTGTGATCACAGCTGCTGAGTCTTGCTGCAGCTCATTGACATTATGCTCATTTGTGCAGGAGGTGGAGACTTAATTAGTTAAATGTGGTTTGTGAATAAGGCTACAAATCACAGAACAGGTACGTGCATGCTAATGCATTTGGCACATCAAAACTTTCTTTTTGTTTTTTTATTTTCTTTTGATTCAGAAATTTAGAGTGTGATCTAATGCCTGCGGAAAAAAATCCTAATAAAATAATTGTATAAATCTTATATAAAATTTATTTTTATAATATATGTAGAAATAATTTATAATTATT
>VXBI01006909.1:155194-277725 GCA_013397375.1 Toxostoma redivivum
AATAATTTATAATTATTTTTATTTTAAAAATAGTGCATTAAAAAAAACTACTGACCAGTAAATTATATGGTGCAAATTGTGTTTAGGAATAGGCATTTGGCATGGCTGTCTTCTTGTGTAAGTAACCAGTGGGATTTTTGAAATGGGGAGAAATGTGGACTGTGTTCATTATGTTTTCCCTTTGCCAGAATACATACCTACATTGTGTTCAGAGTTAGTATTTTTCAGTGCACCCAGATGGCAATGTGCAAGAAATAAAAGTAGTGGTCTGAAAATCGAATGGTAAAAGCAGAGATAAATCGGGTGGTGCTCTGAAAAGTCTGAGAGCCACAGGAAAAGCAGAACATTGCTTGCTTAATCTCTGCATAGTCTCTTCTGATACCTGCATGAGCTGTGATACCACCTTGGGCTTCTTTGCAAATGAGTGGTGATGAAAGAGATGAGTACAAAAACCTCAGCAGCAACTAAGAATTTAGTTTTCAAAGCAGGTGTGGAATTTAAGGTGATACTTTTCCTCCTACTGCTTGTGGCTACCCCCATGCAGAGAGAGCTGTTCCAGAACAAAAATCCAAGTCATTGTTAATTGGCTATAAGGAGAGTTGGTATAAACTGTAATTTTGGTGGCCAAAAGAAAGGCTGGTTTAAAAAATATTGATAGTTTGAAAAAGCAACAGGACATGTATTTCCAATTGTCTACTTCATGACAATCATAAATTGCATATGAAAGCATGATTAATGAGTAAAGGGAGAGGAACTGGGCAGAACAAACACTTTTAAAACCTGTAAAAGAAACCTTTACATTACTATGGAATTCCAATTAAATTACTGTTTACACAAAATATATGTCTGAAATAGCAGCCTCTTTAGAATACAATGAAATGTGAAACTGATATCTTGTTCCATCAGTTTATTGGAAATACCGTGCACAGTGATTTCACCATATTTTTGAAAATACAGAGTGTTTTTCCACCAATTTTTATGCAAGTTGAGTCTAGAAGGAAAGAAAAAATACGTATCTGAACATGTCTTACAGGAGCCTCAAAGTTATGTCTGAAGGCCTGGTGCTTTTATTGGTGGACTCCATGGAAAAACGATAGTATTCAGATGTTTAGGACAGCAGTTATTCAGGATTCGTGAGGGAAGGGGCAGCAAGTTTTAGGTCAAATCAACTTGGAGGCTGCATATAGTGCTTGGCATTTATATAAAGCAAGCTCAAGGTTGAATGCAGCATTCAAGTTGTAAAATGGATGTAGAATGGGTAAAAAAACCCCTGCAATTACTTTAGCGATGATCCATTCAGGTTAAGAATTTTCGTCTTTGCTGTTGCCATAGCAATCTGTTCCCCTGTCACTACCACATTAAAAATCCATTCTGTAAAACTGTTGTTGCCAATATTGAACACATAACAGACAAAAACATTTTTTTTTAATAGCTTAGGTTCAACACAAAGAAGACCTAGATCTTAAAAAGATGTGTTCTTTAAAAAGAAGATTAGTATTTCCATAATTCATTGCAGGAACACAATATTTGTGCTGCAGTATTGATGTCAGTATAAAATAACTTGCAAATAATCCAGCAATGCAGTGTCAGTTGAGCTCAAATAATTGAACTGTTCAGCTGAGAAACAACAAACCCATATGTTCTTGTGTTAAACTCTCATTTTGGTAACGTGCTGTAGAACTGTGTGTCTCTTTAACCTTCTGTTACTGGTTGAGTCTGATTCTCTTCAGTGATTGACTGGAGTGATTTTTCTTATCCTGGTGTAACTCTGGAATGGGAGAACAGTTATGTCCCCAAACAGCTTTACATCTGTGATCTAATCTTAACCTGCTCATGGACACAAGCTCTGCAATGAGTTTGTACAGATAATGAATTGTAGCAATAAGTCCTTAAGCATTTGTTAGTTTATCTAAAGGAGGAAGGAAAACAATTTATAATTCAAAGCGAACATAGCAATGATTTGACAAATGTATGTATCCAAAATGAGTAAAATGCAAATATTTTTCAATAAAGATACAATATCTAGACACATACATATGTATATATATGTGTAAATATGTGTGTGTGTGTATTCATTCAGGACTGAAAGGCAGAAGCTTGCTTAAATCACAAATAGCCCTAGATTTGGAAACTCAGGCATTGACTAAATGAGTCATAACATAATAGCTGGAAACTGAATGCATGGCCCTTAGTCTGGTCACTGATAATGTAGGTCTCATCTTTGTTTCTGCTGCCGCATCTTTCTACCCTCAGACCATCTCTAGAATTCATCCTTTGAATTCTTCCTCTCTGTCCATGCCATACTTCTTTGTTTCACTTTTTATGTCTTCCACTTGTGACTTTCCCCACACTTCTATCCCTCAGTCGTCTTTGAGAGCCTTTATCCTGGGATGGTGCTGATTTATTGCAGGAGAATCATAGGAGCTTCAAAGAATATGCTGGGTTAGAAGGGACTCACAAGGATCATTGAATCCAACTCCCGTTGGTTACTCCTGTAGCTACAATGCAAGGTATTAATAGAAATGATGGTGATAAGTAATCTTTTTAAACTGTACTTGGCAATATCTCCTAAATGTTTCATTTTCTTTTGGCTGAACTGGAGGAATTGCACTTTTTTGTTGTTTGGTTGTTGTTGTTGTTGTTGTTGTTGTCGTCTTGTTTGGGGGCTTGAGTTGGTTTTCCTATTTTAAGTAATAACTATTTTCTTAGTGAATAAGCTGACCAGTAAAAAGGATTATTTCATGTTTTTTCAATTTGAAGTGTGACCCTTTGGGACGTGCTGCTGGATAACATTTACCCAATGGAGATTGCAGGTCCCCTCCACAGTGGGCCTGCTGCATTCCTGTCTGAGAGCATCTGTGGATTGCTCTACCAAAACCATGTTCTTGACATGCCAGATCCCTGTCTGCCTGTGGAGATCACTGGAGACCAGGGTAGGAAGTGTCTTGTGTCCTGGCCACATTACCCAGTAACTCCTGCACTGAGGGATGGAGTGTTTGAGCTTTCTGTTCCAGTCCAGGGCTGGAGCTTGAGGTAAGAGTTAGCAAAAGATCAGAGCTCCCAAAATGCTTCTGGATGTAAAGTTTAGTGAATTAGACAGTCGGAAATACACCTGACAAATTTGTTCTTATTTGAAAAGAACCCAGGTATAAAGTAGTAAGTCTGTTTAAATGCATGCAATCAAACCTGAGGCCAGCTGAAACTTGGGTCTTCACTTTCCCCCATCCCTTCACATTGTAGAAGTTTCAGGGAGTCACCAGAAAAGCCCAAGTAGCTTTAGACAGAGGAGAGATTCAGAAATATCTTTGACTTTTATGGACCTTTTTCATTAAAATGCTTAGAGCTGTAAATGGAGAAATAAGAAACTCATTTAGCTTTACAAAAGTACTGCTATTCAGCCCTCATAAAATAATATTTTAAATTATTGTTTGTGCTTGTATCAATAAATTCGTACGAATGCTTAAAGGTCAAGCATTGCCAGAAAAATGTCTTTTCAACTTGTTAATTGGACATTTATAAGAATGTGCACCAGCTTGGTCTGTGGATAAACTGGAAAAAAAGAAGGAGAAAAGAAAAAAGTCCTCATGGATAAAAATGATAATGTGGAATAATGTTAGTGACTGCAAATCTTTGCTCCATCAGGCTCACCATGGCCTGGACAGTCAGGGCATGAAAACAGGTGGCTCTGCTAACATGAGGAACAAAAGTTTATTTTTCTGTTTGCTGGGGAGGTATCTTGATTAGTCACCTCCTGAAGCCCATGGGCTTGAGCTGAGGGCCCAGCTTGAGCTGATGTATGAAGGGGAGTGTGAGCAGAATTTCCTATGTCATAGCTTGAGCCATGGGAAATTTGTCCAGTTCGCATTGCATGACCAAGGACATCAGATAATGACACTTATGTTTTTATTTCCCAGGCAAGTGGTTTTATCTTCTCTTTTATGTACAGCTTGTACAAGAACAAAGCAGTGTAAATTGTACCCAGAGCCAAACTGCCCAAGCACCCATTATGGCACCTGCACCTCCTTCATTGCAGAGACTACAAGTGGGATTCCCTGTTCCATACTTCACTTCTTTCACCCATTGCCATGGAGACATCCTGGTCTGCCTGAAAATTAGGCCACTGGGATGGAGCTCTCTGTGCACAGATGATCAGTCACATGGATAAGACACTGGAATTTCCACCTGCACAACACTCTAATCCTGACCATTATCATTTTACCTGTAAATCTAGATTTTTTTCATCACTAAAAGGGAGACAATAATACTGACCTAGGCAAAGTACCAGGACATAACAGATGAAATGTGTTACATGAAAAGTATAGAGGTCATCGAATTCTTGAATAGCTTGAGCTATTTATTGCCCAATCTGGGGAATAGTAACAAAACAATGTAAATAACAAAAAATAAAAGAGATTCTTAGATGTCTCTCTGTCTGAACATACTGTAGTGCTAATATTAACATGAGTTAAAGTTCTGATTTTTTCTTTGGCCCTTATGATTTCTATACTGAGATTGTTTCCTGGAATATCAATAACAGATCTTTACTATAAAACCATTTGTAAACAGAAGGTTGCATCTATGCCACTGAATATTTCATAACTTATGAGTGCCATTATTTGGTTTTGTACTTTTGAGTTCACTGATGAACTACTACTTCAGGAAAATAAATCTGATTAAATTTTTGAAAGTGCAAGTGACAGAACTGACGGTAGTTAATTTCTCCACTACCCACAGATGATTTATCCTGACTTTGCCTTTAAGTGAAGCTGATGCAACAGTGCAGAGCAGTTTTGTGGTGTTTCTTGTTTGTTCTCTCATTGCCATTTCTTTTGACTCAATCATTCACTGTTTTGAAACTTGAACCAGAATTGGTCCAGCAGTGCACCCAGGGGCCGACATGAGCTCCTTCTGCACAGGACAGAGTAATTCTGTTCTAGTTGCTTGGTTGGTTTTTTATTTCCTGGAGATATTGGAAGTAATACAAGAGAAGAGCTTTGTTGCTCAGACATGGAGTTCTTTGTGCATCTTAACAATTGCTAGCTCTATCTTACTTAACATCTCAGTAATTTGATTCTTATCTTTATAATCAGTTCCAAATTTTATTCCATGTCAGCACTCTGTATTTTAATGGCATCACAGAATCATTAAGGTTGGAAAATACATCCGAGATCATCAAGTCCAACCTTGGACCAAACACCACCATGCCAACCATCACGTATTTTGTTGTCTAGTTTGAAAATATTTGCAAATCCTTGTGTATCTATAGGAATAGGAATATTAGAATGTGTGATTGCAAGGTCAGAGGCAGCAGCCTTTAAAGCACAACTTCCCAGAAGGAAGAACTTTTTAACTTTCTGTAGAGGATATCTGTATAGCCCAAGAGAAGTAGTGATGCCCCTGATATTTCCTAGTAAACCTTGGTCTTCACTGTGGGGTGAAAGAAATCTCATTTAGGATAGTAAGAAAATATAGATCCTATTTGTGATAAGCTTTCTGTAGCATGAGTTGGAAAGTTCACTTCAGTATTTACCCTAAAAAATCTGAATCTGGGCTGAATTGATTACAGCTCATGCTAAATAAATGCCCATAGCAGCAGGTGTCAGCTCAATTTATCCTTCTCCCCAGACTGCAGTAGTTCATCATGTTATTCTTGCCAATGTGTGAGACTGTGATAGGGTAGACAGGGCAATGGAGATGTTCAGTCAGATCCTTCCCATTGTTTTTAGTCCATGTGTCACCCTATAAGGAAACTGTGGCAGAAATACCCCCTTCTGTTCCTCACCCTGCTGCCAGAACCTTCATTTCCAAAGGAAGGTATAACTTGCTTATTGTATCATCCATGGATGGAAATGCTGCTCTCTCTGCTCCCTTTCCCTCTTCTCTTGGCTTGAGATAGAATTTTAATGGAGTATATTTTTCCATGGATAATTCAGGGTACTAGTAATCCATGAGCACTCAAGAAAAATTGTCTTGCATGTTTATAACTGTTCAGCTCTTGTTGTTTTACTTAGGCAAATCTTATTCAAATGTTCATCTTTGCTGGATGTACAATATCACACCCCCAAATATCTCTGACAGGAGTAGCAGAGGTAAAAATATAAACGCTGTAGAAGTTTATTAAGAATATTCTGCCTGAATACACTTGTTATTTCTTATCAAACACTGGAGACAGAATGAAATAGACTGTTTTGCCACTCTGTGGGCGAGTTCTGGGGAGAATGTATCAGCATGGATATGACACAGTTTCATTTTCCTTGAGCTGATTATGTTATAGTTTCTTTTCGACTGACAAATTTCATTACCATATTGGGGTAATAATAGCATATTTTATCTTGCTGGCTGTGATCCAAAACCTTGGTTTAGAGCAGAGTTAAATTTAGAGAAATTCAGTGGAATCTATATTTTTCTCCATATTAGCTATCTCTAATAGCCTGATAAGATTTTGTGCTCGATGACTCAGTGTCTCTTGCTGTTATCATGACAATCATCTGCTTGCTTATATTGCTGGGTCGTCCCAACAGCAATAACCAAGTGCTAGATAAAAGTTACATAACCTTACCTTAAGCATATTGGCCAGTTAACCAAAGAATGAACTTTTGGTTAGAAGCCATGGTTTCCCCATCCCTGGAAATGTCCAAGGCTGAGTTGGATGGGGCTTGGAGCAACCTGGTCTGGTGGAAGGTGTCCCTGCCCACGTTGGGGGTGAAATTGGGTGATCTTTAAGGTCCCTTCCAATCCAAGCCATTCCACGATTCTATGAACTGAAATCAGGGATGAAAGATGGAAAAGTTAGCTGTCTTCTTTACATATATGGCCCAATCACAAATTTATAAGCTATCTGCTTATTCCATCCTATCTTAAATAAGATTTTAATAAATTTGGTATACAACTAAGAAAAGGATGAGTAACAAAAATAAATATGGTTAGTAATAGATGCTGTGTTGGCCCAAATGGATGTCATTTTAGCTGAATGGTGTGGCAGTGTGCTATGGTAGATTTATAGGCAGCTTTACATTTTAATAATTCAGTATTTACTATTTCCTGAGGCACAGCAAATATCTCTTTGTGACCCTGGCTACCATGAAATGCATCATCATACCAATGCATGTCACTGTGGTGCATTTCAGATCCCTTTTGAAAACATTCTGGTGCCTAGAGAGCCTTCAGCCATGGCAGCTGGGAAAAGAAAAAGAGCTGGAAGGAAACTGCTGGCTCGGAGAGGTTCTGTCTGGGAAAGCTTTGCAATTGTTTTAAGCTGTGTTCAAATGTTTTTCTTCCAACAGACTTTGGGAACGATCACTGCAGTGCCCATTAAGGTTCCTCAGGTCAGCTCCTTGCAGAGGTTGGCAGGACAAGGACCAGCAGTGCTACCTCAGGTACAAAATACAGTTTCAAAGATGAGATTGTGTAGTTTTGTACATATTCTCTGCTACTGTATAGTGCCCAGGCCTGGGTGCATCTACACACTGATTTTGCAGAGTTGTGTTTTTCTTCAGTCCATGAAAAAAAAATTCTTCTCAGAGTGTACTCATAGCACAGTGAAAAATGTCATGTAGTTTCATTGTGGAAGAACAAAATACATATGGTGGAATGTAAATTTATGCTTTAAAGTTGAATCACAAATCACAGAAGTGAAAATCTGCAATTCCGTAATCAAAAGAACTGGTGGAAGTGTTAACCTTTCTGTTCAAGATTTAACCCCTGTTCAAGATTTAAATAAGTCTGTTTGGCTGACTTATTTGCCTTGTCCACCCCAATACAAAGTTTTGGCCCAGCTAACCCAGGTGCCAGACCAAGGAAAGATTCTCTGGGTAAGAGTGAAAGGAGAGTTGCACTCACGGGTTTTTAAAATGTTTCAAACTGTATTCTTTTCTAAACACGCATCACTGTTTCTGTAACTATGCACTTCATTCTCATTTCAACCCTCTTTCTCAAAATTTTTGGATGTCATTTTCAACAAGTGTTTTGCTGCAATTCTGTGGTTTGATCTTCACATTAATAATTATTAAGTATAAATATATTTGTCCCACTGTGGCCCTTACAGCTCTATTTCTCATATATGAATACTAGAAAAGTGCTGAAGTTGATGATATATATTCTTCCTATTGTTTCTTTATTTTTTTTCTAATTTTTTTTAGTGGCAGAATCTAGTAGATCTGTGATCTAAATTTACTTGGAGGAAGAAGTATTTCCAATACAAAGTTCTTAAATTCTCTCTTTAAATCACATTTTGTGGAAGGCAGACTTGTGAACATAAAGTGAGGTTATAGTTTTCTTATCAAGTTCAAGACTTTGATTTTCAGTTTTCTTACAACATAATAACGTTTTGATTTCTGCCATTTTGGGGTGTCAAAGATGAGCAGATTGCTCCTGAAAATAGATGATGAGGTTCAAGAGCAGCTGAAAAACCTCTAACAGGGTCTAAATTATCATTTAGGTTGTGTTTCAGCAATGGTGATGACATTGCAAATGCTGCACTTAGAGAAGTACCAATGCCCTATGCTTTTGTTAAATAAAAAAATTTCATTCAGTGCTAGATTCAATTTTGAAGAATTGAAAAAAGTGGAGGAAGCTGTTTTCCTCAGCTTTTTGAAAAGAACACATCCTTTCTGTCCTGCTGTTTAGGTCATGGCAATATTTTTGTTTGTATTCCACTTTGTTTCACTCCCTTCCTGGTACAGCTTCCATTTCAGACCTGTTTATGCAATCATACTAAATACTAATGAACTACCAGCTCTTTCTTGGCTGCTCTGAGCCTGAGCTCATTAATTTTTCTATTTTGTGAATATTTCATATAGATAGAATGGGCAATAACTACCTAGCAATTTCATTTCTGAAAAACTAAAAATGAAGTAGGCAGCTATATGTAAGACCATGTTATTGGAGTATGTCTGATGCCCTGAGTTTTTTCTGCCTTTTTCACAGGCCCACAACTGGCCAGCTTCTTCAGCAACAGCCTGTCCCATTTACATGCCATTCCTCCTTCATGCTTCTTCATGGTCTATACGTTCCTCTCCCCCACCAAGTTCACAGAGAAATTTAAAATTTCCATGTAGTTTCCTAGTGGGGAACTCCCTCCATCAAACATCCCTCCTTTGTGCTCAGTGTCTTCAGAGATACCAGGTTTTCATCTACAAGTGGAAAGTTTGGTTTCTAATTAACTAGTCAGATGTCTTGAAAATAGATTTAATATAGCCATGGACCAGAGTGGTGCAGAGCTGTCATTCCCCAGGTACGGCTGGATGCAGGTGGCCTGGGAGGCCACTGTGAGTCTGCAGCACTGTGTCACTGTGGAGGCTGTCCTTTGTAACAACTGTAGGATGAGTGCATAGTCATCTCTGGTCCAGGAAGACTGGAAGCTTCAGATGGAAATGTAAACTTCCAGGAAGCAAGGCCATGTGATACCACGCAGGTGTTATGGTAAAAAACATCTTCTTCCTTGTAATGCTGTGAAAACAAGCACCTGATTAGCAATTATTTTGGAAATTAAGAGATGTATATTATCTTCCAGTAGGAGCTGAAAATCATGCAGAATTAAATCTTGTCACAGGCCATGTCCTCAGCTTTTTTTCATCAGACTTGTTCACAGACCAGGCTGGCCACTAACCTCCCTTTGTCCCCGTGGGTGACATACCTTGCTCTGAGTTACTGGCACAATACTGCCATTCTAGGACTGACTTTTGGAGATGCAAATTCCCATCTCCCAAGCATACCAACAAGCTGAATCCAGCAAGGTTTGGCATCTGTAAAACCTTTACTTTTTTTGCCCATGTAGCAGGAAATTACTGGGACAGCAGAACCATATTCATCACTCCTCTACAAGAATTCGGAGTATTTCACAGGGAATTACAGCAGTGCAGTGTCCAGACTCGGATGTTATCTATGGTTCATTTGTGTTCTGGAAGGGATGGAAACGTCCCTAATCTCCATCTCTGCCAAGTCTAGTTGTGACAGTGAAGTGTGTGTAGAGCCCTGCAGAGATGAAAGCACAGCAGCAAAGGCTTCTGTGCTCTGACAGCTGTGTCTATTTACTCAAGCAGGTGAGTCCAGGTGTAGCCTGGGCAAGTGCAGTGGCAGGTACTGTTGCACTCACCTAATCTTTTGGGCTGCCTATGCTGCTTCTCTGCAGGTCTGTGGGGGAGTGGAAGGCCTGGGTGGAGCCCTTTTGGGATTCCTGCCATTTTAGGAGCCTACTTATATATGAATCCTCTGGGAGTGGCTTTCCTCTAAGGTGGACAGATTGTACTTCTGCCTCAGGTGCATGTAGATAACTGGGAAAAATCCAAGTCAGTATCTGCATTCCGGGCAGCACACCAACTGCTCCCTGGCATTTCTCCTTTTGGTCAGTCTAATTATTTCTTTGGGATTTCAAATTCTCTTTAGATTTACAGGTAGGCATAAATATTACCAGACTGGATGGACAGAAAGAGGGGACTCCTCCATTTTGAGGGTGCTCATCATGTCTATAGGAGTTTGATATATTTGACACTTTCATGCTCCTCATCTTGACAGCCTCTTTTGATTTACCCTTATGCAGTCAAGCAAAAACATATCACACAAGTAAACTGAGGCATTTAACAAGAGTTACATAAAATAATGCATACAGCTCCCTAATTTTCCACATTTGTACAGATACTTGTCATTTGTTTTGTTCATTTGAATGGCTTTATGATACGACCCCCTGGGAGCTTTTCCATCTGGGGAACAAAGTTTCAAAATTTGCAGAATCACAAGTGGCAGCATAATCCCATTACTTAGAACTGCTAATTAAGCAGTGAGCAAACAAACATTACTTACAAGTTATTTGCACAATACAAACAATATTTTTAAGGCATTCATTATTTGCCAAAACAAGCTTCTTTGGTGGATATTTGTTCCTTTTTTTTATTTTCCTAGAATATGAAGTTATTTTTGCTTTCATCAAATAAGTGATCTGTGATGTTTCAGAAGTTAATTCCAGATAGTCTTTCTCTTCTTACTTTGGTCTCTGAGGTTTCCAGCTGAGTGAGATGCTTTGAAACTGTAGACTCTCCACTGCACTCTAATAAGAAAATCCTAGAGGTCCTCTGCTTAAACACTGTGGTATTCCTGAGCTATTCCTCTTCTTTATGGCACCACCTGCTCTAAGGAGGGGGTGATATTCTGTCAGGTTGAGTTCCAATTTCCAGCTGCAGAGCAAATATTCTGTCTATTTTGAACTGGTGTACAGACAAATAAAAGTAGCCATCTGAAGGTGTGAAATGTTATTTTCTGTTCTTCAACAGGAAGATTTTAAATGAACATCTGATGTAAGCTACCTCTCCTCTCCTCTCCTCTCCTCTCCTCTCCTCAGCATTTTGTGTGCTTCCATCTTGTTTAGGCTGTCAGCAGACAGAAAATATTTTTGTCCTTACTTCTATTATTATTTTTTTCATTCTTTTTTGATTTGGCTAGCAAGTGAGTTGGGGCTTGTTGAATCATCCTAATGTGATGTTATTGTTGTCTAGAAACAGGAACAGCTCTTAAAGTGATGGACAGTACAAAGCAGTGATATTCATGGTCTTTAATGTGACACCAGATTTTGAGTCCAGTGAATGCCAGCTGTGTGGATTAGTTCAGAGCTTGCCTAAGGAAGTATATGGACAGGAGGAAAGCAGACAGGTCTTCTCTCATTCTTGCCTAAAGGCTTCATGGACACTTTAAATTGAAGGAAGTTAATCATAGATGAGTATCTGTGAGAGAAGTAAGCTAACTTGTTATGCTGAAAAGAGTGGAAATGAAAGTAAGTTATTGACTGGTGTGTATAATCACAATCTATCTTTTATACTCCCATTGTAATCCTAAACAATAAGGATTATTTTTTTTTCCTCAGAGGCACAAAGATAACTGCATGTTCAAGGACAGAATCTTTGTACAGAAGGTAAAAAATCCCAGAAATCCTTGCAAACTTCAACCTCTACTTCTTAATTTTTAAATAATATTAATTTTTATTTGCTGGTTTAATGGTAATTTTTCCCCTTTGCAAATGGAAAAGAGCCACTTAATGAATCATCAATTCAATAGTGTCAGAGCCAAACCAGAAAATATAGGCAGAAAATACACAATCCATTAGCAAAAGTCAGTCAAGTTCCTGTGAAAATAGAGTTTTGTGTTTGTTGGGGTTTGACATTGGCTAGAAGCCATGCCACCCACAAAAAACCATTCACTCACTCTCCTCTGCTATAGTTGGCAGAGGAGGGGGAACGAAAAACCAAAAAGCTTTTGGTTTTGAGGTGGGATAAGGATTAGGCGAAAACACTACAAGGGCAAAGCAGGCTCAAAACTTAAAAGGTACAAATAAAAATATATTAAATAATTAAAAGAGGATAATGACAACTAAAATAAACCTTTAGAACATCTTTTCCCCCCCAACCCCAAGCCCTTCTTTCCTTCCCACCGACAGCACAGGGAGACAGATGGGGTTTTAATCAGTTTGTCACTTTCAAAAATCTTTTTTCAGTTCACTTAGGGAGAGGAGTCTCTTCTGTTATGTCATGGGCTCCTTCCTACGGGAGACAGTTCTCTGTGAATTTCTCCAATGTGGCTCTAATTTTCCTGCTCGACCTGCTGTATCCTGAGTCCCTCCCACGGGCAAAGTAGTCTTCCTGAACTACATGGCATGGATCATTTTAGTTCATGGCGTGTTGTTTTTTAAGGATGAGTTGTTCTAGTTTGGAAGCAAAGATCCTCTTTCTCTATGTTCTCTCTCTCTGTTCAAGTTTCCCACCGAATTGCATCATCCACTCCAATTTCAGCATCCACTTGCTCCAGCATGAGCATCTTTTCTCATGGGCTGAGGGTGGACCTCTGCATCCCCCATGCACTTCATGAATTACAGGGAAACAATTTGTTGTATTGTAGTCCCCACCACAGCATGCAGAAGAATCTCCTCCCCCTCCCTCTTTTTACTGACCCACATGTGTCACCATATCGTTCTCATCACATGTCCTCACCTTTTCCTTTTCTCTGACTTGGGAGAAAATTGGTGTCCATGGGTTTGTTTGTTTCCAAGTTCCATCAATGGAAAAGGTCTTCCAGGGTTTTGCAGCGCTGAAAGTTTGATTCCATCTGGAGAGTCTCTGTCTGCCTGTTGCATGGTACTCACCAGAGCCGCATGGGCAGTTCTGTTCGGTGCTTTTTTTTCATGCAGGGCACCAAAAAGGAAAATTCTGTTCTGGCTAAAAGCGGCTGAGCAAGCAGAATTCACTGTGAGCTGTGCTGAGATGGCCATGGCTGCATGGCAGCTCCCAGTGCCAGGATGGCCCTGGCAGCTGCCTCCCCATCCCATGAAAGAAAAAAGAGGAATTATACATGCTTTTTCTTTCTTAAATATGTCATCACAAAGGCGTTAGTCACTATGTTAATTGGGTTAGCAGCATGTCTGTTTTCAGAGCCAGCCTGCAGTTGGTTTTGCCAGGTATGGAGGAAGCTTCTAGCAACTTCCAACACAAAAATCACTTCTGTGGTTGGCTTCTTCCCTACTCACCAAAAAATCAAGCTATGCAAAACCAACACAGTGTTCATAACATTAATAACATTTTAAATAAAGAACTCCTACCTGACTGCCTTATGCCAACATCCACAAAAAGCAAAGCTGGCAGATTCCCACTCAAACATCTCTCTCAGCAAAACTTCCATTTCTGTAGTATCAAGCAAAGCTGAAGGAGAAAGAAAAACTAAATTAAATTATTTTGCCTTCTTAAAAACTGCCCAGGCATTCTATTAGCTGCATGTCACCTTTACAATAAAGTTAGCTGTCCATGACTAACAATTGCAATACCAAATCCTGGCCCAGCACCCGGGAGATGCCTGATCGAGTGTGTGCAGTTTGAACACATGTGAAAACTCTGCTGAGTGACTCCTGGGTTGTGTTGGGTGTAAACTGAGAGACTAGGATTTGTTTAGAGGGGCTTGTTGCAGTTCTGGCCTTGCTGAAGTCTGCTCAATTGTGCTATTGGTTTGGATCAGATTATGGTTTCTTCCCTGGTCTACTCTATCAGAAATAGCAGGATTGAAAATGTGGGCTGGAGCAGCTCCTTGGGTTTTGCCATGCATTTCACACTGTCCTGTAGGTTCCCTGCTAATATTGCAGGGATATACTAAAGAGAAGGTTATGTTATATGTGAACTGATATATGTTCACTGACTCTGGGTCATCTTGTCTGGGCTTTCTACAATGAAGCGTAATTTCTTTTTTGTGTAGCCCCATCAAGGGGAAGGGGAAGAAAGAAATCTTCCCTGTGGGAGGAAATTAAACTGTTTATTTTGACAGTAGTCTTAGACCAGGCTGAAGATAATAGGAGCTTATTTGGAAAGGAACTAAAAATTAACCAAGATGCAAATACTTGTATTTGAGTGAGTGGGGCAACCTGGATTTTAGGGAGTGTCACTGCTGTAAAGTTAAGCAGAATTTTTTTTTGCCTAATTTTTACTGATTAAAAAAGAAGAGGGAGGGAGTTGATCCTCAGCTGGCATAAATAGACACAGCTTTACTGAAGTCAGTGTGCATCTGTTCATTCTGATGCAGGATGTGATTACCCCATATTGCACTCATTTTATCAGTCATTGCTAATGTTTTCTGTGTAATCCTCTAAAGTTTTCAAGAATGAAAGCTCTGGCTGCTGCTCCCAGCACTTTGCCTCTGTGACATATGAATTGTGCCAAATCCATTTTGAGTTTTTGTTTTTAAGCTCTGAGTACAAGGGTGAAGTGAAAATAAAGTGTGAATAATGGTCTTTCAAAAGCAATGTGATATGGCATTGAGCAGAAAAACTTACTTTCATACAGATCAACCCTGCTAGTATGAAGGGCTGATGGATGCTGAGCATGATCCAGCTGATATCTGATACAGGGGAAGGGGAGGGCTCCTCACTGTTGCTGACAAAGCTATAACAAGATCCAGGGACTGGAAGCTACAGTTAGGCAAATTCAACCTTGCAATAAAATGCCAGTCATGAGCATAAAGAAAACATTTTAACAATTTACTGGAGCTCACCATTAAGAAGTCTTTAGTATTTTCCTTTTAAAATAAGTCTTCAGTTTCTGGGAGAAATTATATGGCCAGCCTGTGAGCTGGAGGATCACAGTGATCCCTTTTGGGTTTCTAATTGAACTACACTGTGTTAACTTCCCTTCTTTCCTAGGCCTGAAGGAGAACACATTTACCAGAAATGCCCTTAACAATTCTCATAACACCTGCAGATCTCCACAGACGTAACTATTCTAATTAAATCCCATCCTTTAGGACTACATAGGATTGCCCACAGAGATTGGAGGAACTGTGTGACGTTCTTCCTTTCTCTGTTTTCCCTATACTTGTTTGGGTTGGATCTTGAGAATTTCTTTTCTAAGAGGTTTTCTTTCTTACCTTATTTTTCTTTATTACAGCAGGTGAGTGGCTCACCTGTTGGGGTGTACCTCAGGAAATAGATTGCTCATGATCACATTTTCCTTTGTCAGCAGTGACACACATCAGGCTGTCCCACCTTCACCACTCAGCAATTAATTCACTTCTGCAGTATTCAGCAATTTGTGCTCTCGAGAGCTTGAATGACATTTTGGTGAAATGGAAGCCTTTGAGTTTCATATAGGGACATCTGGATGGAACTTAATAATATGGGATATACAAGAAGTCATGTTAGTCACAGAAGCCGATTCTTTCCTGATCTGAAACTCTTTAAAATATATTAAATTAGAGGTTGTTGAACAAAAGAGCACTCTGTAAGTCTCACAGGATTGGGCCCTCTCTTATTTCCATGTCTGAAAAGCAGACAGCCCCTACCTAGTGAATGCTCAGATTTGAGAATATCTCCTTGGAAAATGTGCTCACCTGCAGCTATCTGAGAAGTACCAGTGTGAACATTGCCACAAGAAATGAAATGTATCTGTTATTGTGGGTATTGAGGAAACTCAAGAACAACACAGGTTTAGGAAATCATTATATTCAAGAAGCAGCTCTCTCTTCTGCATTTGAGCCCTGGTAGTATCACATTCTGTTTTGAGAGCTGTCAGAACTTAAATGGAAGATACTTGGGGAAAGAAGGGTTGAGCTACAGGAGAATTGTTACTTGCAACACTTGCCAAGAGTTAAGGTGTTCTTTTGGTAATGCACATGCTGTCTCCTTTCTCTTCTCTTTTGCTCAACTTTGGGGCCTTTTATTTCTGTAACTCTTGTGACAGGGACTGGTGTCATCCAACCTGTGCTACATTCAGAAGAAAATTACTTTTTGATACTCTGTGTGTGCAGTGTAGTCCCTGTCCTGCCCTAGTTTTATTCTACCTCTTTTTCAGTGATTGCCAGCTTCCAAACTTTTGCTAGTGCCATTGTCCTCTTTTCATCTTCCAAATTTAAACTACCATTTTGCCATGAGAGAAAGGAATTTATGCTACCATTTTTCTTATTTTTTTCTCTTTTTAGCTGACATCATTTATCTTCACAAATAACTGTAGCAGTTTGGGGTTTTAGGTGACACTCTTCCAAAGATCTTTCATGTAGCTGTTTATTAAATATTTAAGCTTAGTGTTTTTATTCCAAGGGGAACGTTCATAGGTGTTGGAGCACAAGGGCCTTCTACATTTGCTTTCTGTTTTGGATTCACACTTGCAGGCCCTAGAATTAAATGTAATTTTCACTTTAAATTATTGCAACTTTAACTCAGGAGCACCTGAAGCTTTTGTTTCTGTAGTCACCCATTTTTATTGTTCTGTAATTGCAAATAAATATGGTCTCCCAGGATTAGGTAAACTTGGCAGGGAGTTTGCAGAGCTTAGCCCATGGAAACAGCTATTCCTCTTCTGTATCACATGGTGGCAGAAAATGCCCAGCATATGCTCTGTGCTGTACCAGTTTGGTAAGTCCTATCAGATAATTTCAGTATGCAGCACTTTATAATGGATTTCGTATTTTGGAAAATTAGGTTTGTTTAATTATCTGTGCAGGAAGAGCTTATTTTACAGTGAGGTAATATGTGTTCATCCACAACTTGCAGGATGTGTATTATGGCTGTGTAGGATTCACTGAGGTATTACATCATGCAGTAGAAAAGATAATTATATAGCTGGAATATATGTAGGCATTTAGTTTTAATCAGGCTTTTGATTAAATATAAAAGTGCAATTAAGAGTGATAGATACAGTGCATGACTACATGACTACATGACAGTTTTTGGCTAGAAGAACTCCTGAACTGATGGGTTTAAACCAATGCTTTGTGCACTACTTTTGAAAATAAGACCATTAATTAATTATGGATATGAAGCTAATAACAGAGTTCCTCCTTAAACTACCTGACCCAGGTATTTGTCTGGTATCTTAACTAAGCCAGTCAGATAATTGTTACACAAAGTGATTGCATAAAGAAAATGAGCAAAGAATCCTTCAGTTACTGTCAGGGTATTTTACTATGGTTCACTGGAGTTCTGTGTAGTTTTGCATCATTTCCCAGCAGGTCTCTGAGGCTTTCCAGTGTTACCCCGAAGTTGTGAGCTGAACACAGTGGCTTCCTGGCTCTGCACGAGTCTGCAGGACCTTGGGCAAACCTCCTCTTTACCCTTCCATCTGCCAGGACTGCTGGATGTGTGAATGTCCCTAGCAGGACTGTGCCTCTGATACCAGTTTTGCACTGCTCATGGGTGTTGGGTCCTATTGACATATGAGGGACAAGTTACCAAGACACAAAGAGCTCCCAACACGTGTTGCTGCACTTAATATTTGCTGTGGGGACAAAAGGGTATGGTTCCTTCTTGACACCATAGGGGATGATGGCAAGCCTTGAGAGGTGGTTCTCTGCACACCAGTAAATCGCTGCATTTTCATTAAATTGCTTACTTAGGCTCAAGATTGAAGTTGGCACCATTTGAAGGGCTCATGTCGACTCCAGCATGGTGACACAGGCAGCTGTTTCCCATGTTTGTCTGTTAGAACTTGTCGTTTTGTTTCACAGTATGGAAGCTGCGAGAAGTGACAGGACCAAATAAGCACAGGGAACTGTTTTATCTGGCTGTGTTAATGAATGAGCTGGGAGTGAAGTTAACTTCATGTGAAGCAGTTTAAATTATTTATTTTCAATCCTGGAACTGTACTTAAAATGTTGTTAAGGCAGAGCCACGTTGACAGGGTGATGTTAATTACACCACTGGAAACACATCACATTAGCTGAAAACAATTGATTGCAGCTATCATTCATGGCTCATGCAAAGCTGGGCAGTGTCCTCTTCCATTCATGGAAGTTCCTCCTGCATCCTCCCACAGCTGCAAATTAGCTCTTTAATTACTGCAACAAAATATGATGTTTGGTGGTTGTGGGTTTCTTGTATCCCTGTCTTTATTTTATTTATTTGTTGTGAGCTAGGTGATTTTGTGACTGATCTTCTCTCCATTTGACATGGCATGTCTTAAACATGTGAGGATGTTCATTGACCAACCCACCAGTATAAAAGCATATACTTTACTGTCCCTGTAAATGCTTTCCCACAACTCCCTTAATGATTCAGCTCCCTCTCCTTAATTAATAGCAAAAGGGTTGTGTCCTTCAGAAAAGGAAATTTTTGCACCTGGGTTTTCCATTCTCTCCAAAGGCTTTGGCTTACACATCCATACTGAGAACTGGATAGGACTTGACTAGCATTGGTATGGATGTGTGCTAATCAAAATAAGGCTTTGACTTTCTTCTCGCTTACTGTTTAGCATTGCAGTGAGTTAAGAACTTCAAAATTACTCAGCTGAGAAGTGCTGGGAATGTATCTACAAATAAATGAACGGTTGGCTTCTTGCAGTTGCTACATTCTGTTTTTCTAGATGCTCCCGGTCCAGGGTCAATGCAATTAGAGATTCTACTGGGAGAAGGCATGTGTGTGCAGCGTTTGTTCACGTGTCTGACTCTCTTTTTTAGGTTAGGCCAAAGACCCTGATTCCAGACAGCCTCCCGATCTCCCCGTGCAGAGACCAACCTTCCAAGCAGCCTCCCACCTTCCAGAAGGCAACCATAGTGAGCATCAAGAACCCCAGCCCTGCCCTCCCCACCGCCAACAACACCGTCAGCCATGTGCAGACACACAGCAGCCCGTCGCAGAGCGTCTCCGAGCCCGCGGCCCTCTCGTCCCCGCTGAGCGGGGCCGGCGTGGCCTACGCCATCATTTCCACCTCGCCCGGCAATGCCGCCGCCATCGGCACCAGCGCCGCCGTCTCCGTGGGCAGCGACAGCATCACGGTGCAGCCGCTGCTCATCAGCGCCGAAAGCAAGGTCAGCTCCGGGCAGCAGGGCCGTGCTGCGGGGAGGAGCGCTCCTGCCCTGCGCCGCACACCCTGCTGGGCACGGCTGTCAGCACTTCCCAGGGGTCCTTCAAAAAAATATACAAAAACACTGTTATCCAGTTATCTCTGTACCAGTCCCGGGGGTTCTTGGGCTCTGATGCCTTCTGGACTACAGCTGGGCCCCTTCAGAGTGCTGGCAGGGGTGGGGGGCAGGAGCTGGGTGTTCCTCCAGTCCAGGGATTTTACAGATGTAAAAGGTCCCATCTGGGGTGCCAGAACTGATGCCTGGAAGGGCTGACCTGGAACAGAGACTAGACAGAGCAAAAGAAATAAAACAGGTATTTATTGAAAGGATACACTTTGGGCAGTGCAAGAGCCCTGCCAGGGCTGCACCCAAATCAAATCCAAGATGGATCCCAGTCACAAGTTTTTACACTTTTATAAGTTTTGGTTCATCTACATATTGGGGTTAATTGTCCAACCACAGCCCCAGGTTATGAAGTCTCAGCCCCCTGGCTTGCCCCCTTTCCCTCACCATTGTTCTGCTTTTTGCGTAAGGGTGTCCTTGATTCTCAAGCTGGGAAGGGATTGTTGTGTCTAACCACCCTGGGAAGAGAACTTACTAACACCTGATAGGAAGTTTCAGAGTTACATACCAGGCACCAGAGAATCTGAAAAATGTAAAAGCTAAAACCCAAGGTATCAGTTCTCAAAATGATCAGAAAGCAATGGGAAAATTCTTCCCATTGTCCCAAAAAAAGGGACACAGAGAGGCTGGTAGCCTTTCATCTGTGTACAGTCCTGTTTTTTACTGGGAACAAAACACATCATTATGTAGACTGACATTAATGGGACCATATGAACTTCTCTTTCTTTAAGCCAATCCTCGCTAGTAAAATCCCTGAATTCTGTACAGGCTCAAATTTCCTGTGGACTCCCTCCCTCTTCAATGATGCAGTGATACTAGATTTGTTGACTGACCCCAGGGTGCACATAAAATAATCAGAGATTCCCTTCTGCTCTTCCAGGGGAAGACCAAATGAAATGAGAACTCAGGGTTTCAGAACTGACCAGGAGATGAGTCGGTAGAAAGAAAAAATTCAAGCTATGAATTACTCATTTCAGCTTTGTACTGCTTTTCAGCATTTGACTGCAAGAACTTCACCACTCTTATACCAGATATGAAGTCCATACAGGCTGCTAATGTACCTAGCAGTCATTCACTTTAATTTACTACTGGGATTCTGCTACTTTTGGTCTTGTTGGCAGCACAGGTTCTCATACTGTGCTAAAAAAATATATAGGATGTAGGATGGCTTTTGAGGTAAATAAAAGCAGGCATCTCTTTCCCATTTGATTTACATAAATTATTTTTCTCTTACTTATAATGGCTGCTGGCTCAGAAAACCCTTTTTATGCTCTTGAATCTTCTTGAGTGACTTGAGTTGAAATAGTGTATCTAACACTTAAATGACATTGATTGAAAATTAGCAATGAAGTAGATGGAAAAGGCCTAGTGTTCAAATCTAATAATCTTTATCTAGAAGTTGATAGTCCATGGGAAGTCCTTTTGAAGCTTCCACAGTCCTTTTGATTATAGGTATGAAGTCATATGTGTGGTTCTGTGGGCAGAATTTAATTCTTTTCTATTTAATAGCCTCTAGATACTGTGACCTACATTGTGTAAATCTTCATGTGGTAATTCAAATATGAGCAGCTGGATATACTACCTTAAGTGTGTGAATGAGATCTATGTCCTAATTCTTATAGGTTCTAAACAAGATCTAATTTTAATTTAAAACACATATAGTTTATTTAGTTTACTGAAAACTGGACATCCACTGCTTATAACATGTAAAGGCTGAGGGCTGAAGTCTGATCTCAGTTGCATGAGGAGTACCTTCTTTCCCATCCCCCTGTACTTACTCTGAAATAACACAGGTGTGACAGATAAAACTGGGTTTGAAAGTTTAGTAATCCCATCTCTTCTACTTGTACACAAAATAAAATCAAAGGAAAGATCTTAAAATCACTAACTCCACAAAGCATGGCTTCTCAGCCACCTTCACAAGTCCTCTAAATAGAAAGTGTCCTGATTTTCAGAGGCACTGATCAAGGACTTAGGCTGCAGCAGATTTATAATACACCAATAAGAACTTTTAGAAACTTAAGTATGGATTTAGGACCTTAACCTAGGTATCCTGTTGTTTTATGCTTTTGACTTGTGACTTACATTTCTTACTTGTAGGATATCAAGTAACCCTTCAAAGAGGACTCAAAGGTTTCAAGCAGAAAAATCCAGTTTCATGTAGTGAATTCTCTTATTTGTACATTGTCTTTTAGGTTATCATTATTCAACCTCAAGTCCAAACCCAGACAGAAAGTAAAGTGGAGACAAAGAAACCTCCTGAAGAGTCAGCTCAGGGACTGCCTGCTACCAAAAAGAAAAAGGAGGAAAATCCAGAGGTGATTTTTTTTTATTTTTTATTTTTTATTTTTTATTTTTAATAAATGATTACAATATGATTAAGTTATGGGGGCCAAATCAAAACATTCTTCTGTGTGCATGTGTGATTACTTTATTTGTGTTTATGGTTCTGCCAGCTGTACATCTCTCAGTCTCGGCAATCAGGGTAATTTCCCTGCCAGTGAGTGCCCTGACAAATTTGGTTTACACCATTCAAACCTTCTACTGTCACAAAATGTTAGACTTGGAGGTCTCAATGTTAGACCTAGAGGTCTCACAATAATCTAGGGACCCCATGGCTGTAGCTGGATTTCTTGTGAAAGGTGTATACAAGCTTAAGATATTTTCTTTTATGGTATCAAATATGGAGCATCAGATTTAGAGGCTGTGTATGAAGTGGAATTAACATTTCTTTTGTAAGCTGAGCTTTTAACAGCTTCGTAATGAATCTTGCAATTTTTAGATTGTATTAATAGTTTCCTGCATTTGCTGTATACATGTCTTCCCGTATGTACACAGATTCTAGTCTGAAATACATTAAAATCCTTTGAATTGAGTAAGAGAGTAGAAAGCAAGTAATGAGACTAAATCTGTCTTGTGAAATATACTTTTGATTTAAACTAGAAATATAAACTGCAAGCCCTTGTAAAAATGGAGTCACTCTAACAGACATTTTGGGTTTTGACTGGATATGTTCACATTAGATTGGGTGTAATTTTAGGGCAGTTTGAGAAGTTATACAGACTGAATCTAGTTCTTTTGTGGAAATGCTCAGCTCTTGTGAAATCTTGAACCTCACTAATTTACTAGATCTGTAGCACAAGAGCATCCTTGGAGCTGTAGATTTAAGAGGATTATTATAATATAAATCTATGTTACTTGAGGCATGTGGGTGGTTACTGTTTTACTATTTTAAGAGCTTCATATAGTTAAACAGTGTTAAGGATAAATATTTTAGCCCAAAATACCACAGGGCTGTGTAGAAGCTCTGCAAAACTATGCTTGGGAAACCTCCCAAGTTTAAAATCTGATCCTTATATGAATCTTCATTACCACTGAATAATGGGACTGTAGAGTCCTATTTTGTTTAGGCAGGTATTTTCAAAAACTTATTTATTTTGTAACACCTTATGGGTAGAAAGGGCAACAGGCCCTTCTTAGAAACAGAATGCTAGGAGAAGACATAAATTTTTCTTTGCCTGTAACTTATCCCCATGGAAAAAATACTGAATAAAAGCCTTCCAGGAGGCAATTGGACTGGGCACACTTTTGGTATGGGATTAAAAAATGTAAGATTTTCATTATGTTGCTAACTAGGATATCTCAATAGCCGTTTTCTAACCACAGACACTGTTCCTACCCCGTATACTGGAGGTCCCAAAAGCCTTAATTTTCTGGGTAGAGTGCTGACACTGTGCCCTTAAGTATGACTGTTCTTTTCATTGATTTGTTGCACAGCCATTAATGGGTACGGCTAGAGTTAATTTCTTTTGTTCTTTGAAAGTAAACTTTAGCTGATTATCATGTATTTATGCAATTAGTGTAATTAGAACTAACATCATAATTAGTATAAATACATGTAATGACATAAATAGAACATGTAATTACAAAACTAAATGCTTTTATGAAAATCTTTGTTTTGCTTCATGAGAGACATACTGTGTATTTCTATAAGCACTCGTGGCTTGTAAGCAGATGATTAAATTTAAAGCAAAAACAACATGGTATTTTTAAAAAGAAAGTAGGCACTCAAGGCACTTCTCACTTTTATTTATCTTCAAAGCACAAAACTGAGGCAGGAACTCCAATATGGCTCTGTGTAGAACTTAGCTGGGAGAGACTGGGATTTAACAAATGACACTGACAATTTGGAACAAGCTAACTAGAAATAACCAGATTTACCAGTAACAAAGATTCCCACATGCAGTTATTGAGTGTACCTGAACAAACAGAGAAGAGTAAGGATAATGACTGTCTTTAGCTCCTGGCTTGATCATTCTGCTCAGCTGGGGATGGAAAACAATGGTGATGGATACAGTGATGGGCCTTCTCCCACCAGGATGGCTTCTGTGAAGAAATGGAGGAACTACAAAAGGGAGCTGCTCCTCCGGGGAGAAAATGCCCTCGACGTTGTTTATTGGGTTTTTTGTTCATTTTATTTTTTTCTTAAAGAGACCTACGTTCAACACAGAAAGAAACAGAATTCTGCCAAAAACGTTTTGATCATTTAAACATTCACGATAGCAAGCAATCTGGCAACATTTTTATTCTAAAATGTTTTTATCTAAAAGAAAAATTACTGCCATAAATGCTGGTTATTTAGTTAATGGCATTCTAATCCTTCCTAAGCACAAGAGAGACACATGGCAATTTTGAATTAAATATTAAGCCTGGGTTGAAAATCTGGAGAAAATGAAGTCTTGGTTTTTGCAGCTTCCTGTACAGAGGAGAAAAAATAGACCCTGTGATATTTGAAAGGAAAGTTTTGCAGTGGAAGTCAGATTTTGAGTTGAATCCAATGATCTACAGGGGTGTGAAACAGCAAAACCCGTTAAAAACAAATAGGCTATTAATATAACATGCTTGTTCAAAAGAATACAGCTCGTACTGGGGTTTTTTAAAAGGAACCATCTTTCAAGTCCCTATAAAAGCTAACACTTCCTGTATTTAATCATGAGATAATGATCAAGTCCACTTGTGATGGCTCTTAATATTTTAAGCAGGTATGTTGTCATTACATTTAGTTAGATACATATTCAAACTATTTCAGCATGAAGAGAGGAAATCATTTAGCAAACATTCCACTACATAAATAATTTCATTTGAGACATCAGAAAATGTGTGCTTTCCCTACAGTTTAATGGTGAGGTAATGCAGGAATTCTGCACTCCATTGAGAAAACACACATTAACCATTCCAGCTTTCTGGTTTTCTCCCTAAATATTGTTACTACTTTTGATCAGTGCTGAGAAGTATCTTGCCACCTTTACTTTTTGATGGGACTGAAGTCAGTCCTACTTAGGTGACCAATTTTCTTCTCAGATCTGCTCAGTGGATCAAATATTCATCTTTTCCTTCAGGTGTGGGGCCTCCATTGTGCCTGGCTGGTGTTTCAGGCATGTGAGAAGTGAACATTACTGTAATCAAGGTCTGACATGCAAATGAACACATGTGTGCAATTACCACAGATATGGAAGGCAGAAATACAGTGTGAATATATATTTAAATTGCCAGTGAGGATATTCTATACCACCATTTTTTAATCTACCTGGAGGGTAGGAATCTCCCGAGGTTGTGGAAAGGAAATATTCCTGTCTTACATGGGTGTTAGTTCACCTGTTTGACAAAGGTATTTTCACAGATGCATGAGTGGTACAGATGTCCAATCCTAACCCTCTGATTTTGATGAACTCACCCAATAGTTAGATCTTTTCATCTACAAAATGAGGATGTTTTTGCTTTCACAGTTTCACTAAGTGAAAGTCAGAATTGCAAGGGAAATTGTAGTTCTGGTGACTTACTAGTTGATTTTATCCTGAACTGAAATGAAATGTTGAATCATCAGGCTTTTCACAAAACAAGAAGGTCAGACTAATTTTGACTTGGAAGTGTTGAAATGTGTTCTCCTGACACCCTTTGAATGAAACAGAATGTTTTGACCTTCTAATGCTCAAACATTGTGTTTTAGTTGGACCTGGATCAAAACATTTTATTTGAGGTATGATAATTGCATCTTCCTATGGTCTTTGTACACTTCCTCAGGCTTGGATTGTGGGCTTTGCTTTCTTGGATTTCCCAAGAGCTTGAGTTTCATAGTCAGATTGTCTCTCCCGTGGAATTGAACCTCATGAAAATGCCCCTTGGGTAACCTGATCCAACAAGATTGTTCAGCACAGCAGAAAGAGGAGATCCCCAAAGCCCCACAAGTACCACAAATGTGACTGAAATCCAAGGCCTTCAGTTCAATTTGGGCTTGGAACAACATAGCGTAATTTTAGTTTTCATCAAAAACATGCAATAAAAACTTCAGCAAAACCTTTCTGCAAGGAAAAATTTTCCAGTGAGAAATCATTGACAGAAAATTTAAAATCTGCTCTAATGCTTGTCCTATCACTGCATCAGCATGTTCTGAAGATTTTTTAGTATGAAAATGTTTTATGCATGTATAGTTTAGAAGAGTTGTGAGTAATATTTTAGATCAGATTCATCACTGCAAAATGAGTTCAGTAGTGTCAGTGGGAGATTTTTGTTCACTCCTCATTGAGGAAATATGTTGGATCAGTATACATCTTCACAATCCATGCACACGATGTTATTTTTATATCTTGGGAAGAGAAACTTCTGAGGGTTTGGTTTTTTGGTTTTTTTTTTTGATGGGAGGGGACTTTCAATATGCTTCTGATGTCTTGTTTAGTATGGTACAGTTCATACATGTTTCATTTCATACAGCTTGCTCATATCCAATAAAAGCAGTGTGCCATGTCCAGATCATAAAAATAATACAAAATTACTTCACTAAAAAATGGAGTGAAGAATCCAGCTAGTAATGAGAAATTGAACTTACTGAATTGACTAAATATTGGTCATGTGTTGTGTAAGATGAGTAGTCATTTAGCATTGACTTCAGACATCTTTGAATTGCCAGAGTTTATATAGTTATACTAGGAGAACCAGGCATATCTCAAGCAAATCTTAAGTTAAAGTTCTTTACATTACTATGCATTCAAATAAGATGCATTTCTAAGAGACTTTTACTGGGTTTATTCTGTCAATGCTAATTTTATTTATTTTCTTACCATGATTATTATCGTAGAAAATCTTACCCATTTATTTTTTCCTTAGAAAATTGCCTTCATGGTAGCACTAGGACTGGTTACAACAGAACATTTGGAAGGTAAGACAGCATATGTTGATTTACAGTTCAGTTTTTGAGTGAAATATTTTCTGTTGGCTTCTCTGCCAGAGCACGTTACTGAGGATTATGTTGAGATGGCTCTCAAATCTCTCCAGAGAAGGAGATTCCACAGCCTCTCTGGACAGTCTGCTCAGTGTTCTGTTGTCCTTTTGGAAAAGAAGTTCTTCCTCAAGTTCAGGAAGGACTTTCTGGGCATCAGTTTCTGCATATTGCCTCTTGTCCTGTGGCTGGGCACCATGGAGCACAGCCCAGTCCATGCTCTGACTCCTACCTGCACATATTATACACTTCAGCAAGATTACCTCTCAGTTTTTCCTTCTCCCATCCTCTGAAGGACATGAAAACTGAAAAAATGAAAATGAAAAAATCAGTTGAAATGTTACCTTTGCACAATTCTGCCCTTCAGTCTCACAATAGTGGGTGAACTTGCTGAGCCCTGCCTCCCACCCCATGGCACAGCTCAAGGGCCATGAGGACTGGCCCTGCAGCCAGCCACCAGCATGCTTGACACGGGCTGGTATTCGGACTCACTCAGTCATCATGGTCCTTTAAAAGATGTTAACAGCTGGAGGAAACAACGAAACAAAAATCCTGCAAAGGCTCTGACCACCACTGATCTGGTTGATGGATCTGTGAGGTTCAAATATGTTTGCTCAGATATGCAACAAGTGCCCTCTGCTCTCTCCCATGTGAGATGGACTTCCAGTTTTTGAATGGATTGTCTGTCATCTCTAGAGTTCCACAGAATAATGTGTAAAATAGGGGTGAAAATCTGGGATTTGTTTCATAAGATTTTACTTACTTAAGACTATTTCTCACAAAGAGTTCCTTCCCTCCATTTTCTCCACTTAGCCAAAAACTTAACAAACTTCCCATCTAATCCTGAGTTTGAATGAGAGCCTCTAGGATGTCTTCCCGGCTCCTGAATGTGACTTCAAACAAACATTGCACATAAGCTAAATGCAGTGTCACATAGTTTTCAGTTTCCTTCTTCAACCTTCCAAAAATAGCTTGCAAAAGTTAGCAGGTTTGTATCTTTCTTTGACTCAGCTTTGTTGTTTTGAAATTATAGATGAGAGGGGGAAAAAGGAGATTGTTTAGAAAATTTACCAGTGGTGTGAGTCAAGTTGGGGTGGCAGAATAGTTCTCATGGACAGAGATAATGCAAATATTTTTAAGAAAAGATCTGTACTCTGGTTTTAGTTACAAGCTCAGCTACAGCAAGTTGGTGTGATTCTAGCAGTAAAAGGAGAGAAAGCTGGTGCCTGTGTCAGCTGACAGTGATTCTTGATCACAAAAAGTGTTAATGGCAGTTGATACTTACCACACATGCCATGGACCATAGTTAGAAAAATACTTAGGAATTTCCAATGTGCTGAGTTTAAGGTTTATGTGCTTTAGACTTAGGAGCACACTTAGCTACCTTGCTGTCTCAAGTATCTACCATTTTTAGCTTGATTTCTTTTTACTAAGATTTCCAGTTCCTTGGTTTTAAGACAAGTTGTGAATTGGTGAGAAAATGCATCAGAATTGTAATGTCTCCTCAGTGTATGCAGCCAGTTTCCTGTGGGTCTTGTTGCCTGTGGGTCTTTTCGGTGTTTTTCCTCTTTAAATCTGCATTTTAGAAAATTATTTATTGTCCCAGTGACTGAGAATTTGAAAGCAGTTTAAAGAAATTTTAAGCCTTCGTAACTTTTAATCCCGTAATGGTTATAGATTGAAAATGGAAATCAAAAAGCTACAACAATTTGGGGAGAAGATTTATAATCCAAAAAAGTACAAGTGATGACTGGTTCTTGTTTTCTTTGTCTAAGGAAAAGAGGACAACTTCTGAAATTGTGCGGAAGTACAAATTAGGCTTACAACAGAGAAGACTTAATTTTGAATAATTCTATGCACTTTGATTTTATTGGAACTAATAAATTGTGTGGATTTATTACTTATGTTCAAAATGCCAGCCAGTGCTCTACTCTACTCTACACAAAGTATGGAGATGCATATTTTAAACCAAACTGCTGCAACACTCACCATGCAGAATCAATTCTTGAAGACAAATTCACTTTTTTATATTCCTACTAACATTAAATAAATGGTTCCAACCAAGAGCTATTTACTATGGAAAGGGTATTTCTTCAACAGAATTGGTGATTACAACTGTCAAAAATGTCCTTATAGCTTTCACATCCTAAAGGTTATTATTTTACTGCTCTGTCATGTTTGCAGTTATCAGTCATTGCTATTTATCAGGAAGCAGTGGTCATTACATAGTTCAGTTTATTTAAAAACTTCTAATTATTTCTCAATTTCACATTTTTTGAATTTAACTCTGTCCAGATTGGATCGTTAAAAGCTTATTCATTTGATATATTTAATTCACAGTGTTACTGTTTTTCTTAATTTTATTCATTAATTTTCTGGTGAAGGGCTGAATCCACTTCTATGTGGATTTCTCTATCTGCCTATCAGCCTTTTCACCTAACCTCCACATGAGCATTCCCTGCCTGGGAAAAGAGCTCTGTTCTGCAGAGCCTGAGTGTGAGGCATCTTTACCAGTAAATGAACACAGCTGCTTCCAGTGCCTGACAGTCTGCAGGGTACAGCTTTCCCTGAAGATAAATTGCCATCACGGGCCTCATAGAATGACCATGCAGACTGCTTATTGGTGAAGGCAGCAGCTCATTGGAGTTTGGCCTCCAACATAAAGCTATCTTCATTCATCTTTGTCAAATGTATTACAGTTTAATTTTTCCTCTTTGGTTTCTATTTTTATAATTGATAAGCTAAGGAATAAGATAGCTCAATTCTGTGATGCAGTGCATGGTTGTAACATACTCAGTCTCTTTCTCTATAATAATAGAACACCTTTTAGCATTACAATTATGCAAAAAAAAAAAAAGGTAGAAAGCAAAACTTTAAAAGAAGAACCTTTAGTTCAAGTCATTCTAAAAATACATATCTTGGTCCATCTAGATTACTGAAATATTTATTATATCATCAATTGAAACAAATTTATTGCACCCTGTACTGAAAAGTACACAATAATTTTTAGCAGATGTAACAAGTAAGAAAAGAGCACACCAGGGTATGCTTTTGCCCTGTCTAGGTGTAATTATTGACAGAACCATTCTAGATGTACATAGATACATGGTATTTTTGTTTCCATACAGAAAGTGCTCTCCCTCCCTGATGTCTGCACAGGGTTTTGTACATCTCAAGCTGTTTCCATTCATTACTCTCTGTCTCTTCATTTCCATCTATTCCCACTGCTATTACTTTTCCTCCCAGCCAGCTCTTATCTCTGTACCATAGCAATGCCTCTTCAAAGCTGCATTCCAGGTATCTGCCATATGTGTGATTCAGACCCCACCAGATATTTTCTGTTGCCTTGATGAGAGGACATACTGAAGAAATTTCCTCTATAACTTGGGACCAAGAAGGGCAGAGAGCAACAGATCCATCACTGTCCTTTTATGAGATGCTTGGCCCAGTTACATACAAAGAAATATCTGCTGCATTGAATTCTTTGATTCTTTTTCTGGGCCATTGAAAGTCAAAATGCTTGTATCCCTGCGACCAATTCTGGAAGACCAAGCCTTCCCTAACTCCATTTTTTTTTCTCTGCACTGCCATGGCAGTGCTGAGATGCTGCAAACCCTGAATTCACTGATAAGGGTCCTGAGCCTGGCTGCAAGAGCTTCAGTTCCAGCTCACACTGCTGAGACCAAAGGAAAGAGTCAGCAGAGGGCCACTTCCTCTGTTTTATTGCTGCACCAAGGTTCCTCAGCTGAGACATCTGTTACCTTTGGGCCTTGAGAGCATTCTCCTTGTAAGAACTGACACTGACATCAAGAACAACATCTCTCTTCTGTGGCTTTGACAGGCCACTGGATCTGCATGTAGCACTCATCCTGCTGCTGAGGCGCAATTCCCTTTAGATGCTTTCAAAGAGCCTGGGAGCTTTGGGATGGATATTTCAGCACAGACACATGAGCATTGCTTAGGAGATATTTTCACAGTAGGACAGAACTGCTTCCCAGACAAGATCCTGTGTTTTGGAATCTGCATAGCGTGGATGATGTTAATATGATGCTACAGTGGTTACAGCCGAAGCATTTATCTCACATCTCAGTGCAGCTCCAGATCACACATTTCTTGGTGATGAGATTCTATGCAGCCCCTTGAATCACGTGGCAGCATGTGACAGCTTGTGTCAGGCTGTGAATAGCAGCCTGCCTGTGCTATTTGAACTGCCCTAGGAGAAGACACTTCCTTAAGATGGGAGGTGACATGTCACTGTGCCATAGGAAAACCCAGCTAATAGTTGCTCTCATGTTTTTCTTGCCCATCTAGTTTCCTTCTGACACATCGCTCACTCCAAGAACAGCAGCTTAGCCAATAGTCTTGTGTGAAGGAAAAGTTTTATATCCATATTTTGGAAGTTAGGCCAGTACAAAACCTGTACAAAGTGTTGGCCTTGTCTCTAGAGACACCATGGTCAAGACATGACCAAAATACTGACACCCTGTACTGTAGCAATATTTAAAATGGTATATAGGAATAATCAACACTTGGGTGTTGGAAACCAGAAAGGCATGAGAAGGGTGCTGGAAACCAGAACTAAGGATCATAAGCATCCTGAAAGCTCAGTTTATCTTACTGTTGGATTACAGGTGGGAGGTCTTGCTCAATATCCTGAAGGCTATTTTCTGGTGCTGAGGGTGTTCTGAGATAGACCTCTTTAGCTCAGACATTGTGGAAATACACCAGACTCCTGCATAATCAGAAGGTGTCCTGAGTTTCTGTTGGATGTGCTCTGGGGTCTCTGTGCTGAAGAACATGCTCCTGCCAGTTCCTCTTCTTCTGAGACAGAGCAAGACAGAGCAGAGGTATCGCCACCATGGGGGAATTTAAACTAACCAGATCCCTCTGGTACCTCAGAGCAGAGTCTAAACTTTACCTTACAATATTCACATAGGAAATATTTTGGAATACAGCACACACTTCATGTCATGGGATGGATGCTGTGGCTCTCCTTGCTAAAGTGTGTCTAGGGTTTATAATCAAGATAATAGGCTCTAAAAGACATGCTTATAATAGTCTCAGCATTCTGAACTGACGTCAAGAGCTGGAAAAAGAAATTCCATATGATGTAAATGGAATCCTAGCTCAGATCAAAGTAGCATTAAACATACAGATTTCTGGGGCTGAGTGATTTGCTCTCTCTCTCTGTGTTTACAGAATTGTGCAAATGGTTGCTAAACACAGTCCTCAGCATGTGCTACCTTCAGTAGGTATCACCATTTAGTGGAAGGGAGTTGTGGAAGTTTAGTGGAAGGGAGAAGTGGGCTGCAGTCCAAAGAGCCAATCTGTGTGCTGGTGTTTTCAGTGACACATATACACACATATGACTCATAATGACATTTTGCAAGCTCAGGATTATGAAGTGGTATGCTTCTGGGTGGATAAATCATCCCAGCCTGGTTAGAACTGAATCCAGCCGTGCCATTTCAACTATGCTTTTTCTAGCCTCCATGGAGGAAAAGTAATGTAAATTGAATTTAGGAAGTTCTCTGTGCTTTCATATTATATGAACTAAAGGCTTAATTACTTTACATGTTTCCCTTCTGTTAATAGCAGACATTGAGAGTACTTTGAAGGCTCTCTGATGATGCCAGCTGAATATGTGTCTGAAGGGATCATGATAAAATTTTTGTAGGGCAGCAGAAGTCTACCTTGAAGGAAGGAAAAAATAAAAAGTGCCTGTAAATCTCACAAGGAAAAGCTTATTAATGTCAAACCTTGAACTGCAGCAAATATCAGTGCTGATGTAATCCAATTATACTTTAGAAACTGAAACAGCACAAAGCTCAAGGGGCTGAGGGTAAGATCATCTTGCTTAACAAGTTATATCTACATTTTTCCCTGATGAATGGAAATACACAGTTCATGTTCCTTTCCATGGTTACAGAAATCCAGAGCAAGCGTCAGGAAAGAAAGAGAAGAAGCACAGCAAATCCAACCTACAGTGGACTCTTGGAAACAGAGGTACTTTATAATTCCCTTTTTTTACCACAGTTCTATTTCATATCAATAGAAGGTTTAAGTGTTTCTTACTAAATATATATATATGAATGCAGAACCACAGATACGTGTAAAGAGATACTGATGTAGAAAAGAAATAAAGAAAATATCTCATCTTAGTGGCTAAGCAATAGGTTTTCACCACACAACGTCACTTGGTCCAAACAAGAATTCATCTTAGTCTTGATAAAGGCCAAAAGGACTAAATTAATGTGTGACCTAATTACTCTTTTATCTACAAAGGCAGTCCCTTTAGATCATATCTAAGAACAGAAGTGCTGCATTATGTTCAAATGTGCATTGCTGTTTCTCTTATGTGCCAAATAATAAATGGAGTTATTTGCCCTTTTTATTAGTGACATTCATAAAAGGGGCGTGTTGGTTTAAGAATCAGTGTGGTCTGCAAGGGGCATAGAAACTTGCATAATAAATATAATAATGCATTATTAAAAATAAAATGCTCTGGATAATCTCTGTTGTCTGTTACGCTCACACTGTTGCATTTAAAGTAGTATCAGAATTTGGTTCTGCATAATATTGGGTTGGAAACTCGGTGTAAAAGCAGCATATAAATAGGCTTAACTTCTGAATTTTTTTTCTTTGTTTCTAAACTAACATATATGCATTTATTCAGCTAATTAAAAATTCACCTTAAAAATGTCAGCACAGTTTGGGTTTACTGGCTGAACTTTTGGAAATGAAATGGAACTGAAATGAAACTCAGTTGCACCCAGGTCTTTGTTTAAGCAAGGCTTCTCTGTGTTCTGAGTCCTCTAAGACTAAGGAAAGTGATTTTTAGGTATAAGTGATGCAGAATTTCTGGTATGCCAGTATTTCAGATTTCTGTCTCTGTGGGCAGATAGCAAACAGAGGAGGCTAAGAAGAAACCCACCGCTGCAGTCAAACTGCTGAGTCACTTAATTGTTCTTTTTTTGAAAGCATTGGAGATTTTTATACTCCAGAGAAGCTCTGGGCACTAAAGTTCTTCAGAATTCCTCAGCTGTTTCCTTCAGTGCAAATACTGATGCCCATACGTGCAGTATTTAACACAGTAGGAACTTTAGCCTTGCTAGCATTAAATCTGTAGCTCCTTAGACGTTTTTGTCCTGATTATTAAAATACTTGCAGATACTTGCAGCAGAGTTTTGTAGCTGTAGCCTGATTGGTGTTTGTGACAAACTCTATTACCTTGGAGCAGAGGTGGAAGATGGCCTGCTGCACCCCTAGTTCATACTTCTCATCATATCTATTCTCAAAAGCATATGCTGAAATGAAGGATGGCACGGAGAAAGAAATGTCTGTGAAAGACTCCTGTGGCTGATCAGCTGTGTCCTCATTAGGAGCTGTCATTAAGTACTGACCATGGGGAATGCTATTCGAGTAAAATGGAGGCAGATGGTTTTTCTCTGATCAATTAGCTGCTCAGACTGATTTGCTAATCAGTGAGTTGAGGTATTTGTGACATTTCAGGCATTTTGGTGCAGTTTCATTTAGTCTACTGAATGATCTTTAATTCATGATTGTTTAAATTGAAATTGCATATAAATTAGACTTTTTATTTGCCAACACCCCTCAAAATGGCAGGAGCACAGCATTTGTAGTGCTGATACTAACTTTGATGGCAAAAATGTGATCATGTCTTCACTTGACTGGCATGCTTTTTCTTTTCAAGGTTTTGTTCTTAAAAAAATGAGATACCATTTTATTTTCCTACCCTCAGTAGCCTTTTTTTTAATTGAAAAGGGTTAAGTTTCAGGCTGGTTGTTTTTTGAAGAAAGAAACATGTATTCAAACATCAATTCATTAACAGTCTGGCAGGCACCCATCTATAAGAGGATAGTTTGTTCACCACAGAATAATTTAGTAGCAAAACCCCTCTAATTTTCTTCCAAGCAGAATCTAGCAACATCTAATGGAGGGAAATGGTGCTGTTTCCAGTCCTGCTGTACAAGTATTGGATGGCTCAGAGAAACAATTCGGGGTTGTCTAGGCTATTAATGAAGCCTCACTTGCTATTGACCACAGCTTGTACCATCAGACCAGGCTGACCATGGGCTGCTGTAGATGAGTTAAACATCTCAGACAGGTTTGCAGTGCTCTCTGTAAGTTTGGTGATCTCAGCAGATTGAAATCACTGCCAGCTCTTCAAGGTCCTGCACATTCACTTCTGAAGAGGAAATATGTTGCTAAGGCCCTCGCTCATTGCTTGCAAATATAGTATGCTCCTCTGAACTGTAGGCAGGTGTCACATAGGTAGCAGTGTTTTTCCTGCAGGTGAGAAATCCATCACCATTTCTATATATGCAAATAAATATGTCATCTCACAGCAACAATTTTCCCTTATGGACGTTGTTGGAGTTAGTTTTGCTGTAGTCTTGCTCTTACCAGCCCATGCAATGTATCTCGCAGCCCCATCAATAACATTTACAATTTGTATTCCTCTCTTCTTAATAAAATCTAATGCACAATAAACTGCTCTATGAAACACTTGTTAGAAAGGTAAATCATGCAATTGTTTGTCTGACTGTGTCAGTGGCCAGTCTAAATAGCTCTTGGAGACCTGGTTAGGTATGAGGTAGGCCCATGGAGATTGATAATCTGAAATATAAGAGACAACCAGAGCACTTTGCAATGACATGGGGGTTGGTTTCTTTTCCCTTACAGCGGAAACGCCTCGCATCGAATTATTTGAATAACCCCTTGTTCCTTTCAACGAGAGGTAAGCATATTTTTAAATGAATATACTGCTATTCTAATGACATGTTAAAAATGTGTTAGTAGGAGTTCATATGAGTTACTGTTAGGATGCCACAGGGCATTACATTGTGCAATATCCCTATTTTTCAATATGGAATGAAAATAGATGGTTTTCCTGCAAAAACAATGGTAGGATAAGTCTAAAGGTCACAATTGTATAGAAATGGATCCAAAGCCTCAGCAATCAGTGGAAAATCTGATCTCTGGCACTTTAAGCACTATGCAGTGAGAGAACTGATTGAAGAAATTAGTGTTGCCAACCCCAAGTACTTAAAAATATATGTTGAAAAATAATTACTATTTTAGGCTTTTCATTTACCTCTTTCCACCAGCTTTAAGAAACCTCAAACACTAGAAATTTCCCACAACTTTTACTTCACTAACAAGGGCTGAAAACCAGTTTTTCTGGTTCCAGGTAGTAGAGCCATAAATCTAGACCTGATGACATTGAAGATGCCTTCCAGTCTTGTATTTATAAGAACTTCAAATCTGAAACTTCATAGTAAATGCCTTGAGAATTCACAAGTCAGAGGAGCCATTTGGGGATACTGATAATTAGCTCATGGGAAGAAGCACATTTCAGCAAAAAAGTGCAACACAGAGAAGACAAAGAGTTGGGACATGTGAGGTGAAACACAGAGAATGTTGAGTATAGTTTAATTCTTCAGACAAGACCCATGTAGTGTTCTAAGGAGGAAAGTGAGAAACTTGTATTTCAGAAGAGGAGACAAAGCCAGTAAAGAAATTTGATTCTGTCCTTGCCCTTGTTTTGCCTTTGTAACTTATTCTCTATTGAGATGCATTAGAGGTAAAGGAAGAGACACCTTTTTGTAAGTTAAATATTATTTCAGTATTAGGAGCATTTGCAGGGATAATTGTAATTGAGAGATGAAGTTTTGACAGTTTTTCAGTGTTTGCTTGATCGCCCTGTCAAGCATCATCTTTAGTGCTTGAGATTCACTTTTCTGCCTCTGCCTTGACTTCTGCTCCACAGGAGCACAGACTGAATGGGAGTGGTGCTTCTCTCTGCCTTCAAAACTTCACAAGCCAGATACAGACACTTGGCCTACTTACTGTATGCCTGTAATGTGTTTGGTCTCAGGGGACAGGAGAGGTTATTACAGTAAACAGCTATGATGGCATGCCTCTTAGCAGGAAGCCAGGCTCATGTGAGCCCCACTGGAAAGAACATTATTCCTGGCTCAGTTTTATCTTCAAAATTAAAATTGTAATTTATTGTTTTTCTTATCATAGCGCTTTTTTCCCCATTTAAACACATATGAGAAATCAGGACAGAATGGCATTGTTAGCAAGTTGTGCTGCCAGCCCCTTGGTGGGTTTAAGTTAGTATTTGATATCTCTGACCTTCTTTTCATTACATGTTTCTCATTTTATTTGCAAGGAAGTAGGAAAATGACAGAGCTCTACTGATGCAGCTGTCTTGGAGCTTCCTGAAAATCAGCAACCTCTCTCCTTAATCACTAATTCCTCTTTGAGTCCTGTATCTTTGGTTTTTCCAGAATATGTGCTGGAGTTCTGCATGTTCTGAGAATGTTGAGATGGACTTCTTTATAGCAGAATTCCCCACCTCGGATTTTTTTGGCACCAGCACTGTTTTGCTGGATGTTTTGCAAGTGTTGAGCAGAAGGCAGGTGCTGTCCCAGATTGCTTGGCTCTGCAGTGATGAAGTTCTTCAGCTTCAGTGCAGAGATGGCTGCCCCTTCTCTTATAAAGTGCTCCTTTAGAAATATTGTCCTCAGTTTAATTTTTCAGCAAATAGAAGAGGGAATTGGAAATGTTTTAAGAAGTGTAAAACTTTGTAGCAAAAGTGAGCTGAAAAGACAAATAAACAAACAAGAAAAAAACCCCATGATGTCCAGGAAACAGCTGTCATTTCTGGAAATACAGAAGAGGACAATTCTTGTAAATTTTAATCAAAATGTTAATTAATCAGGATTCATTTATATTAAAATGTCTTATCCGAAATGAGGTCACATCCCCTGACATGTATCATTTCTACAAAAGATTCATAAATTATCAAGCCTCTATTTATCTGAATAACATTTATATCCCCTGAGTAATCATGGTGTCATACAGTGGTGGATCTTTGTGTGTGTATTTTTGGGTATGAAGTAACATCTACACATTTTATAGGTCTGTGATTATTTATGGAACTCATTGCCAAAGTATACTACAATTCTTGAAAGAAGTAGAGAAATTTATGGAAGAAAAAAATCGATCAAAGGCTGTTAAATATAAAAATGAAAATGCAAGCTCAGGGTTAGGGAAGCCCAATTACTGCCAGCATCAGAAGGATGCTTCTGGATTTGCTCAGTGTTTGCCCTGTTCTTGCACTCTGTGCAGGAGTGGCAGCACTGTATGCTGTTAACAGAGGACTTGGGCATTTACAACCTGTGGTCCAGGTTAGGTGAAGCGTTTCTTTATTCTCGAGTTCCAAGTCCCACATGTGTGTGCGGCCTGCTCATGTGTACATCTTCATGTGTACATCAGTGTGTAAAACCAGTGTGTACTGGCAGGAGGGGACTCAGGTGGGTCTGATATGAGGGATCACAATGGGGCAGCTGTATTCCCACTCTGATCAGAGGCACCTGAAGGAGGACAGGAGAGAAATATCAGTTTGGTTGTCTCCACTTTCATCCAAATAAAGGCCTGTCCATTACGTGTTTTTCATTGGGACAATGTGCTCCAGCCCCGTACAAGAGCACAATTGAACAGCTGGAGCTGTGCCAGGGACATAGTAGACTGGATATTAGGGAAAGGATCCCTCTCCCAGAAGGTGCTGGGCACTGGACAGGCTCCCCAGGGAATGGTCACAGCCCCAAGGCTGCCGGAGCTCCAGGAGCGTTTGGACAATGCTCCCAGGGATGCACAGGGTGGGATTGTTGGGGTGTCTGTGCAGGACCAGGATCTGGACTCAGTGATCCTTGTGGGTGCCTTCCAGCTTAGGATATTCTGTGATTCTATGAAATAGCAACAAAAATTGCAACACACTGTGCAGTTTCCATAAAGTTCTTGATTTTTTCTGGCTTTCTTATTTTTGGACCAAAGTGTATTGAATTCCATAATTTTTAATTTATTTTTTAATGGAAGGCTTGACCTGCTTTCAGGAGAGCTCTATTGGTTCTTGTTCATATCAGGTTGTGAATACAATCACTATAGACTCAGTTCATCCAAAGGCAACTGGTGTTCTGGGTTTGATGAGAAGGAGCTGACCATTTTGTCCAGGAATCAGCTCAACATTTAAATCTGTGTTTAACAATTAGTTAGAGGCACTTATTTCATACTCCACGTTAAGTACACTGCTGGTTCAGGGCCAGCATTTTCAACACCTAGCATGCTGAGGTCCTTCAGGAAGACTTTTTGACTATTGGCATGTGGAGAGCTCTGCATGAAAATTTCGGAAAATTTCAAATACTATGACATTTTAGCATCAGACTTTTGGACATGGGATTCCTGCAATGCACATTTTTAAATCTCAAATGCTAATTCCATTGCTTGCTGTTATATTCTTTCTTGCCTGCATAAATTCTGGCAATGTCCTGATCTCCTATGCCACATCTTAACTAAAATTACTCCCAAAGCTGAGAACTAGCTACCTCTGCAGCAATGTATTTTCCACTAATCAGTTTTCTGCCCTTCTTTTACATGCTAGCAAATGAGGATCCATTCTGGAAGGTATGTGTGACAAAGTTTGTGTTTTAACAGGTATCTTTCTCATCACTGTGTATTCAGTGCTTGCTTCTGATTATTGTAGTCACCCTCAAGGCACCTCATTGCAGTATTCTCTTCTCCCACTTAACTAAATCTTTGAATCCCTAAGCTAGAATTTCAAAGAGATGAACTCTTGGGCTTTCACGTGCAAGACATGTTTAGTCCCTTTGTTGATTCCACTGATTGAGAAATTGCTAGTCCAGATTTATGAGTTTAATGAAAATAAATGAGTAACCACTCTAGTTTGTAAAGAATAAATCTCTTTATATTGCGGTTAAATTAAGATCCTTTGAGCACGTAGTTTATAAAGAGTAATATTTTGGAGAGTGATTTTTTTGACAGGACTGGTTTAGAATTCGAGCCTACCTAAAACTGCCATGAAACTTTTTAATTACTATTCCTAAAAATGAAGACATGCTTGTGGAATTAAAAAATATAAAATTACTCTTCTAGTTGCTGCAAAGCCAGTAGGAAATTTTTGATTTTTTGTAATGGTTCACAAGGCATGAGAGTTTCAAAATCAGTGTATCCTTTACTAAAAAAAGTAATTAATGTTGCCACCAGATTAGCATAGCAATCTACTACATGACATTGTAACTTCGTTGATGAGTCTTAGTTCATGTTATGTATTGCTTCAGACAAAGGCCTAATCGGTCTTGTTGGAGAAAGGTTGTCAGAGCAAGTCTGAGCAGAGAATAATTAGTGCCAGGGAGAAAGAGGCCAGAGGAGCTCACAAAAGAGGGTGTACAGCCCTAGGCTGTGCTCCAGCCTCCTGTTTCCCCAGCTGCCTTTTGAGGCAATGAGCATGAAACATGGAACTGTGCTTCTTCCCAAGAACACTTTTCTTGCTTGCTTCCTTCTGTTTGGGCATGAAGGACAAGTGATCCCCACATTAACTCTGATCCAGAACAGAGCCATGCATGGGGATACATGTGTTTTAGTAACACACTGGCAAAGAAAAAAATGAAATCATTCCTATGTCGCAATCTGGCTATATTCACCAATTCTCTCGTGTTTGATTAGTTAGGTTTTATGTTTCTGGTTCAATTTATGGAACTTGCTTCTGTCTCATTTGTTGTTTGTATTTGTTGCTATCATATATCTATTATTTCTGTCTTCTGTGTCTGTCAGGGTCCTTTTGATAATTAGATTTCGTGTTTGAAGGAGCCTGTCTGCTGCAGTAGAGGCTTTGAATGCTGTATAGAGAGAAGTTCTCAATGGATTGACTTTACCCAGGGCACCCTTCTCTTGCAGAACGAGATCCATCACGATGAGCACTGCACTGCTTGCAAGTGTGGAGTTAACTTGCAGCCCTGTGGCACATGTCCCAGAGCATATCACCTCAACTGCTTGGACCCACCCCTCAAAACTGCACCCAAAGGGCTCTGGGTCTGCCCAAAGTGCCAACAGAAGGTAAGCTGCATGGAGCATGGTATACCAAGAAGGGAAAATGGGAGACACCTCAAATTTGTGTACCCCTAAACAAATCTAACCTATGGTCATAACTCAGTGGACTGCATTAGATAAAGAAGTACTGAGAGGTTTTTAGTGCAGTTTGCTGTATTGTTTTCTGTTATTTTTCACCATCCTAGAGTTAGAACATACATGGAGTGCTGTAGCTTGCCTGTAATTGCTAAGAATTGTCCTCTTAAAATGTCTCTTCAGTTCCTTCAGCACCTTTCTTTACAGTAACACCACCAGCATGTAGCCAGACAAAGAATGTAAATCTTAGACATGAGGGAGGCAGTGTCAGAAGAAGACACTGCTCACCGGTGGATCTGAAAGGTGTGAGGAGAAAACTTCCTTTTCTTTAAATCATGTTTGTTACACACAACTGTTTATCACAGTTATGTGACATATGCTAAACTGTCTAGTTGCTGTGAATAATACTGACTGCATGAGTAAGAAAAAAATTACTAAAACACTAGAGTGTCACTAAAGTGTAGATTCTGTGCCATAGAGTTCCTTGTGCTTAGCCTTAAGATCACTTTTATGTTCTGAGACAAGGACCCAAGTTCTGGTCCTGCCAAACTGCAAGGCTGGAGCAAATATTAATATGTGTTTTTTTGGAATCCTAACCATTTATTGTTTCCCTGGCTTATAGGTGTTAAAGAAAGATGACAATGTGCCATGGACTGGAACTCTGGCTATTGTTCACTCCTATGTTACTCATAAAACAGGTAGGGATTAACTCAGCCACTGACAAGGGATTCCCTGCTCATGGTAGGCAGTGCCATTTGAGTCCTTAACTGAAATATTGAACTAGTGTTACAGTGCTGCCAGGTCTGATGGTGTAGGTCATAGGGCCATAAGTGACTGGGCAGAGCAGACCTTTTCTCTCCCCTTCCCCTTGGTCTGCTCCTTTGCCATCTTCTCTCTGTAAGGAAGTTGAGAGTGATCTCTCAGGAACTTCACTCTCTGGAGGAAGCTGTCATCAAAGTGGTGCCTTCCCTGAAACAGTGATGAAAACAGGATTTTGAGGCAGAATCATTGTGAGGCATAGACAGGATAAGCAGAGTCATGTCATTGGGTGTGTAGCACAATGTCAAACTAGTGTCCCAGACACCAGAGCAGTACCAACTTCTAATTGTTTCAGTGTTATGTGGTATGGCAGCCACTTGAGTCCCATGCTGTGTGACAGCTGTGCATTTAGCATTGTTCTTTTTTAATTCCCTGTTGCACTGTTACAAGAGGCTGTTTGGGGCATTAGATCATATTTGTAAGGACCTTTATGGAGGTCTGGCACAGTTATAATTGTGCTTTTCTGTCAGGGTCATTCCAAGGGTCTGGCCTCTTCCTGAATACCATTCACCTCTTCCTTGGAGACCTCCAGGGTCACATGTGGTCTAAGGATGCATTTTAGTTCACCTTAAAGGTGCACTGTACCTTTTGGGTTGTCCTCCTGTGTACTAACCATGAACATAGACACATACACAGAATCCCAGAACCATTTAGGTTGGAAAAGACCTCCAAGTTCATTGAGTCCAACCTGTAATTGATCCCACCTTGTCAACCAGCCCAGAGCACTGAGTGCCATGTCCAGTTGTTCCATGGACACGTCCAGGGAAGGTGACTCCACCAAGTCTCTAGGCAGCCCCTTCCAATGCCCAACCACCCTTTTCGTGAAGAAATACCTGCAAGCAGAAACTCCAGATTTCTTTGGCTGTACCTGCTGACAAAAGGCTAATGAGACTTTAAACTCACTATGCAAAATACCTGCTTCTGCTTTCTGTCCTCAAGCACACAGTACATCCTTTTCTTAACCTCTGCATCCTTAATCTTATTGTTCCACAGTCAAAGAAGAAGAGAAGCGAAAATTGTTAAAGAGAAGCAGTGAGCTGAAGAGTGAGCATAGACAGCTAGAAGAAAAAGATCGACTTCTCAACAGTGCAGTGAAGGTAGGACACCTGATGGGGACACAGAGTCTCCTGAAGAGATGTTTATAAAGAATTTAAGCCCAGAAAAATGGTACTTTGTGGCTAGAAAATGATTCAAGCTCCCAATCAATAGATTTCCAAGTGTGAATGTGTTCTCTCTGAGGAAGCGCAGGTGCATTTTCTTTATGCACAAAAGCAAGCCACTCTGGCAGGCTGAGGAGGAGAAATCACTTGAATTCCTGTGGCAAAACACACACAAACAAAATTCCACAAATAGCCATGGCTGCCTTCCTTGTAGTTGCATCCATAGCTCTGAGCTACTCAATGACTTCAAGGCACTTCCGTCCTCTAGGTGAGTTCAGTCACAAGCATGTCCACAAGCAGTGGTAGCTGCTTGTCCATTAGCTCAAACCTCTTGATATTAAGTAGAAAAAGCTATCTTTACTGAATGTTATAGCATCTCTCCATGACTGGACATGGACTATTTTGTCTCTCCAAACTAATTGCAAAGCTCAATGTCGTCTGGAGGTATCTTCCATACATGTTGTGCTATGAGGAGCAGTCTGGCTGAATGGGCTGAATTCAAAGCCTAATTCCTACCCTTCATGGCTGAAGGAACTAGCTGGGGCTACCTCCCTCCTGAGAGGTAGCTGTTTAGTTTGCATGGCAGCCTTGATAAATATTTGACACTTCCTTACCTTGAAAGAAAAATCGAAGTGGCAGCTGCAGGAGTAACTGGTCACTGCTTGTTTTACCATTGCAGTTATCCAGAGAAGGCATGTTAAAATATTTATCATGTAAAACAGAGTGGAAGGAAAAACAATAACTTATTCAAAGACATCACTGTATATTCCCTGACCATGTGCATAGCACTAATGGAACCACACATGCATGTAGTAGGTAGGAGAGTGCAGTGGGCTGAGGAATTTGGAAGGAAAAGCTGTCAGCTATCAGGTGTGTGTCATGGCTGTCAAAATCAGTAAGATTTCTACCTAAGCAGAATCAGGTTCTTTCAATGGGCAACACTTATTGAAATGGTAATATCAGCCAATGATTATATTTATTGGAAATGGATCCACTTGAAAGGAGAAAATAAATTAAAGGTATCCCAGTACAGAGCAATTTCATTCTGACATTTTAACAGAGATTTATATGTAAATTAACATTCTTATACACCCCACAGCTGCAATGGTAAAAACAGAACATAATTTATCTTTCATCTGAAATTTCATCTCTCTAAACCAACCTCTGAGCAGCTCCACAGAGTTGCTTTCCAAACAAGTTGATTTTCAAGTGAGCATTTCCCATGTCTCCAGGACTGGAGAACCCCTATCTCTGGGCAGTCTGTACCATAGCCAAAGAGGAGCAATCTGCAGACAAGTAATTGGTTTGGTCAAATCCTGGGCACACTGGGAGGAAGAAAACAGGTTTCAGATATTAGAGGCCACTGTCCCCTTTCACCTTGCAGACAGACTCAGGGTGTGGGTCTGTCCCTCACAGAAGAGTGGGGTGCTGGATGCAGCAGTCCATGGTTGGGAAGGGAAAGAAGAATTACTGATTCTTCCCATCTCTTCTTGGAGAAATAGAGGGTTTGGGGTGCCTTTATTTAGCTCCTGCTTTCATGTCAATTTACATGGAGGTTTTTATTTCAAATTATGGGTTTGGTCACCCTGAGAGATGAAAGCTTTCTTGCGAGTGCTCTGGTATAACAGTTGTGTCTTGGAGCAAAGTTTTGTGCCAGAAAAATGTTGATACCATGTTCAGTGAGATTAATGCATCTTCACAGTGCCTATTCCCTGAAATGTGTGGCACATATGAAATGCATCCTGGTGAGGTTCAGCCACCAAGCATTTATCAGGGTCCTTTGGTAAGGGTGAGAGACCTGAGTGGTGCCTTCTGTGTTTTCCACAACACAGCTATTGCACTCTCATGCCAGGCATCTCTGTGGAGTGCAGAAGGTGTTCCTGCCAGGCTATCTACAGGATGGAGTCAGAAACATCCTCCAAATGCATTTTGCCTGGGAAGAATATTGTTCCCTCAGACAGCTGCTGCAATGTGTGCAGCACTGCTGATTACTCCATTTGTTAAGCTGTGGTTTTGCTTTCCCCAAAGGAGAACATACTTCATTTGAGCAGAGTGCACACCCAAGGCACCAAAGAATGTTTGGAGAGATGTTTGACACCACTTTGAATGTATTCTCAGTCTTTCCTTCTCTCTCCCCTTCTCTTTATTTGACAGAAATGCTTAGAGCTAAAAACCAGCCTGATGGCCCAGCAGAAAGGGACTCAGTCATCATTGGAACGTCTCAAAACCCTCATTAGACTGATACAAAACGAGCAGATGATTCAGGTTACCATGACAACCACCACCACCACCTCCTTGCTATCCATCCCCTGGATCAAACCCTCTGCTGCCTCTGCTGTCATGCACAAAGCCTTGCAGCCATCCCAGGGTAACAACTGACAAGAGTCGGCCGTGCGAGGTCTGAGGAAGGGGCGACGAGAAACTTTGTGCACATGAGCAGAGGAGAGATGAGACTGGAACAAATGACAGAAGGAGCAATCTCAGTTTTGATACACTTAGAGACTTGCAGACCAGTCAGCCCAGTTTGTAGGTCACTGTGGCAGCAGGTTCCCACAGAGCGGGCTGTGCTGCAGGTTCGTATTTGCCAAGACCTTCAGTGCTTATGACATTTTGTTTTGTTATGTTGGCCTTAATGCATTTATGACTGAGGATGAACAGGAGAAGCATGGCTGATAGGAAGCAGGATAGCCTTTTGTGGTGGCAGACAGGCTTTCTGTTCTAAGGAGAGAGGAGTTAGTGAGGTATTAGAGAAGTAGTTGGGCTGAAAGCTATGTGTGTGGGGGGGAATCGGTGAGATAACCAGAAACTGAGCTACTTAGCACTTGACATGGATTGTTTTCAGAGGAACAAGTTTGGCCCCATGGATTCAGGTGAGCTGGAGATGGGGTCGCTGTGACCAGAACAGCATCACGGACACTCACAGAGCCTTGGAAACAAAAGATCTTTTTTTTCCATATTATTAGACTTGAGAATTGCAAATATTTAAATAAAGAAACTGTATGAAGTTAGCATTTCTAGTAAAATATTGAAGTATTTTCATGCTGATGCTTCTGTATATGCGTTCCAAAATATTTTAAAAATACGACTGTAAAACTCCTTTTGCAGGTCCTTTTTACTTATTTTGCTATTAGTGTATTTTTCTCATGGAGTTTTTGTGCAAGGTTTAGCATCAAGCATAACAGTGGATATCTTTGACAGTTTGGGTTTCATTTTTAAAGAGATTATTTTGTGGTTTTCTGTCTTTTTGTTAATTTTGGATTATTTTTTTTTAAAAAAAAGCAAATAAATATTCTGGTTTTTGTTTCTTGTCAGTACAGATAATATGCCAAAAAAATAACTTAACATTTTTGTACTGCATTTTTATTGTTAAAGATATGTAACATTATTTTTTTAGGTTTTGGTTTGTTTTGTTTTGTTTGGATTTTTTTTGTTTGTTTGTTTGGGGTTTTTTTGTAGAAATATCTGCTGAAATGGTACAGGAAAAAAACTGCCTCAAGGGGTTGTTTCTCGAACTGGAGACTCAAACTCAAGACTTTTAGGGGAGGGCCAGGGCATGGAAAATTAAAAGGGTTTGGGAGTATTTTGTTTTTGGAAACTTGATTCCTTTTTAACATTTTATTGGATTTTAGCATATTTGGGAAGTGTTTAGCATTAGCCTGAGAAAATCCCAGTGCACTTGCTTGTTTTACTAGCTGGTCTTCCTGATTCTGCAAGGTCCTGCCTGGTCTCCTGCAGTGCCTGGGAAGGTGCTGATGGACACCAAGGTTTTCTCAACTCACACTCCCCAGTGCCATTGTCTCTGTCCTTATGAGTTCTCCATCAATTAGCACAATAGGTACTTATGGAAAGCCACCAGAGCAGGACACAAGGCTAGTCTCTCACATCAGCATATCACATGGTGCCGAATAGCCTTTTTTGTTTTTAATTTAAAAAAATAAACACGTAAGGGACTGGCTTTTTCTGTTGCCCATCACTAGGCAACAATAGTCCCTTCAACCATTTTCACAACTCCGGGAGAAACTGTGCAGTACTATACAAATCTATTTTAATACACAACACTCGATTGAACAAGATTTTTATATTCTTTTATTGATGAACAAAGTGAACTAAGTAAAACACAGTTGTTATACATTGGTTAATGTATGCAATTATGCATTCTGAGTGGCTTGCAATGTAGATGTTTTCAGGTTTCATGATTTTTTTTTTCCTTCTCAGACAAATAAAAAAAAAAGGAAAAGTGTGGAAGGTTGAATATGTGGAGAATTTTTGAAAAACTGTCTTCAACTGTTAAAAGTAGTTATTTTGAAAAGGGGGCTGCCCAGTGGATAGTGTGCATAGAAAAAAAAAAGTGTTTGTCTTAAATATGCCAATGTAGTTTTACTTCTTTATGATGCATTAAACTTGACTGACAATTTCCTGGCATTGTTGTGGTGGTCTCTGCTGCCAAGGGTCACAGCATGGCCTGCCCTGTCCCTGCCGAGGGACCCCCCTCCCTGGCCAGGCTCTCTCTGGAAGGGGGGAAGTGACTGGTGCCGATTTCTCTGCCACTGTGTTCCATTTTCAAACTTAAGTGCTGCAAGAATGAGTACAATGCTTTCTCCTTGCTTTCTGTCAGGTCCAGACCCTTGCTTAGCTTCCCACCTCTTGGAATAATTGCCAATCCGCCAGACCCATGGGCTTTGCTTTCATACCTACACTCTCAGGTGCTTCTCAAATGTGTGGTGACTCTATTTGCTAAAGTAATTTATAAATCACTTTATAACTGTAGTAAAGAAACAGGGAGAGAGGGCCCTCATGAGGGCTGGCTGGTTTCTGGCCGGTGGAAGGAATGGAACTTCTTCCCAGTAAAATTAATCAAATTTAAGCAAAACATTGTCACAGCTGCATAAAGCCTGCCACAGTGGCTAGTGCTTATGCAGGGCAGAAACAAGGTTGGGGTTTTCTTGTCAGGGGTAGGGGAAAGGGTATTTTTTGTCTAGGAGTGTGTTGCCTTTACCTCCTGGAAGTATTACTGTTTGATTTCAGGCTGCAACAGGCAAGGGAGCTCAGCACTGCAGCCCTGCTTCCCCTACAGCTCAGCTGCCCCCTCCTCCTTCCCAGCCCCTGCTACATGGAAGGCAGGCTGATTTTTCCTAACATTGCTTCCAGTATTAGACACCTGTCCCCCATGCCAGAAAACTCTCTAAATCATAAGTCAGTGTCATCATCATCATCATCATCATCATCATCATCATCATCATCATCATCATCTGTCTGCCATCACCCTAACCTTTAAACTCAGGGCTGTACTAACAGACAGGAGCCATTTACAGAGCTCTGCATGCTGCCTTAATAATTAATGCAGCTGCAAGGGAGTGCAGCCTTTAATCTTTGATAGTATTTTAAACTGAGGTTTTGGTGGAGGTTTGAAGGAGTCGCAGTAGCCTCCGTGTTCCTTGCTGGGGTACAGGCATTGTCTTTGAAAAGAATCAGGAGCTGCAAGGTTCCCAGCTTCCCCTCCCAAGTGAAGGTTAATTTTACAGCTATTCTAGACTTCACAGCTTCCAGGGCTCTTTATTTTACCATGACAAACTGTTTTCTGTGCACAGGACTTTTTCACATGCCATAAGTTATCTTGCAGAGGATCTGCTCTGCAAATATCCATTTGAATGAAGCGTGTTGTCTCCAAGCCTGTCAGTTTTGTGTTTTCATCTCTTCAAATGTAATCTCACCTATTCTTCCTCCTCACTGTCTCTTGTCTCAGAAATGAGAGGAAAAGGAACACTTCTCTCTGTTGGGAAGTAATACAGAGCAATGCCAGAATGAGCAATTTTTGTGTCAGGATCTCAGGTATTTCAAGGTTTCATACTTTTTAGAGGGAGAAGCCACTAGGATCTAAATGCTCAGAAGTCAGGAAGCAAAGTCAAGACCATTCAATTATTTTTTAGTATTTAGTTTACAATCACAGCAGCAATTTTTGCAAGCTGTTGCAAGATTATTTCACAATAATGTCAGCCCAGCAAGCAGCTTCTCTCATGGCAGACTTCTGTGTAAGGATGGCAACACCAGCTACAGCAGCTCTATCAGGAGTTTATTCCACATGCCAAGCAGTTTTCTGGTAGTTTGATGGCCTGTTAGGATCACTTAAACTTTAAGAAGAATGCATTATAAACTGATACATACTTTTTGTTCTGTGTTCTGCATGTCATCTGTAGTTGGAAATAAAGTCATTATGCTGAAATGAGTGGCAATAGCCACATCAGATAAAACGCTACTCGCTTTAATCAGGTTTTTCCAATTGCATTTTGCTTAGAAAATGAAGCCTGACTTCTGAGATCAATCACTAGCGACTGACTGATGCAAACAGAAAATGCTAGACTCCCCTGCTGTAAGCCACTTTTAAGTTCACCATGGTGAAGATCATTAAAGGAAGAGTTGGGATTTCTTCCCTCTCTTTAAAAAGTGAACAAAAACTAAATTGTCATGACAGGAAAAAAATACTACAAAGTGTACACAAGCTTGCTATAATATGTTCTAGCCAGGGAGAAGGAAAAACAAACAAACAAACAAACGAACAAAAAAAAGTTACTGCCCTTTGAAGTTCTTGATTGCATTTGCACTGGCAAATTGCAGATGATTCTTTGCAGTTTAAATGCAGCAGAAATACTGCACTCCAACCTTTGATTGAACAGTTACCACAGAAATTTTAATTCATTTTTGCATTTCATCTTTGGGCTTAAAATGCTGCAATGAATCCCCTTCCCCCTCAATATTCATGCTAGAAACAGAGCTGACTGGCAGTCCAGTTGCAGCTGACATTCTTCCAGCTGCCGAGGTGGAAACTGATCATCCCAGCGCTGGTGCTGTGTTGGCTCCACGTGGGAGCAGCACCATTTCACTGCTGCTGTGTGCCCTGTCCCCACTGTGCTCGTGTTACCCTGCTAAGCAGGAGCCCTGCTGTGATGGAGCTCAGGGAGAGGCTGCTCTGGCTCACCTTGAGCTCTGGAGCTCCACGTGCTTCACTTACCTCTCTCTTAGAGAGACAAGAGGGAAATCTAAGCAAAGCTCAGTGTCCCAAGCTAGAACCATGGCCAAGGCCCTGAAAATTGCAGTGGCACCAGGTTCATTATTTTCCACTGGAGGAGGATTGAAATAATAATTTAATGAGTGAGTCCAGTATCTCTTTAAATACTGCGTTCTCTTTCCCCCTCTCATTTTCCAAACTGGGGTGCTTTGCAGCAACAGCAGCAGGGAGAACAAGAGACACAGGAAGTGACTCAGGAAGTGACTTTCTATCCCTGGATACAGGTGAGCAAAACTCCAAGACTGGAGTGACAAGTGCCTGAGACAAGCATTCCTCGCTCTGCAGCCAAGCATGGCAGCCTCTAAGGTACCAAAGGAGTTGGGAGCATGAGGGTCCTGCTGCCAACGTGCTCTATGTTGTGGAAAACCCAGGGCTGTGGTTTAAGCTGTAGCTGATGAAAGAGAAATGATGTATCCTTCATCCGGACAGGCCTTTGCATCCCTTCACACAAGACCTTCCCAACCGTCTTCATCTGCGTCTTGAGGCCATTCCTGCTTTGCTTGGTCATGGAAATATTGTCTTAGCTAAAACTCCAAGGAGAATTAAGAAGGGTGACATTAGAAATAAATTCACAAAGCAGTGAATTGAGAAAAATTAAATTCTGGTGTAGATACTATGGTATGGTTTAAAGTGCACTTGCATAGCTAAGGAATTTTCTAGTGGTTTGAAACTGCATCATAAAAAAATGTATGCTGAGCTACTGACTATGTGTTTTACTCTTCTTACCTTCCTCCATTACATCACAACTGAAAAACAAACAAACAAAAAAATAAACCAAATCCCACCCACATAGATGGGTGTCACTTCATCTGGGGACTCATGCATTTGACCTTGCTGAGCTCTGGGAGGTTTTAAGCTGATGGAAATGGCTGAATTCAAGGACTTTTCACACAATATTAATCCTCCCATTTGTCCCAGAGTCTCCTGTGCTGGTTGCTTCCCCCCCAGCTACCCTTCCCCTCTCCCTCTGCTGAGGGGCTCCAGGAGCCTCATCCAGCCAGTGTTGTGTGGAAGAGACAGACACAACTAGTTAAGTGAAGGCTGTGCTAATTCACTTGGTTGACATTTGATTTAACATCAGCCATCTGGTGAAACAGTCTTGGCACAGAGTGGCTGTGAAGCTGCTGGTTGGCAACAGCTGAACATGAGCCCAGGTGTACCCAGGTGGGCAAGAAGCCAAGGACACCTGGCCTGGATCAGGAATAATGTATCCAGTAGGACCAGAGCAGTGAATGTCCCTTGTTCTGGGCACTGTTGGGGCCACACTCTGAGTGCAGTGTCCAGTTCTGAGCCCCTCATGACAAGAGAGATACTGAAGGGCTGGAGCATGTCCAGAGAAGGAATCAGTGATAGAGTAGGGTCTGGAACACAGCAGGGCTCAGCCTGGGAAAAAAAGCATCTCAGGGGGAACCCTCTTGCTCTCTACAATTCCCAGACAGGAGAGTGCAGCTAAGTGGGAGTCAGGCTTTGCTCCCAGGAAACCAATGACACCATCTCTGAAAATATTTAAAAGACTTGTAAATGGGGCTCTTATGGACTTGGCATTACTAAGTTAGTCATTGGACTCAACCTTAAAGGTATTTTCCAATCTAAATGATTCTTGGATCCTATCATCACCTCTGCTGTGTGCCCTGGGTGTTTGGGGGTGCCATGGTGCTGCCTCAAATAGGGCAGCCCAATGCGCTGGGACCAGAGGGTCACTTTCTTTGAAATAATGTTGCTCTGGAGTGTCTATCACCTGTTTCATTTAAGTGGGTTCAGGCTGGAGCCAGGGTGTGAGTCCTGGCAGTGCCAGTGACCTGCTGGGTGGCTGTCAGGTGTCTGCCCTGTGCTGGAGTAATAACTAAAAATCACAGCCAAATGAAGAACTGAAAGACACATGTAAAGGACTCAAACATGAAATAATGATGAAACAAAAAAAACGGATCAAAGCTTTTAATTTCACTCTAAGTACTTCACTCTCACTCTCAGAAATTCTTATCAAAGACAGGCAGGCAGATGTCACTGCCTCCAGGGGTCTCAACTCAGAGCCTCCCAATTTGAATTTACTCCACAAATTTGCCTTCAACACCAGAGACCAACAACATAATGGTAGCAGCAGGTTTTGCAAAGCCACATGCTGAAATTTAATAGCACTGCAGAGCTGAGTAAGGCTTTCCAGCACCCATTAGATGCTGTACAATTGTAAATGTAAATAAATCCCTGCACAAATGCCACCAGGCTTCTGCATACTGGTAAGATGAATTACTATCAGGTAACACAAACATTTATTTCCATGGCAAAATACTAGCACAAACTTTCCTTTTTGGGCTCTATATTAGGCAGGAGAGGGTTTACAAAGTTTTAGATACATTGTGCTCCCTGTCACACCAAGCCATGGGGTAGGCACAACTCTTGTGGAGCTCAGCCTTTGTGAGTCTCCTTTTTCTCCAGATGAAGGTGGGAATTGCTGGACTTTCATGTGAGGTGCTTTGCCTGGTGTTCTTTATCACCTCTCTGGTCATCAAATTGCTTTCCTCAATCAAAAGCTCACTTAATGAATGACACACATAATTTGTTCATTGGAAATAGCATTGCAAGGGCCAGGTGGGAGCAGGGCTGGGTCCACAGGGTGGTGGGACTCCCTACCATCAAAGCTGCAAGGAGCCAGGACCACAGCATAGGCTATTGTGCTCCTGCATTTTGGAAGGTGAGGTTGCACAGGCAATGCTGGGTCACAGGGATAATTCCTCGGCTGCCAGCAGAGGTCAGATGAGTTATTTTCTGCAGCAATACTGACAGTGCCAGCCCAAAGGGGCAGGCTGGGAAAACTTAGTTACTGAGCTCAGCTAGCAGCTTAGAAAAATAAATTGTACTCTAAATCTTGGAGAGAAGAAAGCAACATCCCACGTGTTATGGCCTAATAATAATTCTAGTGATGCCACAGACATGCTTCTTCAAAGAAAACAGTGCAGAAAATGAGTGCTAACCTAAAGCCTGGGGTGCTGCTCCCTTGCTTTGGCAGTGCTTACAAGAGTCCCCCCAGGGCTCTGCTGCCTTAAGCTCACAATGAACATGAAGTTGACTCCCTTTGAACCATCCTGACCTGTTCACCAACTGCCAGCACAGCTGGAGGGGTACAGAGCACCCAGCTGTGCACTGGAGGAGATCACAAGAGCTTCACACTTCTCCTTCAGTGGCTCAGAACAACACTTTGACTTCTGCTATGCTGCAAAGGGCATAGACTTGCTTTTCTCTGCCCAGACAGAAAGAAATCACTGCCACCAAATCACCATGGCTGTCCAGGGCAGGGGTAGCGTCCCCTCTGAGGTATCTCAAAGATGTGCAGATGTGGCACTCGGGGACATGGGTTAGTGGTGCCTTGGCAGTGTTGGAGGAACAGCTGGAGGCCCTTTCCAAGCTAAAGATTTCTGTGATTCTGTGCTAATCAGGGAGCTTCAGTTTCCTTATCTGAATCATCCTTTCCTGTACTTCACTGCTGTCCTTCACAATTCCTGCAGGGAGGTTGAACCACTTCTCCATCTCTGCACTATCCATCATCTTCAGTGCCATGGTACAATGGGGTTTCCTATAGGGAAATCACTTGATTTCTAAGGCAGCCTCAAACAACTTGTCCACCAAGATGGTGCTTCCACAGCCAAATCTGCAATGACAGCCATGGATGCAGGACATGCCATGACTATAGGAAATAGAAAATAGAAAATACAGCCATCATGATGGGAACAGAGTCCTATTAACTTTCAAGTGGTAATTATATGGAGAAGCTGTGGTACTGTGACATGGAGAGAACGGGGTGTTTATCCAGGCTGGGTGTCAGGGCTTGTGACAGAGCTCTACAAAGCCTCTCTTCATTTTCATCCTCTTATTAATATTATTTCGTAAAAGCTCTTTTGATGCATAAGGCAGTGATATTATCTTACTGGATTTTATGTTATTTTGTGATGGAGTAAGTTTGTTTTGTCCTTGTGCTGTAGCCACTTACACATCAGGGCTGGCAGCATGCACTCTGGACGCTGGAAGGCTTTTGCTGCAGCAATGCCTGAGAGATCAGCCAAAAGCCAAAGAATAAGAAAATAATTTAATTAAGCTCCTGAATAGAATGTGAGAATACGAATAGAATGTAGGCCTGCTAATCCTTCTTAAAATGTGGAAGCCATTTCTGATAGTTCAATGTTTGTTGTTCTGCAGCAGCATTAAGTGCTCCATGCAGATGAGACTGAAAACTTTTGGTGGCCCATGGCTGCTGGTGTTTGGTAGCTCAGCAAGCATAAAGGAGCTCCTGTACTGGTAGGGAAAGGGAGAAAGGAAAAGGACCCCTCTACAGCCCCTAACCCAGAACAAGACAGCCACAGATAAGAGCCCATGTCTTGCCCAAGCTCTGTGCATGTGCTCAGAGTGGAGAGTGATGCAGCCTGATGTGATTCTGTGTTTATTCTGTGTCTGTGTCTATTCTCGGTATACTGTTTTATATTATATGTTTATATTTATATTATTATATATTATTGAATACAGCATAAGCATTGCTAGACATCAGCTGGGGCTGCATTTCATCATGCACCAGTAGAGCAGGTTTCTCAAAGGACACATGCCGCTGTGGAAGGCTGGGAGCACTGGGTAATGTGGAAAGAAAAAGATAATCTAACTTCTTTCCCCCTTCATCACAACAAGAGTTGGGTTATGGAGATATAAAAGCTCAATCAAGTCATCAGAAGCATGACCATCCTTTTCCTTCAGAGAAAGGAGAAACCTGGTCTGGGGAATTCCACTTACTCAGGCACTATAATTTGAAACTTACCTGCAACCCTAAACCTCTTGCAATTTCAGTTTAGTTTATTCAGCTACAGATGAGCCTCGAGACCCTCAGATCATTCCTATGCCATAAAATTCCAGTGGGATTGTGTGCATAGTCTGCTGACAGGTTGCAGGTGAAGAAGGACACACCTGGCAATAGACAGAGGATGCAGCTTTGAAGGGATGGGAAATATGTGGGAAAGGAAAAAAGACAACACTAGCAGGTGAAATGGGGAAGAACGTGTTTCTTTGGATGCTTTTGAAACATAAAAGATAAATTCCTTACTATAGCCATTATTATTTTTAGACCTTTGGGTCAAGAAATTCTTGGGTGAAATGTCAAATATCCACCCATCCAAAGACTCTTCCATGACTTGCTGCAGAATCTAGTTCAGACACTAAAGATGATGCAGTTTGGTGTGTTTTACAGTTGCTTTTTATTGTCACATTAATTAAGGGGAGCAGAAATAATTTTTCAATCAGCAAATTTTTAGTTTTTTTCATTTGCCAGCTATTCCAGAGAGGACCGGCCAGGTCTATGGTCCTATCATGTACAATTACCACAGCTTTCCTAGCACTAAAGACAACAGTTAGGAGAAACATGAGAACGCTACGATCTCACTACAATCTTCCATCGCTTTCAGATGATGTTGGTGAACACTGGAATCCTTTGCAACATTCCATACACTGAAATGGCTTTCCAGGATGTGCATAAAGACAAAAATCGAGCTCTTCAGACTGTGCAAATGGATATTACTCCACCAGGAAAGGCACAACACCTTTCAAACCCCAGCCATGTGTACTGAATATATGATTTACACACTTTTCACAGTCATACTTTTGACTTTGATGGGGTGCTCCTACTCAAACAGGGCATGTTTGCTTCTGACTTCTTCTTGTAATTGAAAACCTCTTAGAAATGAACAGAGTATGAACAGGAACACTACAAGCCAGTAGAGCTTTGGCTGAATGTGAGTTTCTCGATCAAAAATTTCAGGTGCAGGCAGTAACTCTCACCTTCTTCCCCTATGATCCAACACCCCCATTGCCTCTCAAAAAGTGAGAGTGTTGGCAAACCTACATTTTCCACAGTTGGGAATACAAACCAGTCAGGAAACGAAAGGGGGAATGTGTGATCAATCCCATTAAAAGTTCAACTTGCTACCTAAGTACACATTGATCATGCAAATAAAATATGGGGAGCTTTTCTATTATTAGTCTTCTCATGGGTGGATGAATATATTAAAGTTTATAAGGCTCTGAGAGATTCTGTGATGAATGCCACTCAAGGATTGCAGCACACCCAGACAGATCATCTGCACACATGTAAGTGATATTCATTTATGGAAGTTTTTTTGTAAGAACTGCGAAGGGCCCCCTCGGTTAATGACATTGTTCGATCTTCTTACATTTCTTCATAGATTCAGGGCAGAAAAGTATTCCCTTTCCCTTTCAGTGCTTGTTGTAGAGGTGTCCTAATAATCAGACTAATCTTGGGACCAATTTTCAATTCCTAGCAGCTCAGTAAACTAAAATGCTTAGGCAATTTATTCTCTATATATTGTCAGCTAGGTAACACTTGATTTCTCATTTCATGACTGCATTTCATTGTTTTCAACTGAAATCCAACATGTGTGTTTTCAGCAGATTATCTCCATAATCACTTTCTTTTTGCTATGGAAATGATCTGAAAATTGTTCTTTGATACTGGAGAAGAGTTCACAAGGCCACACTGTACAAAAGCTTGAATCGTGCAATTATCATTTGTAAAGAGAAACTGTTATCAAAGTAACTGCAGGGGACACCTCCAGGACTCCTCTTAGAGTCAGGAAATTTGAAACATATATTTCTCTAACATGAATTTCACTCCAAATCCTTCTGAATAATTCATGTGAGCTGATTTAATGCCATAGTTAAGTCTGGCACTCAGGACTGAGACTGGGGGCTTCTGCCACAGATGGAAGATACCACCAATTCCTCTAGGGCTGGGGGACAGAGCTGGGGTCTCATCACTAGCAATTTGTCCCCAGGTGCCTTTAGTTTGGGAGAGTCCACATCCCATGATCAGCAGCCTTGTAGGGAAAAGCTGGGGTGCAGGCAAGTCCCTTGCTGTTTCTGCCCAGACTGCCTGCTGGAGAGGCAGGAAGACAAAGGGGAGCAGGAGCCTGGTACCCCATCACTCTGTCCCCAGCAGCACTAATGACAATCAGACCCAGAGCTTCTGGTTTTCTTAAGCAGCATCAAATGACTTGCACTGGGATAACAGGTGTGACCTGTTCTTTAAAGAAAAAAGGTACTTTGACATGAGAGAGCACCATTTTGTTCATTCACTGAAGAGATGAGCTACAAACTGCTAGGACATGGTAGTTTTCAAAGCACTATGTAGAAGATCAGGTGTTTAGCATGTGACCAATACTGAAAGAGGGAGTCTGGTTTTAACTATCATCTCAGGTGTCCACAGACAGGCAAATCAGCTGAAGGGATGCTTGCAGCTTGTACTTTGTAAAAGTAAAAGGGTCAGAGACAACTGTGTTCTGATAACTGCAACTGGCAAATTCCTGTTGTCTCCCAGCCTAGGAGGAGTGGGAGAACAAAATCTATGTGGGAGCCCTTACCTACCTCTAGGGACATTTTGAGCAAAGCTGACTTCCATGAACTCAGGATTTCAACCCATAGGGCTCTGGTCTGTTACTGTGCTAAGGCTGTCCAGGACTCCCATTCCCATTGCACAACACAGCCTGCAGACCAAACGCCACTTAGTGTTGGCTGGATTTTTGAAAAAGGACATGAGGAAATGGAAAACAATCCTTTTATAGGACTTACCAGTATTTAATCCCAGGGAACTTTTAATTAACGTTAACATCTTAATGCCAGGTGCTCCTTTTTTTTTTTTTTTAAAGAGACGTTGAAACTAACACATATGTATTTTGACCAGTCAGCGAGTGGCAAAATACTGTGGTTTTGTTAATTCCCAGAGGCCACATTTCTCCCCTAACAAAACAGGGTGCTGATGTACAGAACCAAGTTGCTGAGCAATGCTGAGCATAACTATGTTTGAGTTTCAATACAGCAAGGCTAGGAGGCTCTCATGCAGATGTAAAGCTAATGAGTTGCAATACGAAACTCTGATAGTTTTGTCCTTGGCAATCTCATTTTGCTGAACTGCAACAGTCCTGAATTCTTGTTAATTATTCTCTGTGTAATATGCCAGATTTTATATTTAAATGGGAGTCATAGGCAGTTATTACTTACAGATATTCAAAAGCCACATGTTGTTTTTATAACACTTGAGGAACAGGAGAAAACACGCAGCTGTGCTATCAGAAGCTGGTCCTAACCCATCTTGTTCTAAAGCCTCTATTTTTCAAATTTTAATCACTGCCTAATGCTACAGATGACACCTACTGGGCAAATGAAGGCTTGGCATACCCAGCATTCCACAGCCTTCTGAATATTTGGTTATTTCCCGAGGTAAGAACAAATCCTCTTCACCCTCTGTGACAAGATTTTGCTGCACTCTTCACACAGGCTGACAATTCCCAACTGCCAAGAGGAAGGACAGAAGCACAAGTCCTCAATTCACTAAAACTTGTGGAATAAAAAGTGTCTGTGTTTGTAGAGAGACTATTCTTTTTACTGCAATCTAAATATTCCCTTTGTTTCATTTGCTCTGTAGAGAAGCAGGAAGGCCAGAGGATTAGGGAAAACACCACTTACCTTTTTTTTGAGTACCAGAAGCAGTTGAGTGAGCTGGGGAGGGGCTCAGCTGGGAGAAAAGGAATTTCAGGGCAGAACCTTCTCACCCCGACAGGAAGATCCAGCCAGGTGGGCTCTTCTGCCATGTCTCAAGCAAAAGGACTAGAAGAAATGGCCTCAAGCTGTAACAGTTAGTAAAATCTTTTTCACTGAAAGAGTGGTCAGACACTGGAATAAGTTTCCCAGGGAGGTAGTGAAGTCACTGTCTCTGAAAGTGTCCCAGAGGTGTCTGGATATGGCACTTGAGATATGGTTTAGGGGTGATTATGGTGGTGCTGGGTTGATGGTGGGACTTGATCCTGAAGGTCTCTTCTATCCTTTATAATTTTGTGATTCATGGATACCACAGAAGTGAAGCAGCCACCACACTACCTAATGAACTTAAACTGTGAAATACAGAGGGTAGGAACAGCCAATTACCACTATGTTTTAAAAATATAGCAACATCACCGTCTCTGGTTTCTCAATTACAACGCTGAAAGGAATGCCACAAAACACTTTCTAAAGAAAATTACTAGATATTAAAACACCTCCACAAACTGAAATTTAAGTTTCTCTCACCCACTGTCAGCTACTTTGCAGATGTGCCAGCTACTTGTATCTGCTCTATGGGGCTTAGTCATCTGATCTTTCTCAACATGCCCCATCATCTCCAGCCACCTCCAAGGTTTAATTGAAGATAATTACACTTTTCAATTGGACAAGTTGTTGAGACAGAACAATAATTCAGAACAATTTATTACAGCTTGCATTTGTGTTTAAATTTACTCTTTTGGTTACAGATCTGAAGCACAGTTTATAGACCCCAAACCTTGTCCATTTTCTAGTTGGTCCAGGTTTGACAATTTGAATTCAGCAAGTTTTTGCAATGGTTCTTTCAGGAAAGTCACCCATCCTTCCCCCCAGCAGGCATGATTGCAGGGACAGAACTCAGCAGTGGGTAGGGAAAATGTCAGCCTCTACAGATTCTCCTCTTCTTTAGCCTTAGACCGTCATGGAAAAATACAACTATATTTTTCTACTAAATGATTTCTAGTTCCAGAACTGAGTAGCTGTACCCTCCGAGTGCTTTGCCATGTAATCTTTTTTGCAAGGATTTCTTTGAGCCCTTTAAGTTTGCATGTGCATTGATAAATCTACTCCACTGCCAGTGCAATGCAGCAGTGCAACACGAGCACTTGTGCACACTCATCTCTCCTGTAATCAGCTGAGCAAGCACAGACATGTTTTACAGGCATTATTCAGGGACCAGCTTGTGAAAACAGGTCATTGTTTTCCCTCTTGCTCCTGGTTTCTCATTTCTGCCAAGGGACCTCAGTCCACTCCATCTTCAAGAAGACCCTGCAAATCCTTCTCTAGCAGCCAGGTGGGCTGTAAGGTAGAGATGGGCTGGCTGATTTGTACCTTTCAACACTGGCTTCATTACTGGCAAAATCACTACTAATCTAAAGTTAAAGAACTTGGACCTATTTTTGAAATTCAAGTCCGTTATTTCTGTACAAGTTGTCCTGTCTTGCTGTAGCACTGTCAGACTAGAAGGAAGCAAGGTGGTTGAGACTGCAGAGAAAATAGGGATTCTTTTCTTCTTCTTTCACAAGCCTGTATCAAACTTGGAGTGTTCAAAACCTGTATCTAGTGATTACAATTCATCCCACTTCATGAAATTGCCACAAGTACCTCTCGCACTACTCAAGACTTAGCTCATGGAAGAATTAAATTGCCTTTTATATGTAAGGCAGAAGGTTGATGCTTACAGGTAAAAACTAGGATTATTGTTAAAGTATGAATTGTGGAACCTTGTGCAGCGCACCCTGAATAGAAATCTCTAGCTCTGAGAATGTTTCATGTTCCCTTGACCTTTCCAAATGCAAATATTCCCTGAGACATTAAGGAAGAAAATCTATGGATCAGCAAAAATTGCAGTAGTATCACTTGATGCTATGCTTGACATAATAAGGTCTACTCAAAAATAATGCTATATTCTGTTTCCCAATTACAGAAAATACTGTGTGGTACTTTTGCACACCTCATTAACACATCAAGTGCTCAGCTCATAAGAAGTGCACTAAGATGATGCATCTATTACTGGAATAAAGTCACTTACACTATTCATAACATTGAGAAGAGATATCAGTTGCTAAAATAATAGTAAATGACATGAGGATTTCCTTAATAACTTTAGAGTTCAGCTAGGCAAATAAATGAGCTTGTGGGTATTATAGCAACTGCTGATTATATCGATGTGTTTATCCTTTAATCTTGCTTTTCGCTAGTATTTTGACAGAAAAAGGGATTAAATGCTCTTGTTTCTGAAATACATTGTTGGCTAAAATATGGCCAATATGACTGTAGCCCAAGAAGAGCTACTGAAGGCCAATTATCTCACTGGTGAAAATCAGTATCATTCCCCAGACATGATTGCTGTGGTGGGCTCTTAGGGCTTTTGAAGGAGAGATCACTTGCTACACCATGAACCTTGATTTTAGGCACATTTTAGGCAGGTTTGAAAACCACAGTCTGAAAAAGGCAATGCATTGGATAAAGTAGAAGGAAGGGAAATGTCCAGCCCTGTGACTGCCTTTTTCTGCACAGCCAAACTATGCCACAAGGCTGAATGTAGAACTGTTCATAGTTGATGTTCCCCAAACCCTCACCCTCACGGGTTTCCAGAAATGGGTTAAAAGAAATCAGCAAATCAAAAAGTAGGACAGAAGACATGTGATTTAATTTATCCTGAAACGTAAAAGAAATCCTTGCAAAATTCTTGCATTCTAAGTTTTTCATTTAACACTTGTATATGAATGGTTATTTTAAAGATTTAATATGAATTTTTTTTCTGATGGTTGTTCTAAAACTCATTAATATTATATAATTTTCCAAAATAACACCAATTTATTTGGTGTTTTAGTTGTCCAAGATTTATACTTTAGGGAAAACAGATGATTTCACCTACATTTTCTCTGGCACCTGAAATTATACTACCACCATTTTCATGTTTTCACTCCAAAATAGGAAAAAAACCCACAGAACTAAATTTAAAAAACCCACATGCTGTGAATGTGGAGTGGAAGAACAGGACTTGTAAATATACCTGCGTGGCACTACTGTATGAAGTAATGAGGAGCTGAGAAAGTGATATCTGTGAGGAAGTGAGGACTGAGTGAGGAAGACTGAGGAAGACCAGATATCTGCAAGACCAGATCATTATTTTAGTACTGAGTTTAACACCAATTTGGAGAAAGATCTGATGATGCCAATCATGCCTAACCTAAAGCATACCATTTCTGCTGATACTTCTGTATCTGTTGCATTTCTCTTTCTCTCCCTGGGAGTTCTGCACATGGATGTGTGTGCATGCATAAAATTGCAGCTTGTTAAGTGTTCTTAAAGCACAGAATTAAATGCATGAAGCTTTACTGTGATAAACTCTGATGGCATTTTTCCTACTGCAAAACTATCAGTACCCATAAAACCCACTAGTCTGTGTCCCAAGAAGTATTTTTGTCAGCCTTCTGCAGATTAAATAATGCAGGAAGCGTAGCAATCCTGGGTAGAAGAAATCTTGGTTGCAGTTTGCATGACCAAAGGTCATGAAACTTTTATAAACTTCTTTATGTTTATAAACTTTTAATATAAGTTTGTAAACTTTTAATGTTTATTAAATTTATTATATTTAAAAGTTTATTGTATTTATAAGTTTATAAATTTATACTTTTATGCTTATATACTTATATATACTTATACATACTATATATATACTTATATATACTTTTAAACTTATAATCTTTTTATGAACTTCAAGGTTTTATTGATTTTAAGTCTGTCACTCAGCTAATTTATTTTGCAGCTCCTATAAATAGCACTTTAAAAATTCAAATGAGATAGTAAAGAGAAAACTTTCACTATCACTTCAGACTGCTGTAAAGCAGAAATACTGTATTTCTGGGTTTTCAGGTTAAGATATGTAATAGATACATCTCATATACACACACACACTCACTTCCAGAAGACAGAATGAGAATTTTCAAATCATCCCAAGACAGCTGTCTGATCACACCTCTTCAAAGCTGCCTTCTGCACTGCATTCATGAAGGTACTATTGCTGTGGTCCAGCTTGGCTGTCAAGCTTAAGATCTTTTAAAATGGGGATATTACCACAGCATCAGTAAAATACAGCACATATCACACTATATGCACACAAGAAAGCCCAAGGAGTAATTCTTTCAAACTCCACTTTTCAAAATATTTTGTCAAAACTGAAAACGAAAGTAAACAACAATTACATAGGATGAATGTTTCACAAGCACTTTGCCAAGCAAAATCTTCCAGTGTTCCTAGACAATGCACTGCCCTCAGATTATTCTCAGACTTGTTCTTATTTTTTATTCTCTCACAACGTAAAAAAAATCACATCCAGAAAGTCAGGACAAGATTAATTCACTAAAAATTAACATTCATATATCTGTTCACCAAATTTCCCCTATTCTTTCCAGTTCTGAGTGATGATCCTTAATCCCTCCATTTCCACCACCTTCCTGTGAACAGCCCTAGGATATTGTGTGAACAGATGAATCCTTGATTTGGAAAATGCATGCTCGTGACTGGAAGCCCTCTGGGTTCCCTGATAGCTTGGCTACAGCCTGGATGGCAAAATCTCATTCTATGTAAATACATACTAACTTCCAGATATTCTGGTATCTCAGGTGTTCCAGCCCCATGCTTGAAAGGGCATTATAAACTGGCATTATAAACTCCTACTCCTTGACATAGGCTACATAACTGAAGTTTTATAACTCTTAGCTTTAGATCCTTTATTCCCCAGGATGTTATCTTATGGGAATAGTTGCACTGAAAAAACCGAACCAAACCAAACAAAAAAACCCCTACAAACAAAACCAAAACCAAACCCAAACCAAACAAAAACAAACAAACATACATACACACACACTCACTGATGATTTCAAGGATATCATCATAACAGTCAAATGTTGGCAGTGGCTGAGGGAGTTCCCTAAGGAAAGTCTTCAGGATAACAGCAGGAGTATGAATATCTTGATAATCACCAAAATTCAGAGACTTGCCTAAAAGGAGAAGCAAAAAGGGCGTTCAACGATATGTTTTACTTTTTCTTCAAACTACTCCTGGAAAATTGTTTCATACAACATTTTGAACAGAAAATCTCTTGGCCTTCTGTTGCTGGTAACTCCTGATATTTTATTTTTGCATTTTTTATTAGCATAGAGTTTTATTAATTTACCTAAAAGAGGTTCTCCCCATAAACTGACTTCACAAGGAAGTCAGTGACTATCAAAATTACTTCACTACATTTCATAAATTATTCGGTAAAATTATATTTCTTTGCCATAACCAGAGGCAAAATGACACAAGGACTCTACTTCGTAACTCCAGTAAAGTGCACAGACTCCAATTTTTTTTTTTTTTTTTACAGCTCTGGTGTGACACCAAGAGATGACTTGCTATTCAGTAAGAATTAAGTGATTAAGTGCCTATTGCTATCTCTCAGATTTCCCTACTAGTGCTCTTATTATTTTGTGTTAGAAATGGATTTGATAAATTAATTGCAAGAAATTGCATTTCTTCACCACCATCAAAACCAGGATGAACAAAGCCCTCCCATTGCTACTGGCAATGGTATGATGACAGCTTACCCTGATTGTAGAGTTTCTGCACATCTTTGGTAGTCTGGATGTTGGCTGAACTCCTGAAGAGGCCCTCTACTTGTAGTCCTGAAAAATATTTTAAAAATTAAACAACTATAAACAAATTTTAAAAATAAACTCTTTTAAGGTATTTTGGTGCAGACCACTGCTCCTTCATCTCTCTGTCTATGGTAGTTTGAAATACCTGATTCTAGTCTTGAGGCACTTCTGAATTATTTATCATTAATCTCCTGAAAGATGTCTATCTAACATTGTGGACTAACTGAAATCTGACTTTATTTAGAGGAGAAAAATGTTGGAAAAGGATCTCATTTAGACCTCAGTTTTCAAGCTAAATTATTTATCTCAATTATTATCCAAAATAGGATGGGGCCAAGGACTGCTACTTTTCTTGAGACTTGTGGTACTTCTTGCTTTTTGAGTTTGGTAAAACTCTCATTCCCCTCTCTCCTTCCTTCTTTCCAGTTTGTGCTGTTCCTCACACCCAGCACATAATGTAATTTCACTCACATGCTGTCTGAATTGGAAATTCCTACTGGAAGCAGAGTAATCTAAAATATTAGCCTGTGCTAGTCTGACAAAACATAAAATTGTAGTTTTGAGAAGGTTGGCAGAGTATTCACAGTCTTGGTGGCACTACTTTCTTATTTTTTCATGCAGGTAAGTAGCCAGACTGAAACATTTGAGTATTTCAACATGGGTTTGTTTGCATGATCAAGAATCTTTAGTGTGTTCTATAAAAATTGAATCATACATTAATGAAGGATACTCAATCATTCTTGCAAATTCACTCAGGTTGCAGATGTATTTAATACATTAAAAAAAACAGTAAATAATAACGAAATTCCTTAAACTAGTATTGATCACGGGAATTTAGGTCAGTATACTAAAAGAACTTTTAACATACCACTGAAGTACATTTTCATAGACAAGTTTCAGGGACTTTTGCCAAGGACCTCAAGCTCTGCTTGAAAGCACTCCACTGACTAGATTTAGAGGTTTGGCTGGAGTTCAGCTGAATACAGTCCCTAGTTACTTCCTAGGAATATATGCCCTTGCCTGTTGAATTGAATATTAAAATTGTAGCCCATGCACTCAGCTCTGGAAGGAGTATGACATCTCAAACTACCATATCTAAGCTTCTTAACATGTGTGGTTACTAAAGGAACCAAGTATGATATATTTGACTCCTAGCTTTACTCCCCATCAGATTGTGCTTCAATTACATAAGGTTACAGCAAATAGCATCACTGTAGTAAAACTGTTCCATTAGATTTATAGTACAATCTGTCTGAAAACACAGTTTGGGAAGTGGCAGCTGGGAACTGCTAGCTCATCAAGGCATTGTCCTCAGCAATTGTTTCCTGAGAATTTGTAGAATTTTATGCTGGTTGTCTGTGGGCAGGAGGTGTTCTGTGCGAACTGTTTCAGAAAATGGATATCCAAAAATACTTCCAATTTGGTTTGCAGAAATGGGGTTAATAATTAATGTTTTTATCTGATGCAAATCTCACGTAAGGACTATAATGTAATAAATATCAATTATTAACAGGTTTATGCCTTTATTATCTTAAGCTTTTAAGAGTCTTATTAAAGACATTTATTTGTAGCATAGACAACAGCTGTACTTGTCTGGCTCTGCACCCCATCAATGTTATTGCAATGGCACATAACACTAAGCTCTTGCTGGTTATGTTTTTGGAGAGGGAAAAGCAACTTTTTATCTTCATCTGCAAAAAGCTGGGATACAGGCAATATCTGTGCTTCTTCCAGAACTCATTTACCAGGCCGGGTGAAACTGAATCGATGCACAGCAATTTGTTTGATCACAGGTGGCAACAAGCCAACTGCCAAACTAAATATACCCAGTACTTTTACATTTGTAGGCAACCCAGACAGATGACAGGACACATAATTAAGTGTAGGTTAGTGCAATTCTTTGGGAAAAAGAAAAAGCCATATTCTTCTACAGTAAATGAACCAAAAGAGCAAGAGTCACATATTTTTCTTTTTCTTTTCTTTTCTTTTCTTTCTTTTCTTTCTTTCTTTTCTTTCTTTCTTTTCTTTCTTTCTTTTCTTTCTTTCTTTTCTTTTCTTTTCTTTTTTTTTTTTCCTTTCCTTTCCTTTCCTACCAGAAAACAAGAAATTAGAGCAATCCTTAAATCAATCTAGGGCTCTAACTTCAGTCTCTGTTAAACAGAAATATGAGTCAACAGCAATTATGCTCTCAATGAGGGAAAACAATGAGCCTGGGTACACTGAAGAACTGGGATAAATATGGACTGAAAAGGATACTTTGCTTTGTAGCAAAGAAGTTTGTAAATCTATTAATTGCTCTTAGTGCTCTCTGTGTTTAAGTTGGTCAGGGGAAAGCTGCCTAAATCCATGATTTGAGAGACAGCATTTCCCTTGTCACACAATGTGAACTGCATTAGCATGTGCCCCTTTCCAAGACAGGAAGGAAGAAAGGAACCTGATGCCTCTTCTTGGATATTCCAAAGTGATGGGTAAGTACACAGCCTTATGAGCCTGGAAATACCTTCTCCAACCCTGAAACTTCCTTTTCAGACACTGGGGGAAAAACAACACATATCTTAGAACTACTATAATTAAGCCAACACAACTTACACAGACTAAAATAAAATTAATCACTGTGTCTTCCTTTTTGCAGATAAAATGCATGCTAAAACCACCTGGGTTATAGGATGAGAAAACAAAATTGACTGAAGGCAATCCTGATTATTACAGCTCAAAGCATTCATTTTTGTCCCATCAAGAAATAATTTTGAAGCAGTCTATTTAATTTTTGTTAGCAGTGTTCTTCGATCAAATCCTGTTTACAGCATGACCCCTTATGGCTCTCTCTGTAAAAAGACTTTTTTTGTCTGTGTGTACAAGTTGAGCTATCTTACTATCTATATTCAATCAAAACTGATACTGTGATTGAGAATGCAACTGAGTAATTATTTAAATGTCAGTAATCATAAATGAAACCAGGCAGGCACTTCATTCCACATTAAAATAAGATAGCTTTCACTAGAGTAGACAAAATTTCACAGTGCCATGACACAACTGTGTCACACTCTGCATTTATTTACTGTTGCTAAAAATGCTTAGCTCTCCTCCTACTTGCCCCCATCAGTTGTCCCACAAAAAAGACACAGAAAATCAAAACTGATAAATATAAATTAAAGCAACACATGCTGTCACATTGCTGGAAACTTGTCAAGGAAAGGCAGACAAGAAAATTACATTCTTTTTCTTTCAATCATCCTTGATTTGAGGGTTGCTGGCATCAGAAGCCTTTGTTAATTTTTGTCTGCTTTCAGAAGAGAAATGGCAAAGCATGAGCATCTGAATTCCTTCTGTCCCAAATTGAGTTTGGAAATGTTTCTTAGAACTGGGGTCCTGCCAAGTCTTACAAAGTGTCCATCCCGATTTGGAAGTGGTTTTCATTCCCACTAGTACATGTCTAAACTAAGACATCTTCTTTCAGATTTCCTAGTCTAGAAAGATTTTTTTTAAATCAGAGCTAATTTATTTCTAATAGAAAGACTGCTGATTTTATAGCATATATTAATTGTCACTGTTTCTTCTTAAATGCCCAAAGTGGCTTTAACTTTCTTGTTTAAGACAATTTTATTTTTTTTAAAGCTAGGATAACAGCACAAATTTGAGGAGGAGATTACATATCCTTCTTTTTCCTTGCATTCTGTGCAATAAATACAAAGCAAGTGGGATGTCTGCAGCCCATAGAGGTGATTTGCTCTGCAAGAAAGTGCACAGCAGAGCAAGAGGAGGGGGCAAGGGCAGAGACAGTCCCAGCCCTACTGAAAAGTTGAGCAGCAGCAAAATCCAAAATGTATTTGTGTCCTTGCAGTTTTGAACTGCACAGTCTCTAGCTTTTGCATGTATGAAAGAATATTCTCAGTTCACACTTGGAATCTCTGAGGATAATTTATTTGCAATCCCTGATGTGTTGGTTTTTGGTGGAGAGGGAAGAAACCAGCTACTGAAGTGATTTTTCTGTGAGAAGCTGCTAGAAGCTTTGTTGGTGCCTGGCAAAGCCCGTCCCTGGATGCTGCTCAGCCAATAGAGAAGTTGGTAACACCTCTGTGATTTAATGAATGATGGGGACCATGTGGCTGGTGGGGCATGGCAAGCAATTCCCCAATAGCCCAGGTGAGACCCACCTTTCAGTGCTGCAAAACCCTGTAAGGAGAACAAAAGAAACAATTTTCTTATCATCATAGAAAAGGAAAAGGTGAGGATGCGTGAGGTCAGTGAAAGGAACAGGGGGAGCTGAGGTTCTTCTGCATGCTGTGGTGAGGATTATGATACAACAAACTGTTTCCCTGCAATGCATGAAGAGCATGGGGGGATGCAGAGATCCACTCACAGCCTGTGGGAAAAGGTGCTCATGGTGGAGAAGGTGGATGCTGAAAAGCTGGAATTTAGTGGGAGACCTGAAGACACAGAGAATGCCCTTGCTTCCAGAAGACTGCTCCCGTGGGAAGGACCTTGTGGCATAGCAGAAGAGATTCCTCTCCCTTAGAGAACTGAAAGATTTTCAGTGAAAAACTGATCAAAACTCCCCTACCCTGTCTCCCTGCACTGTAAGTAAGAAGGAGGGAGGGTCTGGGGGTGGGGAGGTGTTTTAAAGGCTTATTTTATTCCTCATTATCCTTCTCTGATTCTGTTAACAACAAATTCACTTTGCAACCTTAGGTTGAGCCTGTTTTGCCCTTGAAGTGTTTCTCCTGGTCCTTAACTCGTGAACTCTTCGTTAATTTTTTTCGCTCTCCTCTACACAGCTGTGGCAGGAAAGGGTGAGCAAGCAGCTCTCATGGGTGCCTGGCATTGGGCCAGTGTCAAACCATGACACCTGAGCACAAAAAACACAAACTGTGCTTATTACAAAGTTCATTTTTATTTGATGGCACATGAACCAGTCTTGGAATTTATCTCATCTCCATTAAACATTCACGGGAAAACAAAAGAGCCAAGAACTTGGAATACTCAAGTTGCCAATGTGAAGCTTTCCCAGTGTTGCATTTTTAAAAGATATCTGATTGATCACAAGAAGTAGAGGCCAGGATGTGAAGCTGCAGCAATCCAAACATTCAGAATGCATAACTGTCCATCTCTACCCATTCAGACTACCACCACCATTTAAAAAATGGAACCAGAACTTTCTCAATCAGCAAGATTTGATGTGATTCATGGAAGGGAGGAAGATGAAAGATTAATCATTGTTTACCACTGCTTCTTCTATTGAACAGATAAAGGACAGCTTTAGTTGTCACTATAGTCATACAACAGGATACTTATTACTTCATCATGAAATTTCTATTGCATGGTTATTACTATTTCATTTAAACCTTTGAGTCATAACCCAGGACTCTCCTGTGGTACCATGAGACAACAGACAACAAAAACTTTATGCTGCCAAGCACTTACAGTCAACAAAATAGGTGGGGTGAGAAAGCCTTGGCCATGGAGGCTTCCGTGAGATAATTTTCCTATAGGGACCAGTTTTATTTTCTGCTTTGCAATTCTTTCACTGTGAGTTTATTGTTCCATCATTTCTGAGCTGCTGTTGATCTCACATGAGCTCTTTAATAACCAGTTCTCTGTGCAACTCTCCTGTAGCTGTTTCCTTATATAGCCACTCTACAGAACACAAATGTTAGCAAATTTTGGAAATTTTAATAATAATCATAGCAGGTTACTTTGCTTTTAAATTTTTTAAAGCATGAATAAGCATGTTGCTTATCCCTTTGAGGATACTCTCTAAAACATAAAATACATTAGCGATAAAAATCCTACCTATATATTTCAAAGTTGTATTTTGCATAAAACCGGTTACAAATGACAGTGTATTAATGTTTGAAATAGGCTTGAGTGACAACCCTGCCCTTTGTAACCTATTTAACATCTTCATGCAGGTCCGAACAGTTCAGTTTATACATGTATTCAATCAAATAAAAATCCCACAAAAGGTGATGCCTGACCTCCAGATGTTGGGGGGTTTGCAAACAAAATACAGATGTTGTGGTGTGGATTTATCCTCCATCGCATGGTATTACCAAAACAGTTGGTGATAAGGGGCAGCTCCCTTTTACAGTCTCACTTTGGCACAGAAGAGATTGTGAGGACACATGGGGACATTAACCAGAGACAGAAAACAAGCATCCTGTGGCTAAGTCTGGCTTCTTGGGGAAAAGGCCTTGTGAGTGAAGCATGGGGTGTTGCTCCTTGCCTAAGGAACAACACCAGGGTAGAAACACTTAAGAGCTGTTTTGAAAAGAGAGTGGATATTTAATTAACCAATGTGATTTCTCAGGGCATAGTAGAGATAAGGTAGTACATACACAAAAAAATCTTATTTAGTGCAAGTCAAGCCTTGCATTTGTAAACTAGATCGTTTTAAGGCTATGCATAGAAAAAAAAAAGTCCTCTGGTTTGCTGGTTAATATGAAGATCAAGTTCCAAATGTGTTATTTTTACAAGGTAAACCTGTTTGTCCTGACTAAGTCATCATGTGGGTTCAGGATGATACCACACCTTTCTTTCTGAAATTAACAGCACTTCTCTGGTCCAGAAGATGAACTCTGAGATTTAGTCTTAATGAGTTGGTGATTTTTTCAGATACTCAGAACTCATTTTAGGAAACCAGTTCTTCTCTGTGGAATTTAAAAAACTTAAATCAGGAATTCTAAAATTCAATATTAAAAACATTTTTCACTCTAAAGTGAAGCTGGAATGAAAGTGGTGAAATGGCTATATTTTATTCCCTTCTTGAAAAAAACAACCTGAAAATTACAGAAATTAAGAAATTTCAGTTTATTGTGTTTATTGTAATACTGTCTGAGGTATGAGCTATAATAGTTCTTGTTTCTAAAATACAAACAGATGTAGATGAATCTCTGCAAACAGGAAATTCTTTAGTCTCTGTGAAAGTCTCTGTGAACTCTGAGGTGTTTACTACCTGGATCCAGTGAGACCAATCTTGGTCAGAAAAAGCAATCTAATAAATGTAAATATCAGATAAATGTAAACATCAGATAAATGTAAACTGGGTCCAAGAAGGGGAGTTTTGGCTCAGTTTTTGTACAGGTGGCAGTGTCTCCACACTGGGAGGAGCTGATGCAAAAAGAGGTGCCTGGAACTGAGGCACAAAATGTAAACGTCAAGGAGGAAGACTGTGACCCCAAGCAATCTGTTGAAGGGACTGGAATCAGTAAGGTGAAAAAGGTCGGGTGAACTTTAGGGACTGAGAGCTTCCTTAGCCTGGACACACCACTGCATGTGCCTAGTCTGAATAGCAGCACAGCTCCTGCACCAGAGCTACTCAAGACATAAAAGTCTGAGCAGTGCAGAATGGACTTAAGGGATACCACAGGGCCACTGATATTTCATGAAATCCTAACTCTGCTGATGAAGCAGGATTTTGCAGGAGCTTCTGTGATCTAACTCAGAGTTTCCAAAACTGATTTCAAGTACACAGATGTGAAAATGTAGCAATGGAAGAAAGAGTGGAACTACTGCACCTTGGGTGAAAACCAAATCCCACTTCTGCTAACTCCGCAAGGCTGATAACTCTGCCAAAATGAAATTAAACAGGGCAACGACAGTGAATTTTTGTCACTTCCAGAAGATTAACTGAAGCTTTCACTGTGCTTAAGGCCACGTCTGGAGTGCAAAGAATGCTGCCAGTCACCCTCCCAGGGCTGTCAGCAACCCATAGGGCCAGCACTTGCTGGAGATGGCACAACTGAGATATTCCAGATTTACAGAAAGAGTTAAAATCACAGCAGACAGCAGGTACAACAGACACCTGCACACCTACAATCAAGTATAAAAAAAAAATTCATATTTATCACCTACTACTTAACAGCCTTGGCATGGCATTTACTTGGCTTTCAAGCATCAGCTGGCTGAGAATGTAAAAAAAAAAACTCTACCTGACAAGGAATCTCTCTTTAGAAATCTGATTTGTGGAAATCTCTTTATGATAGGGAATATCACAGCTCTGAGCAAACCTGAGCTTGGCTGGAAAATAACAACATTGACAAAGCCCTGGACTCTCCTTCCTCAGGGCACAGAAGGATTGAGAGCTGGGGAAAAAATTAGATAGTTCAGCTAAGAAATCCTTGAACTGGATTATGTATTGGTGGCCAGCACTACTCTACCCCTGATTTCTGAAGATGCCCAAAGTAGGACAAGAAGTCTCATGACATCAGAGTCCATCCCTTCCAAGCTGTATTGATACTGCACTGAATAGATGAAATTTTAGCCAAAGGTGGACAAGGTTTGGAGAAAAGGATGGTTACTGCTTTCAGAATGGCAAACATATCATTCAGGAGAAATTCTGCAGTGACAAGGATAAGCCATCCCTGGAGTTTTTTTAACCATAACCATTATAACTTGCTTTTTTTCCTCTCTACTGCATACTTGGTATTGCTGCTTCAGAAAACTGTGGGTATCTGAGCTACTCAGCAATTGTTGAGAGAGGATTATGAAATTGATGCAGCAGTGATGAGACAAAATACCCAGAAAGAACAAAAGCAAGACATCAAGATTTTATGTCAGATCAATGCAAGAATAACTAGTTATTAGTCACTAACACAACAGAATTCTGTCCATAAACCTTCTGTTTAGTTAATGTCGAGATTGTTATGGGCTTAGGTCTTCAAAGAGGCAAGAGCAGTTGTTAGTTGCTTTAAAGTTGTTTATTTGTAGAGGCACATCAGTCCCAAATGACAAAGTCCGTGCTAAAAGTTTTCTGGCCCAGAGTCCCGAATAGCAGCAGGGGCAGCAGTTCTCTGGTACAGAGTCTGGAGCAGAGGCAGGAGCAGAAGCTGCCTGGTGTAGAGTCCTGAGCACAGAAAGCAGCAGCAACTCTCTGGTGTTTCTTCTTCTGTCCTTCTCTTCTTGTTTTTTCCTTTTCTTCTTCTCCTATGTGGTAGTAGTGATGATGATGATGATGATAATAAAAGATGTAAGAGGTAATAGTCTTAGTGCCTCACTCATCCTCATTACAGCTCTCTTGACTCCTGTGATTAGTAAAGAAGAGGTATTTGCTTATTAGGATAAACTAAGTATATGGAAGGAGGATTGTTCCACAACAGTTTAAAACACCAAAAAAACCCTGGATTTCATCTGCAGATGGGGCATGCATTGTTATACTACACAAGCTCTAATTATCCTCTTATGATTATATTTACAGGAATGCCACTTACTTGTATTCAACATTCTTAGTAGTGAACTATTTTTCATTCCCCTGTATTGACCCATAATATTTGGTAAAAGCTACCTCTGCAAAGTTTTCATAATCAGCATCACTCTGGAAACAGCACATCCAAAGACCTTTATGGGTCTGAGTGGAAATCCTGAATTTGGACCATGAGGTATCCAAAAAGGTCTATTAGGAACTCCTCACCTTTAACTGCAGAACTGGCCCCACTGCAGCACTTGGTCTTGGCTGCTGCAGGTATTTTGAAGTTAAATCAGCAATTTTTAGGGGCAAGGATCCCAGCTGTTTTATACACAAGCATCCCTACAGATGCTCCACTACTTGCACACTCTAAGGTGCAGTGGATAACTCTCTTATTCTTCCATACCCATCATTAATAAAGTTCATTTAAGGTATGAAATACACAACAAAATAAAGTGGTAAGTTATTTAATGTCCTTATTTACCCTGAGACATGAAGGAGCATAGCCTAGAAGTGAGAGCAAATGTCAATCTAGTCTATCCTCAATTAAATACATATCTCACACTGACCTAATGGAAGCCAGGATTTCTCTTGAAAATTAGCAGTAAAGCTGAGAAGCAATGTTTTTCCTTGCTTGCCTCCTTTTGTCTTCACGATTGTGAAACCTATTCAGTTCAAGTTTTTAAAAATGTTTGTAATTTATCACTTAGGGCTTAAATAAACTCAAACTCAGACCAAACCCTGGTGGAAATGGTTAAAATGAACCCATATTAAGACACACATTGTTTGAATACTGAAAGCAAAAACTAGAACACATTGATTTTTATTGGAGATTCTACTTAATTCAAACACTATTATAAGATGCATATTTCAAGATACTCCTCAGATTTGCTGTTTCCTAACTAATCCTAAGAGGAAAAAAAAACTTGTTTAGTGCTTGGTTTGGGTTTGGTTTTTTTTAATAAGACAGTATTTTTTTATCAGACAAATGATTTAATAATAATTATTTTCCATGCTCTCATGGCAGCACTCAATCACCACTCCAGTTCTCAGGATATAAACATATCCTGTGTAGTTGTAATCTTTGCTGTATCAGGCACTGAGTGTTAAATTGTTTCATACCATTGTCCTTGTTCAGAAAAACCCATCCTCTTTTCACACAGAGCTCACCTTTACTTTTTAGATAGGATACCGTTTCCTTCATTAAGGGGGAATTAGTTTGCCTTTATTTTTATCCTTCATACTGTCAGGGAGGAAAAAAAAAGAAAAAGTAACATTCTTTAAATGTAATTTATAGACAGACTCAAAAGACAGAACAATCTGAGCAAAAACCAGAGAAAAGTCTGAGAGCACATATATGTTAAATTTCACAAATGAAGGCACCTGTACCAAAGAAGAGAGTTCTTCAGAACTCTAACAGGCAATGAATGAAAAAATGAAACAATTTACTTGGATTTCTATCCAAAGAGCCATTCCTGAACACTTATTTCTTGCCAAGAAAGCTGTATCACTGCCCCTGTGCCCACAAATAAGTAAATGCTATTTGCTGGGCTGAAAGGGAGGCAAGGAAAGAGCAGCAGAATGATATACCAAGCTAACTTTCTCTCTGCTTGAGACTGGTTTAGCTTAATTTAGTTCCCCACCCTTGGCATGTCCCAGCTGAGCTTGTTTAACCACAACGGGCTGATGGTGGATTTGGCTGGACACTGTTGGTGGAACAGGGTTTCCAGGCAGCTTAAAGGCAGGCAAGGAAAGAGTTCACAGCAAATGCTTCACGTTAGGTCTTGATCAAGGAATGCTGCAAGTTTAGGTCTTGATCAAGGGATGCTGCAAGTTTAGGAAACTTCTATCGTGCAGATTTTTCTTTGTCATTTGTTTCTTTTTAAGCCACTGTGTATGTATAATTAAAAGGATATTGTACTATTTCTTTTGAAGACAAAAAAATGCAGTGAGATTATTAATGCTTTTAATTATTTGAAATTAGGTTTCTTTCTCTTTCATGAGTGAACAGTTGAGGCAATAAAATCAAGAATTTTTTGGATCTAGACAGAACAGAAATTTCTGTAATTATCTTCCTTTAAAAAAAAAAAAAAAAGAAGGGTTTTGGCAGTTTGGCAAAATAAAAGGTCAGTACCTGCTGAGCATTCTGCTACACTTTGTAGTAATCAACAACAAAATAACAGACCAGCCTCAGATTTTAAAGTAGATTTTGTGCTGCCAGCTGAAGTTCCACCTGCAGAAGAGAATGATTCTTAAGGCCTTTTTCTCTTCCAATTTCTGTGATTTCTTCTCTCTCTTTCCAGGCTTGCTAATTACTTTATTGGTATAAATTAACTGATAATAACTGGAGTTGTATTTTATACAATTTCTGCAACGTTGAATGGAAAGAACATTCCAGTATTACGTTTTGGGTTTATACTACATGTAAAAACTACTTCAAAAGGAATGTTACAGCAGCTAAGTCAGCACAGAGGCATAGGGAAATTTTCAGATCTCCCTCCCCCTTATTTGTTTTCCCTATGCTTGCCAGGAGTTGGAAGATAAGTAGATTGGTTAACCTTGGGTCTCCAAGCTCATGCTTTGCAGTGGGGGATCCTCCAACAGGAGGACTCAGAGCAAGATCATGCCTTAGATACTGGATCACCCTGTGGTTTTACCTCTCTTACCCATAAACCGACATGGGAATTCACTTCATGGTATTTGGTTATTAAGCCATCAAATATTTTGATTCCATTCATCACTCCAGGGACACAATGCTGTCACTGACCAGTACAGTCTCTCCCATTCAGTTTCATTGCCCATCCAGTCCTACTCTTCCTCTTTCCTACTTTCACCATCCAACCTCTTCCCAGGCACTAAAGTCTGTATGTCTGTTATGTTATGTTATCCAGATTCTCCCATACTATAGTTCGTGCATATAGAAAACACTGCAAGTTGCTATGTGATTGTAATAAACACATTGATACACTTCCCAGAGCTCCCTCTACTATTTCAAATGTTAGCCCAATCTGCTGCTTAAAAGAAAGCTGCAGAACTAATGAAGTTGTTGTTTGCTGCTATGGATTTCTATCCTCTGTCCTATCTCTTTCTGAGTCTTCCTTATACAATCTACAACCTCACTTCCCTTACAGAGTATTTTCATATTCTCCCCTCATTACTTTGTCTCATATTTACTCATAAGGTAAGGAGTAGCTCATAACTAATCAACATCTAAACACTAACTGATGCACCAGCATACCAAAGGTAAGAGAAAACTGAATTCCTGCTACAGTTTCTATCATTTCAAGCAGTGATTTTTAAAAGCTGGCAGAATTTAGGAAAGCTCTAATCCTCCATCATGTTTGGATGACATAAGCCGCCCAAAGCTCTTCTGTGAACTTTACTAAAAATCAATCCACTGACTGTTCTTTTTCAACAAAATACCCATATCAGAATCTAAAGTGTATAAAATTCAATGATGAATTGTGTGGGTTAATACCACTCTGTGGACACTGTTGTATCTACATGTAACATAAACTGTTTAGGAAAGGGGAATTTTCCTTGCTGTAAACAAACACAGAAATTTTGGTTTAAAAATACAGCCAAATTTCACAAACCATGCTCACAATGTGACAATCTCAGACATTTGGCCAAATAAATTCTACAATGTATGCAACATGCTTGCAGGAAAGAAATTATTAACAGCAAGGAATTAATTTAATTTGGATAACCCTAAAGTATGGTCTTTTATACATTAGAAATTATCATTATTTGCTGCTGCTTGCAAGTATAATCTTTAGATTAAACTGTCCAACTTCTTGGTCTTACACATTGGCAAGGCACCATTAATTTCACTACAAAATAGTACCAGACCTGCTGAAGCAAAGATTCTCTACAGCATCATCATGACATGATATTGGCCAGAAGAAATATTTATGACTTGACTTGTAAGACCAAGTCTCACCTCAACGTTCCCCATTATCCCCATTAGTCTGAGAGCTAAACCTGAGGCAACAAGTACTCCACAAAAAACACCAAAATAACTCACTTATGAGAGAAGCTCCTGCCACCAGGACCAAGTTCATGACCTAGTCCTCAGAGAAGCAACATAGAACAAAACACACAGTGACTGTGCAGCCCCATAAATAAATTAGTCCTGCTAATAAACCACACCAGAAAGGAAGTTCTATGGTCTTTTTGAACAGCAAGCGAAGTTGAAATCCCCTGTGAAATTATATCTCCCAGTCAAGGATAAAGAAGAACAGGGGGTGGGAGATGAGGTCAGTACTGAGGCCAACGCTCTGGATGCCAGTGAGGAAAAGCCTGCAGCAAATCAAGGTAAGGGGAAAAAAACACATTAATTTTAGTTTTTCTAAAAGGGGAGTTCTAACATACTCCTTGTGTGTCAAAGGATTTTATTTCATATATTTAAACTCCAAACACTCAGACCAGCTTTTATTAAAATTAGTCAAAAGCTTAACCCACTTAAATGGGAACATCATCAAGACTTGAATGTGCTTGGAAGCTGTTACATCTTTATTATTGACAATTTCAGCTCATGGAACCCATTCTCAGCCTCTCTAAAGTTGCACTGATTGCATTTGCTTTCTTACAGCTGTTCACTTCAGAGGAACCAAATAGCAACCCAGCAGCTATTTTAAAATGTTCTCTAATTATTATTGTTACCCATAAATGTGTTTCCTGTTTCAGTGTATAAATAGCAAACTGATTATTTACAGTACTTGCACCTGTTGAGAACTAGTCTATCTGTCAGAGAGGTAAAACAAGTAACTAGGCTATAATAATAAACCTTATACATCACATTTCTTTTTTCTAGGAAAAAAAGGTACAGTTGTATATCTTCTGCATTTCTACCATTTTCTACAGGATTCCGATTTCTCTTGAAGGAAAGGTTCTGTTCTCAGTAAAATTAACAAGGTTCTCAAGAAAAATGGTGGTTTAAAATAGAATAGGCTATTCCCTGACAGTCACATGCAAAGGATTGCTCTGTTTCTGCAGCACTGGGGTGAGCTGGGATGTGTATTTTCAGAACATTTCACATTGTGGGATACAGCTTTCTTTACTGGACCTAAAGTGAGATGAAATGATCGGGACATTACTCCAGTTAATGTAAATCAGACCAGCTCAAAGACCAATAACCTCTGGGTACTGCCAAGCAATCCATGTTTCTCCTGCCTTGTCCAGGATGGTGGGATGGGCTGCTGTGCCTTATGATGGGTAACACAAACTGTCACTGGGGACTAGGCAGTGCTACAGGCAATTTGAAACCAGATATTTTCTTACTCTTTCTGCTTAAGTGATGAACAGAACAGAGCATTTCTGCAGAGCTCAGTACAGCTTCTGGAAATGATTCACAGATCTCAATCGTATCACAGCAATATCAGATGCCAGAGAGATCTATTCTGGTAAACACAGTGCCAGGGAGAAGAACTTCTCACTGGAGGGTACATGATCAATTACTGCAACACATTACACACCCTGTGACTCATTCCTAGACAGCAGACGGCTTCCCACGTGAGGCCTGCACACATAGTACTGAAATGCCATTAGGTATTCTTGGCAGATAATCTCTTTGCTTTTCCTCTCCCTTTCATTTTCTCCCTGCTGAGGCCTGTGGAGGTTTGGTTTAGAATGCATTCCTCCTCCCTGGTCATGCATACACAGGATGGACAAGCAGAAAGATTATGGCCAAATGGAAAGCATTCTGAAATGTTTATGATAATAATTTAACAAACAAAAACTGTACAGTTGTGGCAATTATGAACATTTTCTCTGTCCCCTTTCCCCTTTCTCTATCATTAGATAGAGAAAGAAAACATTTCCTGTCTTCTCACAAAAGATGTTTAATTTTAGATATAAAAACTAATCAGATAGAACAATGTCAATAGCTACTCAAGGTCAACTCTGTGTGCTGTATTTGAGCTCAGTTGTGACTTTCTTTGATGAGAGAGGCAATCAGGTGCAGCAACAGAGGTTTATCAGAGCTTGTTGAACATCCAGTATAGGACAATGATGCTGCTTGGCCCATAGAGTTAATTATTAATTCCTTTTTGGAATTTAGGACCATTCATTCAAGCATTTTAACTATTCTTACCTGATCTACAAAAGCAGAGGGTCCCCTAAATTTTTCCTTGCCTTTTTTAAACATAAAATCTTTACTAATGGCTTTTAGAAGAAAAATCCTATTTTTCACCCTGATATGCAGAGCAAACTAAACTAGATAGATTCTGAATAGCTAATTCCTCCTGCTCTACATTTTTTTGTATGAAGAAAAAGCAGGAAATTAGTCTTGCTGTAACAACATAATGCATGAACATTGTTTGAAGTGTCCGGGTTTATGAAAGCAGTAGCTACTGGTGAATAACAAAGTACTTTCCATAGTACTGTGGTACTCTGTTCTGAAAGTCTCTGATCACTACAAGCTGGGACTTACAGCCAAGGAGGAATCCTTCTGTGCCTGCCCTATTTCAACTCTATTCCCTGCCATTTCTTCTGCTGAAGACTTAAGGTAAGGCTTGATTAACCTTTCAGCTGCCTCACTGTGGTTGTTGCTGTCCTCTCTATCTGCAGATAAGAGGCTTGAATTAGCCAATAACAATAAACAGCAAACATGCAAATCCATCCCACCCACTCTGAGCAACACATTCATGAGCACATATCAAACCTGAGCATGGATTCCCATTACATTGTAACCAAAAAATTGAGCGTGGACATATCTTCCTCAGGAAGAATTTTTTGTCTGATATTCCCATGAAAATGGACAAAAATTTCAGTTGTCTTATTTTACATTTTTAAGGAAATCCCACTGTTTTTAATATGTTTGACAACCAGGCAAGCCACTCAGAAATGCTATAGAAAGACTGTCATTCAGCAAACTGAGCAAGTCTGGTCTATACCTATAGGCATAAAGAATTAAAATAGGGTAACAGGTCACCTGTTTTGGTCTCCCATGCTTTATTTCAAAAATGTCCTATAAGGCAACTTTGGATGATTTAAATGCCTTTACTACGCTCACTTATTATTGTTGGAAATAGTGTAGTTTCAGTGGAAGCTTCAGGACAACTTTCTACCACATTCAAGTTCAAGCTGCAAAGACCAAATTATTGAGTCCTTACAGGAGCTCACAATGAGGAAGAGTTTCCACTTCACATCTGTGCCTAATACAAAGTACATGTTTAAATCCCAGACAAGCAAATATAAGTAAAGCTGGATAGACACACAAGATGAAATCAAATTGGTGTGGGTTTTTTCCTCTCCACAAAGAGCTTAGGGTGACTCTGAGGATCTAAAGACAGCAAATGCAGCTATTTTAAATTTAGATTTTATCCTGAGTGGATGGGGGTAACATAGAGAAGAAAAGTTTTGAATTCACTTGATAATAAGCCCTTCTGTTTACTTATAAATTAAACCAGATTCTGTAGAGATTACACTTTCAAGAATTATACTCCCAGTTCTCACAGACTTTCCATGATTTTTAAATGCCCAGTTACATTACATAATTTTGAAAATCCAAGTCTACAAGGTTAAAAATATCATTGTGAGTTGAAAATTCCTCCAAGGTAAGGTATTGGTCTTGGAAACTCTCAATGATTTATCACTGTCTGGATAGAAACTTCCTTCAGCTTCACTTTGCTGTCCTAATAAAACAGGATTTTTTCCTCCCATGTGTTGGACAGAAGTGAGATATTTTGAATCAATGTTTAAGCACTTTCTGCTCTTCTAATTTTTAATTATAAGTCAAGAAAGCAAATGCATTAACCAACATAAACTGATAAAAATGTTACAAGATGGTGTGTTACCAGAGAGAGCACTGCCTGCTGCTTCTAGGGAGGCATGTTCTAAAGGGGGTGGCTTTACCACCTTCCAGAGCCAGACATCACTGGGATCCCATTACCAAACATCTCTGCAAAATTAGGCCACCTAGGAGGGCTTTGGATGAAGCCCATTCACACATCTTTTACTGACAGAATAAAAATCATCATCCCAGAAGTACTGAATATGATATCTCAGGCCTATGTGCCTTATAATTTCTGTTCTTAAACTAAAGAAAGACTCCACAGAGAAACAGTCCTTTAATGACAATAGCTTTATGTGGGTAGCCTACCTGATAGTGCAATTTTTACTATCTGTAATGAAATACACAGTCCACATCTTCCCATAAGCTAATATAAAAATAAACTCAGTCCTCCTGTAGATCTCTTTAGGGAAAGAGAAGAGCCTCTCAAACAGAAGAAGCTTTCAAACCTGCCCCTTTGCCAGACAAAAATGCTATTTTGCTATCACTGTCTATAGAGAACATGAAAGGAAAGGGAATAAGCAAAAGCAATTCATTCCCCAAGATGAAAGTAGATATCTTTTCTTTGCTTCAGATTTTAAAAGCTTTCAATACACATTATTTCCTCTTCTCCACTTTTATCTTTCTTTACAAACATAGTCTAAATTAATTTATTTATTTCTGATTTAGAAGTTACAGGGGATTTATTTTCTTGTAACTTTAAGTGGTGATGCCACACCATCTCTTCTGAGTAAAACATGGCATAAAACATTGTCCTTCTTAATGGCCCAGTGGAGCCCACCTGGAAGATATTCTCTGAACTAGGGAAAGGAATTAGCCATGTTTCATGTGTTAGGCTGAACTCTAAATAGTTCATAAATATAAAAGTTAATCTCATAGTAGCTCTTACACAATAGATATTGATTGTACTAATTTCATTCCTTCTAGAAAAGACTAATGATAAACATTTAACTAGAGAAAAAAAAATCTATTTTGTATCTCATTGCTGAATCATTAGAACCAGAAAAATAGTCTGGGGCTAGAAGGAGGTTTGAAAAAAAAAAAAATACATGTACCAGATAGCCTAAATTGCCTTTGCTGAATGTGAACAATATTCTTTAACTGTTTTTGAGAAGAATAGAAAGATGATAGAAATTGCTGTGGGTAGGAAACTAGGTTTGTGATCTTTTGTTGTTGTTGTTTTTCATGAAATTGAATCTTACAAGTTCTATTGCCATTCCATTCTTCCTGTAAAGTAAGCAATTTTTTATACTACATACAGTGCTGAAATCTATGCAAATAGCTATCAGGGCATTTCTGGAAGGGCATGATTTTATTCATTTCATAAAACATCAGAACAATGTGTGAGCAAGAAAATAGCAATGTATAAAGGCTTGGCTATCCATAATCTAAATATCTCCAAAACACTTTCAGACTGTCAGCATCCACCAAAAACATATCAGCCTGGAGCTCTGGCACATACAGGCAAACTTTTGTCCACCAGGAAAAGTTGTGCAATCATGATAGCATTGACTACCCTAAAGATACTGTAACATGGAAATCAGGCAGGTCACTGGGACTGTGAGACCTGTCCTGAATTCTTAAAACTAATTGTCTGGCCTCATAGTTTAGTGGCTTTTAAAGGGAAGGAGAAACTAAACATATAATGAAAAAATTATTTGCAGGCAGTCTGTCTGGTGAATATGCACATTACAGAAAGCTGCAGGGTACAAAAATCCTGTATTTTAGGAATTTTATGGCTTACTATTGCAGGCTGACTCCAAATTGCTGGGTAGGCAGAGGTGGTTGTGGTGGAGGAACCTTAACCACAGGTGGAAGTTTTCCCTTCTGTTTCCTCCAAAAATTTTCATAATGTCTGCATAAAAAAGTCAAGATCCCAGTGATATTCTGTGCACCACAGATGACAGACTGCATATGTGAACAGCTACAAATATTGCTCATTATGCTGTTCTCCTAACAATAGTGTCAGGAAATAGCTGCTTAGTCTTACATAGTCATACCTGCAGGCCTTACAGAACCCTGTCTTACAGAATTTCAGCATGAGGAATTTTTAAAATAGTATTTGTGGTGGAATAATTAAGCAAGATATAGAATAATCTTTTTGCTTCAGCCAGTGGAGCAGAGGAATCAATACATCCAAAAATAGAATCACACTATAATTTAACAGCAGAGTTAAAACATTTTTGCTCCTCAAATTACAACTCCTTTTTCTTTGGCAACCATGCAATCCAATTTATAACCTCAGAGCTCTAAGGTATTTCCTGTTATCCCATATTTACACAAAAGGTGTGTAAAAAGCCACCAGGCATCAGTAGCAGTCATAATCAAAGCTTCCAGTTACTTTCATTCAGCAGTGACATAAAATCACTTTCTGTCAGTACATCAAAGCAGTTCCATGTAAAGCACCATGTTAGAAAGACTTATTGATACTAATACTGGCACTTGACTATCCCAGCCCTGTGCAGTTCTTTTCCTTTTCATCTTCCATCCACTCTCAAATACTTCCCCCTAACACACACAAATACACATCACATAAACATAATGGACCCACTAACAATAGATACATCCATAAAGTTTAAAATCAATCAACACTTTGCTGACTGGGAATGCTCTTCATAAAAGGAAGTCAATCTGTTGTGATATGTAAGTAAAGAGGTCAGGATTACAGTTTTGCCCCAGAAAATTGTATGATATTCATAAGCAGCAATGACATCCAGATTGGTTTTGCTAACACTCCCACAGAAGTAGCAATCATATTAAGAAAATGCTCCATGAAAGAGATGGAGTTTTTCCAAATCTGTAGAAAACTAAACACCTGATGCACTTCAGTATGTCTGTGATGGCAATGCAGCTTTCAGAATTAATCCAACCCAGCACAAACAGGTAAATTACACTTTTAATCACTGAAGATATCATTATTCTTGGAATACCAGGATGCAACTCCACCTGAGAAAAAAGTGAGGCAATGTATATTAAATTTGACTTCTTGAGGGATATTTGAGATATTTCCCAGGTCAGCTAAATAGTTCAAGCAGATGATCTTTTTCCCAAACTTGTGACAAAATAAAATTTTAAAAAATCACAAAGTAGTATAAAAATTAGCATGGGAGGAATATTTACATGGGGTTTAGTTTCTAATTCTACAAAAATGTAAGTGCTGATGCAACTCAAAATTAGACTGTAATTGAAGCACCAGGAGACATAAGATATATTTCATTCCATATGATTAAACACATACAGTGCATGCTTGAGAGTCTGATTTGAATAAAAATAACTAGGTTTCACAAAGCATTAGAAAGCTCACTAGAAGAACTGTTAACCTTGGAGAGAATGTCACCCAGCTGTCAGAACAACATGTTTGTATTCTGTTGGTATTCCACTCTGAAAAAAGACAAAATAATGGGGATGTAGAAATAAACTACAGAGCAGTTAAGCAACAGGTAAAATTTTAAAAGCATTGATAGTGCATACCCTTGAAGTGCTGGACTGGATAGCCTCTAGTAAACACCAGGAATACTATTTTTTTCTTTTCTATAAGTTGCACAAAACAGACTTCCAGATTTGAAGCTCCAAGTATCATTAGTTATGTCTTGAGTTTCAGCCAGATTACACGACTATATGAGCCGAGGTGTTCAAACAAGGGTCAAGGACACGTTTATACATATTATCTGAAATAATGTCTTATTTTTCCACAACGCAAAATATCTGGATTTTAATGAAGTGTCAAGAAAAATAGCAGGTGCTGATGGTAAAAAGTGTACTTTGCTGCAATTTACCTTCATAATAAAATTGGAGAAAATCTCCGGCATGCACGAGTTTATCCCTGGATTGTCCAATCCGCATGCACAGGCTCCCTCTAGCGGTACATGGAACAAGCAGTCACTTCCCTGAATTTTGACAACAGGAATTTTGGGACACACGAGGAATATCACTCTGTGCATGCACAATTTCAGAGCTCTCCAGGATGTCTTTTATCCAAAAGAGCCCGAACTTCCAAAATCTTCTCTAAGCCACAGCTGAGCACACAACTCTGTAACTAATCACCTCTGGTAGAGGATGTTACAGAACCAACAATATTATGTAAAAAATGTCATGGGCAATTAGGAATAAGTGATGCTCCTTAAAAATGCTACATCGCCACTGCCACCTAAATGTATATTTACATTTGCAGCATATTTAGAGTTCTGTTAGCTCATAGAAATATAGTCTTGCTACAGTTATCTTACACTTTGGAGAAAATACTCTTGACTTAATACATTACTTCCTGCTCATTTCTTTTGAGACTGGAAAGAAGATTAATCAGCTTCAGAAACCTGTAAAATTTCAAGTATTTACATTTTCTTAAATACTATCAAATACAAGTATGCTAAAATACTTCATTTTAATAACTGTCATTTGTCCAGTTGTTACCAAATACATTGTTGTTTAAAAGTACTGAGACTGTGTGTTAACAGGTACCAAATGTACTAACAAATCACTGAAAAATAAATACATGCCTCTTAATAATGAAATCTATTTTACATCTACTATTTTTATCTACACCATCTACAAATTAGTCTGGGCTATAATTCAGCAAAGCTAGGAAACAAAGTCTAGAGGATTTTTCTCTCTTATTTTTGTGAACTGGATTAATATTGACATTTAACAGCATGATTTGCCAAGATAAGATTAGTCTAAACTGGAATGAAAAGGTACCATGAAAAAATTTTAAATTGTACTACTCTAGTAAATTAAGAGTAAGAAGAAGTTTTAGTCTTCAATGAAAATATAGTTTAGCCAAATTGTACATGGGCTGTTTCACACTTAGTAACCCAAACTTTTTTGACCAACCCAAACTACAGTCAACCTGAAAAACAAAGGCATGGTTGGCTATTAAATCATTTTAAGTAGTAAAGAGGGTTTTCCCCTAGCTTCAGCTGATTCCTGCTCTCTGGCTTGTGGATCTTTTCAGAGTTTACTCATACTTTCAGTTATTTTGTCAGTCCCAGTGCACAAACAGCTTTGTTGCTGTTGGTTGCAGATTTATAAAACAGAGAATAGAGTGCTACTAAATGACACTCAAAACAAGCATCCAGGTACACAGTGGTAAAAGTTAAGTACAAACAGAAACAACCAATTGTGATGAAAACAGGGTGATCAGAAGGTCAAGATTGCATCTAAGATGACAGACATTGGTTTGAATTATTTATGCCTGATAGGAATGCTTAAGTGTATCAGGATCATTCATTTTTCAACTGCCAGTGTGTCATACTTTCCAATAAAAAAAACCTTACACATAGTAAGATCCAGGGAAAATACGTATTTGCAACAGGTACCTGTAAATTCATACTTTTTAAGAATTAGCAGGCAATTATTGCTGTAAGTCAAATTGTACCACTGTTGTTCACCTGTGGCTCCATTGAGGGAATTAACATGCACAGGCTGAAAATCACTGGTGTCCCAAAAGCATCTGCTTGGAGCTGCTCCCAAGGAGCTCTCAGCTAACTCTGAGAAAGGAGATGGTTTCATCAGAGTATTGTAATGTCCATCAAGAATTTTTCTGGGTTAATTGTTGGGTTTTGTTAATTGCTTTGTTTAGTGGTTTGTTTTTTTTAGAAAGTTTCCATACCCAACCTAAAGCAAATCAGGAATAAACAAACCAACAACAACAAAAAAAATCAATCTCCATTCCTGAGACACCATCAGGTACTGGACATCCTGCTTCTGTCACACTTTTCCCACCACTGCTCTGTGTCTGGGACCAGTGACATTTATTTTGCTGCCAGTTAAAATTAAGAGCTAGAGTTAATCTTCTTGTTTCAAGAACTGCATATTCTGGAATGATTCTTAGCTATAATTACTTTTAAAAGTTTTTCACATGCACCTTATTTGTCCTGATCTGTCTAGAATTTAAATTTCTCTTTTCTACCTAATTAGCTTTCTAGCACTCAGAAACTGAATCGATTGCAAGTTACTGTAGTGGAAATTTCTGGCTGGTTCATTATGGCTTTTCAAGATTAGCTGTTTCCATCCTGCAGCCCCAGAATATTCATAATATGATTTGAAAAATGTCAGAATTTCCTTGAAAGTGACATAAGTTGAGAAGCAGAAGCTGAGCAAGCCCCACCATTCTTGCACATAGCAGTGTCTGCCTGTCGCTGGTAATTCCTTGGAGGTAGCACCAATTTTTACCATGCAAAGGAAGAGAACACCCAGTAAAATACATCACCTTTACCATTATGTCCTCCTTTTCAAATTCTTATGGGTGCTTCAGGGATTATCCATTAACTTTGAGAACATAAGTAGTGTCAGTCCTATTCATCCCAACCCTTCTGATCATCATCCACTTTACTGCACCATCCAGTAACTCCAGTCATGCACACAGTTCCATTTCCCTAAGTGCTGTCAAACACAACAAAAAAGTCATTCATAATCCACAGAATAACCATGCTTTAAAAGAGATATTTACTTGAACATACCAGTAAAACTACCAGGAATTGAGACTCCCTTTTCTTAGAAAGAGAAGAACTCTACCCTATTCATTTCCAAGCTTAAGCTCACCTTATTCATTAGTTCAAGACAGTTTAAATGGGTGTTGTGCTGTTACATGACATATTTTACTTCAAGCCTTTTTAAAAGCAACTTATTAGAGAACAAACCATCCTTGAACTAAATGGGGAAAATGTGTTCAATGAATTTCCAAGTACCTTATAAGAGGTTTAAAGATATTCCACAGAATCTTTATGAAGTTGGTTGGATGGACAACACAGAGTGCTTTAAGGTTTTTCTTATACCTAGGAAAAGAAAATGAAATTCTTAGAAAAATGTTAAGTGCCAGAGATGGTAGAACCGAATAGCTACAATAGAATGGAAAGTTATTATTACAGGCATATTACACAGTATTCTTTTCAAATACTGAATTAAAAAGACCTAATTCAAAAGAAATTGAATGCAAAATAAAAATTTTTTTAAAAGTAGATTTTAAAAAGTGGTCTGTTTTGACAATAGGCCAAACTAACTGTTATGTTCCTAACCACTGTCTGCTACCTCACAGATTTAATATCAGGGAGACAGAACAGGAATTAGGCAATTTGAAAAAAAATAATAATGATAGGAGAATGAAGGATCTATAAGGAAATCTTTGATTAAAACATTACTTTTTTCGTATCCCTTTATGTTTTGCTTGCAGGACATGCATGCAGGAAAAAAATTAAAAATTTTCAGATACAGAATTTTTACCTAATTCTTTAATTTTACCACTAATTTTGTCGTGCTTTGCTAGTAATTACTGAGGGTGAAGCCAACTGCTAGTTGTTTGATATTGCATTGTCCCTTTTGTATGAAAGAAAACCTTCCTTCATTATTGCTTTGCTTGATTCTACAGTGTTATTTCATGATATCTAAACAATAGATTAGTTGGCTGAAACTGAAATGGAAACCAGGCAGCACAAGAAGACTCTTATTCAATAGTATTGCAAAATTAAATTGAGACATGCATATTGGAATATCCTGCTTTTGCATATAGATTTTTGCTTATTGCTTTGCCAAGTTTGCTTCCAAGTAGGGACAATGATCAGGGAAAAATATGATCATGAACTCAGGAAACTCAGGAATTACATGAGTTTTTCCTTTCGCGTTTTAGTTGGGCCCATACACTTGTGAATGAAATAGGCACTGTGTGTGTTCACAAAGCCACTGCCACACATAAGCAAACTATGATCCCTGTGCAACTGGAGATACTGTGCCCTAAGAGCCCAAAATCCACCATAAAAACTAACAAGCAAAACACCTGAGTTGCTTTACTCATGTTTCTATTTTAACTTTTTTTTGCACCTTGAAGTTTATGCTCTTCAGTTTCCTAGACTAAAATGTCCAAAAGACTTTACTGAGCCTCTGCTGTGAACCTTCAAAGCAAGATCTATTCTTTTGAAACTACTCCTATTCAATATTTACTTTCATTATGCTGGCTAATTACCCCGTCCTTTGTATTCTCATCTGTCCTCCCTTTCCTTTGACCCCAGAGGTCTGGAAAGGGCTATTTTTGTATTGCTGGGTTTCCTCCCCTCTGGCTAGTACAGTACCCCATACATGCTGGGCTGAGTATTTTGCTTTGAGTTGTCAATGCCAGTATGCCAAGTTCCAACTGTTAATAAAATGACAGGTTCTGCCTGATGACCTGAGCCTCCGTGTTTCCTTTGTTCTGTGTTTTCTGGGTCAGGGTGGGGGAATAGAGACAGATTTTTGGAATAAATGAGTCTCATCATGCACTTGTAGGCAACAAAAAAACCGACAAAAAAAACCACTGACCTTGTACTGCTTCTCCCCATACACAACTCTGAATTTAGCTTAAGAATCTCTCAAAAGGAGAACAGTGCAATGTTTTGTTCTGGAATTGTCAGTGCATGTCAAAACCCAGTATTGCAGTCCAAACCTCTCGCCAAAGACAAAATATGACAAACATTTGCCTTTCGTCTCTTTTACCCAGTCCTAGAAAGAACAGGTACAATGTACCACTAAGTCATGTTACCTTCCTGAGGCCAACTTACAAACAAGTTACAACACACAGACAAGTAAAAGACTGATGTCAATAGGGACTGGCTGCTCCATTGGTAACTTCACACTTCCAGGGAACAAACATCACAATTCTGGTCTCCACTATGAAAATGCAATTTATCCAAGAGCTTTCACCTCAACTATACCCATCTGTACTCAAAGTTCAAGTACATCCAACCACAGGTCTTGGTTTTGTTGCCATGGCTTTTCACACCTTTGAATAACCACTGCAGCACCCTGGCCATCCCTCAGTACTGCACAGAAGACACTTAACAAAAGAACCAACAGCACCGACATCTTTATAAGAATTTGCAATGGCAAAATGAACTCAGTTAATTGTGGGTGGATCAGGACAGATTCACCTAACTTCCTTCATGGAAGTTAGTTATAGACATGATACCATCTGAAGAGTAAACCAAGTCTTTTAGAGATTACTTCCTGTCAAATTCCTGGTAGGCTGTTTGCAACCATTTCAGAGATATTTTATTCAGACTCTTCAGGCCGTAGTGAAAGTAGACAACTGTATAATCATTCTCTACATACTGATCCAGAGTATATTTTAAGTACCTGAGGAGAAAGATAGTATTTTGGTTTTAATCAGTTTACTGGATGAGATTCTTGAAGCAGTAACTGGAAAGAAAATGTGCTGTTTTTGCAGAGAATGCTAGTGACTGCAAATTCATGTTTGTTTCAAATTATTTGTCTAAGAAGTTCATCTTTCTCTAGTGGCAAATAATTCCACATCATTGCAATGCCTGAAATTTTAAAGAAAATATTTAGTTACAGAAACTGCAGTGCCCATGAACCACTTAAAAATGAAGACAATATGGGACTGTGTTTGCCAAGAAATTTTTAAAAATATACATTTTAACTAAAAGCAACCTTTATTTTGCTTTTCTCAGTCTTTGTAAAGCCTTTCCTTTTAGATAAGCAAACAATGTCATTTTGCATTTTCAAAACAATTAAGAATATTTTGGGCTTTCCTCTCAATTTAAAAGTTTCTAAATTCTTGAAAATCCATTATCCCTAATTAAACTGCTCTTCTTGAATATATTTATCTTTCCTTTGTTTACATTGTGAGGACTGAGTTTGTTCATAATTTCCCTTAAATTTAATTTAAATCCCTTAAAATTGATTTAAAGAATTACATTACCTACTCCATCTTGAAGTAATGCTGCATGTTTTATAAGCAGATTGCTGTGTGTTCATTCTTTTACAGTATAGTTTAAGATCATTTTCATTCCATTTCTTCTACAATTGAGAACACAGGATGGCCTATTACACAGCTCAATGACTCAAATAAAACAATGATGGAGCAGTGCAATCTAGCCTCATTTCTTGCTGTGTCAGGTTTCAAATTTCTCATGTTATTCTCATTGCTATCTTCTTATTCTGCAATGGCCCCAGCTATTGCTCTTAATTGTATGTAAGTGATTTTCATTCAATAAAGCAGATAGTTCCATGTGCCATTTACTGGGCTGTGACTATCTGCAAGTATGAAGAACACTTTGACTATCTCCCTTTGCATAGAAAAGCCCTTCACTTCTTACACTGTACTCCCACAGTCTCAATTATCTTATTCCCTCAGCATACTGTAAATCTTAGACTGCAAGTATCTTGCAAAAGGAATTGCCACTGCAATTAATATAATGCTGTTTTGATCCCTGATTTGAGTATTAGTGGTATTTTAATGGAAAAAGCAGTAGTGACAGTCAATTAAGAACTTTTTTTAAGAGTTTGAAATAAAAATATACCTAAATAGATATTGTTACAGAGTGCCTCATGGTTTATTTTACAGCATGTAAATTCCTTGTTACATTGCATCCAGAAAACATATCTTTTTTTAAAATAACAGTGTTTGGGGAGCATATAATAACCAGTATTTTTCTACAGTCAATTATCTGTTCCAGGACTGTAACAGAATTGCGGGGACATTACAAAAGCTTTACCAAATTCAATTCTTTAAGTGACTTCATTACAAAATACCTAGCAAACAGGGCCTACTCTTTTCCTACAGCTTTTTCTCAGAATTCAACATCTGAATCTAATTACCTAAAACCATATCACTTAATAGCTATATTGCTGCCTTCACATTCAACACTTGCCTTCAGTTCTCTCCTAGGACAGATTTTCCAAGTGAACTTGATGTGGGCTCAGATACAGGAAGATGTACTGTGAAGAGCATAAAAAATGAATCAACATACTCTCCAAATAATTTCTTAAGTAACCTGTCTTTTAATCCCTCTCTATTTCTAAGAAGTAGAAACAACACCATTTTTGTCCTTTCCCGTGGTGGAGTTTGAAAGGTACTCAAACATTTTGGCAATGGAGGCTGTACAAGAACTCCAAATAGGTTTAAAATGCTTAATAAGGACAGGACTCTCAGGACAAAACAGATCTCCTTGCAGTGACAAACTACAAGGCAGAAACATGTCCTGGTAACCTTGCCACAGCAAGTTTATAAGAAAGAATATTGTTAATTTACATATTCACAACTCCTTTTAACACAAGAACCCTAAAATTATATACATATAAAAATGTTAAGCATAATGTACTGAATGTAAGGCAGGTAATTTTATAAAACAGAAAACCCACTAAGATGCAAATAACTAAACAACACTCTTCCTGAGTGATTTAGGTAAAGTACAGCAAATTAAAGCAAACACAGCTATTCTTGAGAACATATGTATATAGCACTAAATTACTATAATTTCTCTTTCATTGGTCCACATCATTAATTATTTTTTAAAAATACAATAAGAACTTGTCAATAAAATCAAGACAGCAAGTACACATGAATTGCTTCTTCCAGTAGAGACAGCAGGTGAGTTAACTGGCAGTTTAATCCACATTTCATACATTTAATATTAACACTAGTAGGTCTTACATCCTTTTTTCATTTCAATCCATGCTTATTGCTTCTCCTCCCTGAAAGCTCATTCACCTGGAAGCAAGCTAACAGAAGTTCTTATATAAAGTGTAAAGTAGTCCATGCAGGAGATGAAAAGCAACTTACTCAAGCAACCTTATGTGATTGAGCTGGTGGGATGGGGACATGCAGCAGCAACTGAAGGTAATCACCTTCCTTCCAGAATTGTCATCACCTGTAAACAAGACAGTTGGTAAAGACAATACTCAGTTACTTATGGGACCTCGTGTCTGAAAGAACGGTGTGGATCTTCTGATATTTGAGGCTACCTCTATCTCCTATTATTACCCAGAACATCCTGTGAAACTTCACTGTCTAGTTACAAGATACCTGCAGAAAGCTGGGCAAATGATAAGGCAAAGCTCAGAAAGTTATATGCAAATGGTGGTGGTGCTTCTCAGCTCCAGACAAAGAACACTTAGGTCCTCCTGGAGCATTCAGCTGTGGAAGAAAACAGGCCTGCTTACCCTAGCAGTCTTGAAAATAACGTTTTAGAACTCCTCATGCTTTGTTTTTGGAATTTATTGGAACAAAAGCACACTGGGCATCTGCCTTGTCACACATGTAAGTTGGATGTTTTTTAACCAACTTAAGCTTTCTTAGATACTCTCTTTCAGAAGCACTGCTACACTAAGATCACATCAAAACACAACAAACAAGGCATTTGAGAATGATTTGCCTAACCTAAAGATCTGTAGGCATACATCCCTTAGTCCCTCTGATAAAGCACATATTGCTGCATTCAAGTTCATTTGCTCTTTGACTCATGACAGCTTCACCCACACTGTCTGTACAGACAAGGCTGGTGTTTGTGCCATGCCCACCCCACAGCCAAGTCCCACTGCATGGAAGGCCAAACAGAGGTTATTTCAGGCTCATACTACAGATCACTCGGCACTGAAGACAGTGAATTCAGATTTTAACTTATATCTACATGAGTTATACCATTCCTTTCAAAGGAATACACAAACATTCCAGAAAACAGATAGACTGAATTATTCAATTTAATACATTCTTGGTCTAATTTCCATGTTCCAACTAAAGGATATTTAATATTTTGCTTCTATTACCACTGAAACATTGACGTTTGATATCACTAGGAGCACAAGAAAGTCAAGAACTGGGGTTATCATTTGTAATTCAGTTATTTCCCTTTCACCCCCTATTAAGTAGCTGTAATGAATAAACAAAGAGTAAAATGGGGGAAGTTAAACTGCAACAGAATCAATTAATGAATATTTAAAATCATATGAGCATTTTTATGACAACTGGGTAGAGCAACTTCAGACATGCTAAACCATGCTAATTTGTACTAGTGATCAAACTACTTGATCTGCACAAACAGAACACTTGCCAGCATTGCAAACACACATTTTTCATTTCCATTCAACTCAGGAAGAAGTGGCTGTCCTCACCTGACATATTTCACACTAAGAAAAACAATCCTGCATTTGCCTTGTCCAGGTCAACAGTCATGACAGGACAGCATCTACTTAAACCCATTCCGTTTTAGGTGCCAAAGGAGAAAAGAGAGGGAAGCTACGAGATTAGCAATTACTTTTCACATATGGACATGGCCTGGGAGACATCTTCTGCATTATCAATTCCAATCCTGTGTCATCACAAGGAAGTGCACCAGATAATCCTTCCACTGATTTGTCAAGCTTTATCTTAAAAACCAGTTTTTTCTGTTTCATGCTCCTCCTGCTCACTGATTTGACAACTAGAAACGCATTTTCTCAATTCCAGTCTGAAAGCCATTTTCAATTTGTACAAATTTGTTCTTGTGACAACATCTCTCAGCTGAAGCACTGCTTCTCCTTCAGCACCATTATCATCCCAAAGGACTCCAGGCAATAACCACATTCCCTCCCAGCCCTTGCCCTACTGCTTGTAAACAGATCACACCTTCTATCTGTCCCCTGACATTGGTGTTCTCTAGTCTGCTCAAACCTGAACATGTCTTTCCCAAGTGACAAGAATTATATGATAAATTTCAGATGAACATCACACAAGGGACTTAAAAACCTTTCCTAATGATATTCACATTATTGTCTTTACTGAGAAAAAAAAGAAGTAATAATTTAGCTTGACAGCTGGATTATCTCTGATAGCCACCCCACTCTTATTTCACAAAGATCACTTCTTTCTTTTTTTTTAATTTAAAAATCTAAGAACCTTTTCCTATTTGCCTTAACATCTTCTAAAGATCTAGCTCAGCTTGAATTTTGGTACTTATCACTTCAGTCCTATAGTTTTAGACAAAACATAGATTTCTCTGTTGGCTGACTCTTTTCTCCTATTCATTTTTTCACTAGCTACTTATTTTTAGTATCTTCCTCAAAGGGCTTTTTCCATACCACAAGGCCTGATGTCCCTTCCCATGTTCAAAATAAATTCTGACTCCTGGGTTAAGTAAGGAGCTTGAGCACCACTAAAGAGCACACACCACCACAATTATATATATATATACCCAGGTATGTCAGCATATTGCTCTTAAACAGACCATAATTTATTTCCTGATGTTATCTCAGTGTCTTGTTTTATATTCTCAAAGTACTTATAAAGGCATTATAATGTGACATTCATTAATAGGAATGATGTATTAAAATTAAAACATTAATATGATTGCTTTCTAAATCATGGCTTGTTTGTGAAAAAATTGTTGTGCTACAATGCACTCCAGATTTGGATGGCACAGCACTTCCTAACTGCTTCTTGCTAGTGGAAAGATTTTTTTTTTCTAAGGAAAGAGCTCATTCCAATTTGCAAATGAGATATTTCAAATGTTGTAATTTTTACATGACTTTTCCAAGTTATTTTGTTCTGATGATATTAAATATTATTATTTTATAAGTGAAAAACAAAATATTTTACTTTACTGAAGCTTGTTATGATCACTTTACAACAAAACAAAATCCTCAAGTCAATGGAAGTTTCCTGGTGGGTTTCAATGGAAAAAGAGGTGAGGTCAAAATCCAGTGAACTTGCCAAGTCAGAGAAAATACTTGGTCTCATACTTCTTTTCTTTAAGAGAATTTAAGCTAGGAAAAATGAACTTAAACCTAAATTACACTTGGTTAAATGGTGAGACAAACTGTGCCTTCGAGCTTCCTACTTTCTACGATTCAGAGAAATACAAAGCCATTGTAAAACACCTCTGTTTTGCCTAGACTGAGTAATGGACAGTAAATACACCCACACTTAATCCATTGTGAGTCTGTGTCCATCCAAAATGGCCAACTTGAAAAAACAGTCAAGATGCCACAGCTGAGTCTCAATATTAACAGGAGAAGCTCATAACTAGCTGTAGAGATGAGTCCTCTTTCCCTGCAATTGGTCACCTCAGCTGATGATATGAAAATGTAATGCATCACATGTTATCCAGCTTAAGGATGATGTATTAAAACAACCACTGTAATATTTATTCTTTGGGACAGAGACCAGAACCACCATGGAAATATGGAGAATGACAACAAACTAAATTTCTAAATTTCAAGAGTCACCTCATTTTGATTTCACAAAGTTTCCTCTTTGCACTCACTCTTCTGGATTCTACACATGTCCACGTGTACTTAAAAACCAACTTTCTTCGAGGGGATTGCACCTGTACTGCACCTGGCTAATTCTGGAAAGTGCTAAAACTGCAGTTCAAATCAAGTACATGCTCAGGTGTCTTCCTAAACAAGAATGGCTATAAGCCAACTTTCAGGAAGACTTCTCACATGAGGAACCTCCTTATTATCCTCAGAAAGCCAAGATTCCTCATCAAAGATTTCTCCATGAGCAGTTTTTCTCTTAAAATTTGTATAATGAAATATTTTGCCATAAGACATTTTCTTCAGATCAAATGAAAGCAAAGAGACAGATTGGTTTCTGATGTAATTAATTATTTACATTTCATCTGTACTCTTCTTAAGGTATGTAAAGTAAGTTGAAATGAGGATGAGTTAAAGCCATTCCTGAAGTCAGCCTCTATAATGTCTACACAGCTGTGTCTGGGTGACTCTCTGGACTAGTTTGAGAAGGGACACTGAACATCAAAAATATTTTCAGTGATGCAAAACCAACTATTTTGATAATTCACAGAAAACATAAAAGAAAACTTAATGAAAGCAAAGAAACAACAGAACAGTTAAGTAGAAATGGAATATAATTTATATTGACTTTGCAAAGGGACAGCAGTCCAGGTTTTTCTTTCACATGAGGTCTATTTGGGTGCAGAATGACCTGTGCTGTATCTTCAGGGTACCCAAACCTAAAATGAGTTCACATCCACATCTGAATTTGGCACTTTAAGTCATAATTCATTTTAGCAAGCCTTTTTGCTCAAGGATTTGTGTTTAAAGGAGATGCATTATATTTTTTCAATTTTAGCTAGAAAGCATGCCCATATATTTTGATATCATTAACTAAGTTTTGTCTTTAAAAAAGAAGCTATAACTTACAGTCTGATATTCAAAGAGAGAAATAAGTAAATAAGAATTTATTTCCTTTCACGTTCTGAGAAAAACACATGCAGAATGTGGAAAATCCAAATTTAACTTCTGCCTGAAGGATTTGAACCAAAATTTCTATCACTCAGACAAGTTTCCTCTTCACTAGAGCAGGAAATGTTTTTCACAGATAGCAGCCTTTACCTTGGAGCTTCTCTTGTAGTTACTAAGAGGAAAACACAATGACACTCAAATGATTTGGACACTCTTCGTAAAGTGCAAAGCCCACATTAAAATCTGCTCTTGTGCTACAAATAGGTCAGGAACCTGAGCCCTCAGTTTCCTTAGTGAGATGTGCCCAGGTCTTGGGTATCTCCAGTTTATTTGTTGTTTTCCCCAAAAGGGTACTCATGGAACAAAGTCAGAAACACTGGTTTCAGGAATACACTTTGAAAATTCAAAAACTGAACTAAGTAAATCTTTTAAGAAGAACAAAAAATCATCTTTAAACACAGTTCTTTCCCGTGACACTGTAATCTACAGACCACAGATCTGCATCTGAAGGTATTGCAAGAAGTAGCAAAGCTGTCTCTGATATGACTGAAAATTATTAGAACTTGTGCCTCAGGGTAATTAGATAAGTCACTACAATTTCTCCTTATATGTTAAAAAACCTAAATTACAAATTTACCTTTCACAGTCTGATTCCACATTCTATTCTAATCAGTTTCTAATGCACTGGCTCAAAATCAAAAAGGGGCATGAAATCCACTAGACCTTGAAAACATATATGGACAGTCTCTACAAAGACCTGATACCTGAAATCTTTCAATTTAAATAGAAAAGCAAGAAAAGGCTAAGGAGGAAAATAAAGATTTTAAATAATGTTGGGCTTGGATTCCATTAAAATTTCTGTTTAATGCATAAAACAATGTCACTGGCAGTTTGTAAAAGCACAAGCAGCAAAAACAGAGTCCTACAAAATAAGCACATATTCAAAATAAGGTACTGCAAAAAGTCTGTATATTATAGAAGCCAAGCACAGAAAATAGGGAAGTCTGATGAATCTGGTATGCTTATATGTGCCCTCCTTTTTGCCACAAAGAAAAATAATCCTGAGTTTGCTTTCAGGCAAACAGATTGAAACTTCTCTCTCAAAATAGAAATAAAAAGAACAAGCACAACAGCCCTGTTCCATTTACATAGGCTTAGAATTGTCAGCTGCACATTGACATAACTAGGTCTGACAAAGTTTGTATCTTTTAAAAATGTTCTCTTTTTAAAAAAAATTATATTTTCACACTGTACAAATACAATTCAAAATATCTCCTTTGCATATAGTCAAAACTATTGTTATGGAAATAAGGTATAAGTAATTTTAATTTATTAAAAACAAGAAGTAATTCTAGCATGGGTTTGGTCTTTTTTTAAATAACTGTTGGAAACTAAATGACTGTAATAGATGGATAAAATACTGCAAATATTTTCACCCAAAATAGTTTTTTTCAGTCATTTCAAGCAATGCATTTCATTGTCTTTAAATCAACAAAAAATGAACGAATAGCTTTCTGAATTGCTTTAGCAATGATTTCAAACACTGAACTCATACTTTGTCTTAGGCAAATATATGAAAGCCATTACAAACTAGGTACAAATAATTTAAAAACTATTTATTTCCATAGGGACTGTCATCTTCCAAGAAGGGAAGGAATTCTGAAGAGCTCATCTTCTCCTTACTTGAATGTGATAGCGTTGAAAACACATAATCACAGAATGATTATAAGTAGGTGCTTTATTGAAGAGCTCTTGGAATCAGGGGTACAGACCCAAATCTGACTCCGACATGAATCCGAGATGAACATGTTTTTATACCCTTTTCATTATATAACTATGTATTAATTATTAAACCCATATTGTTCTATTGTATACTATATATATATATTGATTTATCCAAGCATGTATTCTCGTCATTTTCATTAGGCCCCCCCAAATATTCTCTCTCATGATTCCTGTTACGATTACATCATTTCTCATGATTCTTATTATGATTAAACAATAATTATATTCAATTTCCAAACAATCGTTACATTTAACAATTATATCATTTATCATATGATGATTACACAGGTATGAACTTCACATGATCTAGAAAGAAACAAAGCTCAGTATTCGTTCCCAGGGCCTAGTTCTCTTTCCCAAGCCTACCAGACCCAATCTTCTTTTCCACCCCCCACGAACCTATTGTATGCAGTTCTCCTGAATTTAGAAACATTTTAACCCTATGCTATCAAATGTAAGTCCAGAAAACATCCAGATTTGACTCCATACCAGTTAACATTGGGATAGGGAGGCCTTGTTTTGTGGAGATGAAGCATGTCCTTGGGTACGATCTCACAGTTCCTATGTTCTGCACTCATTGCACACCTCTGCCTGATCTTGCATCCCACCTTGGAGCTACTTTGGAGGCTGCAGCCACAGGAGTCTGAAACAGAACAGGTTTCTGCTTTGCATTTAAATTGTCCAGCAGACTAGTAAATCCCCATCAACTGTTTCCAGCTGAAATTTCAGGTAAGGTCACTCTTTTCTGGGCTTAAACATGACCAGGGAATTGCAAAAGATTGCAGTATGTGCTGGTTACACCTGAGGGACGGGGGGAGTAGAGTCAGAGAGGTTTTGCTCTATGAGAATTTCCTCTGTGAGTGAATGGGACCAATTGGAGGCTGGTTTGGTTATTGACAGCCTGAGAAACCAATTGGAGAAAGTTAGTTTGCTCCTGAAAACATGTTTTGAAGGAGGTAACCCGGAAAGAGGCTCTCCTTCCTTTACTACTTGGTTCAAGGTAACTATCTGGCCCAGGCCTCTTGCCCGGGCCAGGCTGAGGTGGGCCCAGGAGGCCACGTTGTAACCAGGGGCCCAAATGGGCAGGAAGAGAACAGGCTCATTTATCTAAAAAAAAAATCTTGGCCCCCCTCTTCTCCCACGCAGGCCTGTGGCTCGGTGGGGCCCTGCTGCCACCTCAGAACAGCCCACAGGGCCTGGGGGAGGTGGCCGGGTCCCTGTCTGGGGAGCTGGCATGGCCCGGCAGGGAGGAGAGGTGGCCATGGACAGGGCTGTCCCCTGTATGGGGAGCTGGCATGGCCCGGCAGGGAGGAGAGGTGGCCATGGGCAGCAGGTGCTGCAGCTGGGCCCCAGGGACGCTGAGTGAGATTTTAGCCCTCCCCCATCCTCACCCTCCCAGCACAGCCTGAGTTCCCTGAAATCCTGGCCCAGTCCCTGCAACTTCTGTGTGAAACTTTAACACTTTAGTGCTCAGATAAGACTTGCAGGCCTTCGACCTTCCTTTGAATTAGAGGGAAGAAAAAGGAAATACTCCAAAGTCAGTGAAACAAGAGCTAAATTTCTTTAGATAGAAGAAGAATGAGAAGATGCTATGAAGATGGCTGAAAATCCTTTTGTGAGCTGTAAGGTGAACTCAACTGCGCTGAAAATTCCTATAAACTGTGGAAAAAGACATGGGAGGTTGGAGTGTTCCATTTGATAAATCATTTAACCAAAAGCACTTGTGTTAAGAATCTTTTGCCCCGAGAAAAGAAAGAAATCTCACTTTTCTGAAGATGAAGCATAAACAGAGAGAAAAGAGATGAAGAAAATTTTTGCTTTAGAAGAGTTCATTCTTAAAAGTAATACCCCATGAGTTTGACATGGCCCACAAGCACAGCTCTGGGAAGGCTGTGGAGTTGAGAAAAGTACCACGGTGGCAAATTCCTGGGTGGGTGCTATTCGTCAAAGTGAAGTGAAAGAAAAAACTGTTTCCTTCCCCACTCGAAAAAGAAATCCCTATAGCCAAACAAGAGGAAGCTCCTCTCTTTAAAGTGAACTGAATAAGATTATTTAAGTGGGGAGCTGACTGAAGTGTCTTTGTATGTTGTTGTTAAGAAGGAATGGAAAAAGGGAGGAGAGAGTGGTCTGAAAATCTTATTCTAAATTTACTGTTTTCTTTTTCTTTGTGTAGTTAATAAATTTCTTTTTATACCCTTTTAAGTTTTAGGTCTGCCTGCCTTTTGCTCGTGGTTCAATCTCACAACAGAAAACGAGTATATTTAAATTGGCAAATCAAAACTGTAACACAGAGCTAAGAATAAAACCATAGAGGTAATCCAACATTTCAGGCAAAATTCGCACCAGTGAAATTAAACCAGAAGTACACCAAAGGTTTGGACTTTATTCCACGCAAACACCATACAAAGCAAGTTCCAAGTTAAACTATGGAAGATACAGGTATTCTCTTGAAAAAACACTTTCACTCCACTATACTGGAACACATTCTCTAATACAGGAATAAGGCATATGCCTAGGATGAAGCCAGGTAGGGCTGCTTGGGAAAGGACAAGGAATGTCTCCTTTGTCAGTTGAGGCTGGAAGATTGCCAAGCTGTCACCTTTTCACCCAGTCTGGAGGGATGAAGTAAAGGAGCTTTGTCTAAGCAGAGACTCAGAGGGTTCAGGTCATCACCAGGAAGCTCTGCCCATGCCTACAATAGTCACAATGATTCCACAAGGACCTTTTAGAATCAACACCAGCTAAACCAGACAGATACAAAGTGCTTATGACTTCCAGGGCAGCTTTATGCAAGTGAAGAATGAGGAGCAACAACAAACATTTAATAAAATAGCTGTGCATAACTGAAGCTGTGGCAATAAATACATAGCCCAATACAATTTGATGAGAAAAAGGCCTGAAGATCTCTTTTGAAGTGTTATCATGCAGTACTGCCTAGTAGAGCGGATGGAAGAGGTTCTTAGGTGGATAGTTGTAGTGACTCTGGTGCATCCAGTTAACACATCTCACACTTTCTCAGTTCGGTTTCACTGGTTTCATTAATAACTTAAATATCTTGGTATTTCCCCCATTCCAAAATAGAGACTTGAGTGAGAAACAGCCTCATGAGTTAGCAAGATTTTAAATCACAAGAATGTAAATCTTCTTATTCCCCTGATTATGGTTTTGAGTCTTATGTTGGGGGCTTAGTTTCAAAAAAGGTAAAAGGTGATTAATACCCCGTGTATAACTATCTTCAAGAAGAGAAGTTATTATGGGTAAAATCCTCTTCTCATTCTCAGTCAGAAGTCAAATTGCCATAGATTTCACTGCCCTAGAGCACTGGTTTTGCTAAAGCTGATGTTTACCTGAGTCATCCTGTTTATGGCTCAGTTTCAGAAAGGTATCTGTGTTTTATAACCTGGGTTCATAATTGTCCTGAAAAATTGTAACCTAGGCTAATAGTATAAAATACAAAAGTATAAAATACAGAAGTATTACAAGTATAAAATACAAGTATTAAAATACAAATACTAAAGTATAAAACACAAAAAGTGTATACAATACAACACAATCTTAAACATAATTAGGATGAAGACTAAATATCAGTATTTGTTTCTTGTATTAATTTCTTCCATTTAGGATTGTGATTATTAATGCTACTTTATCAAGCACATTTAAAATAAGCCAAAAGGAAAAAAAAATACAGAAAATGCACACTTTAAAGAGGTGCTTTTATATCATAAATATGGATGCTGGTCTTATATGTTTCCAGAATATTTTAAAAATAAGTAACTGTAAATAATGAAGATCCAATTTTGAAATACGCTATGTATCCATAACTTTTCTCCAAATCACAACAGAAATCCAGGTGATAAATGCAGTTAAAATTCATGTCAACTGTTTCCATTCTGCCTTTTGATAGTTTTGTATATGTAACCCATATCTCTTTTGCTGCACACCTTTTGCAGGGCAGACAACAAAAATTATTAGTGTGGCTGCACATCTTCAGATGTTGTAGCAAACAAAACAGCTTATCACAAATGAAGTACAGAGGTGTTACAGTCACAGGCCTTAGATCATAAGATATTGCTATAGTTATATTTTAAAGCAAGTTCAATTTTAAATATTTGGCTCATAATTTATCTACAGATGAGTGCACGAAGTTCACATATTACTAGTCAGCTATTTTCAGGCTGAAAGCTGAAAGCATCAACATGATTCCTATGTATCACCTTGAGGACAGTAAGAAAAAGATGATAATGTGTGTGGTAAGGTAAAACCATAGGAGTTTCCAAACGTACCTGTCAATGGATGATGCCATGTCTCCCAACATCATGGTAGGGATGATTGATATTTAGCTCAGGATCCTCAGGGGGTGGATGCAGAAATGTTTCTTCTTGTTCTGAGTGTGTATCATCCATTTCATCTTTCTGCTGTTCTAAAAGAGCAAGCAAGAACACAGAAGTGCTCATGAACAGAGAAAAACTTCTGCCTCTGTTACATTATTGAATGGTTGAATTTTAGATCAGTTTGACAAAACCACAGTACTTTATCACTATTCATTGCAGTTACAAATCAGTTTCTTGTTCTTTATGCTTTCTCTTGTGTGGAAGAATAAACTCTTCAATACCCCATTTCTACCTTCACACACTCCTTAAGATTAGTATCTCCTGTGATGCTAACAAAAATCTCTATGACTGGACAGCTAGCATGCTGAGACTTTGCTATTCATGACTGCTTGTGTTGTCCCATCATTTTTTACATTCCCTTAATCTGTGTGGGTCCATCTACCACTTCCTGCTTTATATTTCAAGGTTGCCCAGACAGGGAAGGTGAAGCCTCAGCATGCTGGAACACTCTCTAAAGCAGATTCACAGCTTGCATAAAGGTAGCAAATTGCAAACAAATCTCTATATAGCCTCCCCCAAAATCCACTGTCCCCTTGAAATGCTTTAATCTTCCAAATCTGGAATAGGCAAAGCAGCCAAATGTCCATCCAGTATACTCTAGCTAGAGGCCAAGCAAGGGTGTAAATTTCTGCTCAAAAGCCCAGTAAAATCCCAATAAAATGGACAGCCTTCTCCCAGTTTCAGGAGATTCTGGGCTAGATACTAGAATTAAAATCTACTCAATACTGAAAAAAGCAACACAGTGTTAATCAATCTTGTTCCAGGACTTTAGAGGTTTGTTTGGTTGGTTTGGTTTGGTTTCACACCCAAGTTTTCTTCCAGAGTGTTTAAAGGCTCAAGAAAAGCTCATCCTAAGTACATAATCAAATGAACAGAATCTGGGATAATTAATAATAACTAATATACAAGTGTCTTGGTGGCTTAAGAGAAGACAGAGGTAAAGAGGAAAACAAGTGTTTTATCACGTACCACCTGCTGTATGTCATCCACCTCTTGTTATCCTGCAGGTTTTAATAAGGTAGAATTAACATTTTTATCTATCAGTTTGAACACTTGAAAGAGTCAGCTGGACATGGTGCTGGGCCATTTTGTCAAAACTGTGCCTTTGCTAAGAAAACTTGGACCACTTTATCCTTAACATCTCCTTCTAATCTGCTATTCCACTGTTCTATGATCTATAACATTATCAGTACCACACTAAAAATGACTAGAACATTTTATCTTCTCATCATCTGCATATTTCATGTTCCTTGACCAACATGCAAGGCACACTAGGGCAGAGAAAATAAATATTGATTTCAGCCAGATTTATGTTCCATCAGCTAGTAAGTGTTAGAGAAAAACTTGTACTAAATATTTTGGAATGCTTTCCACTCACAATTTCTCAGTATCTTTCTATTCTGCTAACAGCCATATGAAGGCTTTATTGTCTCATTTTTAACATGATTTGCACCCATAAAGCATTTCACAAAAATGAAAAATGGCAGTAGTGGCTGGGCTTCTCCAAAACACAAAGGAGTCAGCAACATGTGTACTACTTTTAAATTTCCTTATGTCTGAATTCACATAAAAGCCATCTCAGAAAATAAATCAGCAGTCCTACAGGAAAAAAAATCTACCTTTAGACAGACACCATTAGAGTCCTCTTCATATACACAAAAATGTTTAAACCCTTATTATCTGCAAAATATGTATTTTTCTACCTTTTAAAAGTTTATCATATATAAAAAGCTACAGTAACCTTAACTGGGAAAGTATTCTTTCACTTTACTGAGTATTTTTTTTTCCCAAGAGATGGAAAAAATAATAATACAAACATAAAACAGTAGATAAATTCCACTTTTTTTCTTCATAAAAATATTTAAGTCTTATTAAAGCTCAGAACAAGTAAAGCACTATTTTATTTATTAGGGGGTTTGCTTTTTTTTTTTTTTTTGCCTTCATGTCTGGGCACCATAACCACCTAAGGCAAGAAAGTTTCAAAGACAAGAGAGAAAAAGAAATAGTAGCTGCTCATCTGTGGGGAAGTGAAGTGTATGTTCAAAAATACAAAAGAAACAACCAACCTGACTTTGAGATGTTTCAAAGACCCAGAGAAACAAAGTAAATACGCACACTTATTTGTACTCCACTTATTCACATGGTCTACAGAAATCCCAGTAATAACCATACCTGCTGAAAAGCTAGATAGCCCTAACTTAGTGAGATAATTCTTTTTATATTCTTTTTCTTTCTTTTCTTTTCCTGTTTGAATAAGAGGAGTGGAGCTCAAAAGATTTTTCATAATAAAAGTCAATAAGAAAGAAGATTCATTGTTTCAAACTGAGGGAGTCCTCAGCTCTATTTTTCTCCTGGAAATGACAGAGGAGTTCATTGCTCCATGGGCTGTAGCCTCTGTTACTACTCCCACCACTAATGCTGTTTAACCCAGCCTAGGAGACAATGCAAGGAGCCTGAGCCAGAGCTTGGCAAGTTTGAGGATGAAAATTGTATTCCATGGATTTTGTATCAGTCCCTAGAAGTACAAGTGTCAGCTAACTGCTCCTGGAAGTGGTGAAATCAGAGCAAAGGAAAGGGATGGGGAAAGAGAGGCTGAGATTGAGGCAGGCTGCCAAGATCTGGAAGATCCTTGCTCTGTATTTCAGCCTGGCATCTTCAAAAACTCAAGGGAAAAAAAAAGTAATGCAGATCTTTCCAAATGATGAGCCTCTAATGCCTTGGTTCACATTGCTCCACTCAATTAACATCTCTGGAAGTAACTTGCAATGCTGTGTACTCATTCCATACTTGTCTGCTTTGAGCAATGGCTCCCATTTGTGCCACAACATGTGATGATGATGATGTGCCAATAGCCTAAACTTGCACTGGGAACATCTAGAAGTAATTCACAAAAGCTGCATGTATTAAACTAACCTTCAACCCTAAATGGCTTTAATAGGGTACACATCAGCACAGAAGCTGTAATTAATACTGGATTGCTCCAAGAAATATTAGAATGTGGGAGAAGCCTCTCATTTACTGAAGATACTCTATTAAATCACTTGTAACTCTACACAGATGCAATTTGAAATATTATAAAAATATTTACCTACTTCAACTAATTTCTCATAGTCAACCTCAGGCACATTTCCCCTTAGGAACAAGCCTATGCAAACCTTGCAAACAGATTCTTGAAGGACAAAATTATCCTTGGGTCAGCCCTACAAAAACTAGCAAAGGAAGCTATCATCACAATGTGGCACATTATATGCACTACAAAAATAGTGAAAGAAAACAAAAAACCCACCCCAGAAACTCTACTGCCCAGTTGTTGTAGAGAGAGAAAAATCTCACTGACATTTGGCTACCATTTTCATACTTCAAGAGTGCTATAAAACTATTTTAAAACTGCAATCTAAAAGAAAAAAAAAAATAAGAGCTATGAATTACTAATAACGATTTTGAATAAACTGACCTCTTTTTATTTCAGTGGAATTGTTCCTTAAAGTACTTACATATTACACACCTTTAACAGCAAATATCAGAATTTCCGACTAATTCACTCCTGAAAACAACTTAATACTTACTGTTTTTTAATGTAGATGATGATATATGCACTCTGTACCTTCACACCAGGTCAATTCTCTATAGCAGTTCTAAGTTTTATTACAGGAAACATTCTATACCTCATATTTCACATGAAAGAGCTTCATGAAAATTTAAAGAGAGCATTAACATATAGAAAACTTAAAAAACAGCCATTCCTGTGTGTAATTGCTGCTTTTTGCAAACAGAGTACTAAGGAACACACTCAAAATTATAATCAGGACCAAAAAACAAGATTTAGAGGATCTGTTCCTCCAAGCAGTTGCTCCAAAAAGCAAAACGAGCAAAATTCCTTCCAAATACATACTTCCATTACATTAAAAACCCAGACTCAGGTGTGGAGATGAGAAAGAGATTGAGCTATTATGCCTGTCCTTTGAATTTAGTTTACCCCCCTGGTTTACATCAGTTTGGTATTATATGAACATGTCAAATAAAAACAAAATGGGCAAATTCATGGCCTGGTGGTTGAAAAAAGGCATACACAAGCATGTTCTCCTCTGCCAAGAAATCAGATTTTGTATTGCTCCTTCAAATCACTCAAACTGGGAAATTATTTTGGACCAAAAAAAAGTCCAGACAGTTTGCCTGCTTGCTGCAGGTTCTACCACTTAGAAAATTTTCATAAACTTACCAATTATTTTGTAATAATCTTACTTGTTCCTTGTTGAAAATAATTTGCTCCACTTACAGGAAACTCAATTTAAAAGTCCATACACACAGGGGAAAGTCCCATTAAGTTCAAAAACAAACATTATTCCATTTTTCACTGGGTAATGATATTCTTTTTAAAAAAGCAATTCTGGGTCAGATTTGTATTGCTATTAAAAATGCATAGTAATTGATATTCCAATGACTACTTAATTTTTATTATTAATAGATACTGATATTTAGATATTTCTAAGACTAACAGTTAGCAACTGGTATGATAATGTATTTTTTAGCAACTAAATTGTAGCAGGTATTGTAGGTGATTTAGTAAGTGCAATGGTTTGCTCATAAGTACTTGGTATATTATCTGCTTATCTACACCTGTGATAGGAATAAATGGCACATAAATATCTGCTTTGAATGAAAAAAGTGTAAGAGTGTTTATGAAGCCAAGCTACAAAATGAGGAAATAAGGATAAAATAAGGAAATCTGACTTTTCCTATCTTATCTGAACATTTTCTCATGACATTTTTTTCCTAAACAAAATGTTTACATTTGGCAGGAATTTAAGGACTTTGAGAAGTTTTCAAGGACCTGTGGATTTGTACTTTCTGAACAAAGCCAATGTTCAATATATCTGAGCTTCATGGACTTCATCCCAACCAAGGATTTCCAAAAGCTCTTACAAGGAAACGGGGCTTTATCTTTCTTCTGAAGTACCTATTTACACCAGGCCTTCCCAGTCTATTGAATTAAAACCATAAACCATAAACCATAAATGAAATCATAAGTTATAAAAATTAGGCAATATCTTTGACACTAGAATGCTTGTTAGATGACGTGAGTAATGAAGGCCTCAATGAATTTTATTGCAGTAACTTGGAAAAAAACAGAGACCACTGCTTCTTTCAGCAGGATCCATCTTTATTACACACACTCCAGTATTTATATGTTTCTACTATGGGAAAGTTTAAAGAAAGTCTTGGGAACACGCAGGAGGAAAGACAAAACAGCCACACCACCAAGCACTCATTAGAATTTCTGCCCTTATTGGCCCTTCACCCAAACGTGCTTCCTCCCAGTGTTCTGGGAAGTAAAGGAAAAAACATTCACACACGGTGTTTATGGCTGTAGTCATTCCTTTGGTATGCACCTTTCCCAAGAGAACAGAAAGCCTTATCAAAGTCAAGATAAACACCCAGCCATGATTTTACAGGGGTAACAAGGCCCTTCTTTTGTAAGGCTTTACCTATACACAAGAAATGTATTGAAGAAGGAAAAAAAGCATCTCCTTCAGCCCCTGCTTGAAGGAAAAAAAAAAAAAATACAATCCTTCAGTACATAGCATGGGACAAATTACAATTTCTCCTTCTAATTGCTAATACTATAGTAAACAGTAGTGGCTCAGTCTAGAGAGGGCAGATTTAAATCTCCCCTGAGACCTGCTGAAAAACATCTGGCTTTTGAACAGCAAAGATACTGTACAAGTGAGAGCAACCATGATAGCGTTAAAATATTTACAAATGTTTAACACAAAAATTTACTGTGAAGCTAGAAATTATTTACATGGAATCAAAGAATAAGGGAAATGGGGAAGAAGCCATCTGCCTAGTTTTCAGCTTACTGTTCCATTGGGACAACAATTAGAAAGTTTCCAGTTGGGAAGCAAACTCAGTGTAGCATCCTCAGAAGCTGATTTCCCGTTGACCACAGCATTCTCTGTTCCTGAGAGATAATATAATCTCCTTAACGGTGTTCCATACCACGTATCACTGTTTCTAGTAAATTGATTTAGTGCCTTCCCAAACTCCATCCCACCAGAAAGGTAATTGAAAAAAAAATCCTGAAAAGACCCAAACTACTAGCCTTTTATTAATAATAGAAATTTGGAAGTATTTTACAAAATATCGTGGACTGTATTCCTCCCGAGGCAAGGTTATTACTTACTGACATCCCTAAAGGATTATTACTTCAGCGGAAATGAAGGCAGTCTCACACAAAACTGCCTGGTAATGAACTCCCATCTACAGAGAGTCCAAACAAAGGCAAGAGATTCCTCCAACATTTGTCAAGGCACAGGCACCTTTAATGCCTATTCTTTTTGTTCACTCAGCTGTCAGATATGTTCTTCTTCAAATGTAAATAGTGTGGTTTCTCTTCATTTTTCCCCCGATCTTCTTGCCTTTCACAGATATTCTTTGTTACATTTAAACGGCTTGACACAGCTCACCGTGTAACATCAGTCTGCAATTTACATTTTGATAGGACGAGAATTCTGTGAAAAGCCAGTATCTGCTAAGGGGTATCAGATACAAAACCAGGTAAAGGGTTTTCAGGAGATTATTTTATTATTTATAATACGGCAGGAAATTTGCTACGGAATCTATAAACACAGCAATACACGAGCTGAGTGCATAATGCATTCATGAAAAATGTTTTGAAAACATTCGCCTTGTCTTCCCCTAGGTTGCCTGCCCTAAACTGTATTTTTTCCTCAGTGTATTTCCTACACAATGTCTACCAAACCCCAAGTCTGCATTTCTCATTATGAGCTGGTTTCATCTATTTAGCATAGTTTCTTTTCATATTCTTTACTGACCTGCCATCCTTTGCAGGCAATACACTGGTGAAAATCAGCTAATAGACACTGAGACTGACAGGGAGAGAGCACACACAGGGCTCTGTTCTTTGGGCCTCTCTCTGCTGAAATAATTTGATAAAAAACCCCAAAGAATTTCAATGCTGACGCCACACAGGTTGGAAAGGTAATATTTAAAATTAAAGGGTTATTACTTTAAAAAGTTCAATGCAAGTTTAATGTTGGGATTTAGGATTCTTCCTTATGTTTCTTTCTTCCAGGGAATATTCCTCTATCGGCGTTGCTAGGAGACAATAACCGGGTACTTAAGAGAGACAAAAGAGCTCAGGGGAGGGGTGCAGCTGGCGACTCTCTCCTTTTACCTGGGGGTTTGTCTGGGATGGGCAGAAATACTCCTGTGTTTCAAACTAAGACATTTACAAAAGTTTATACTACTCTGCATGGATGTTTCAATCAAATTTAACATCACGATAGCTATTCTTCACTAGAACTATATAAATTGATGACCTTATCATTGAGCACAGGAAAATGTCATGCTAATATTTAGAGCAAAATAGTAGAAATATTCCTGCAACTGTTTAGCATTTATCGTGTGCATAAAATTTAACACTGTTTGGGTTCTTACATGTTATATTGACACCTCAATTCTTTCAGAATTAATAAAGTCAATAAAAAATTCATAATGGTTAAAACTTCCAGTTCTCCATACAAGATAACACTGTGCTATGTAGTATCCCTACTGTGTCCCAGAAATAATACAAGAACTTTCCTAGTCTTAAAGCTAGCGTGAAAAAATATTATGTTAAAATGTAAGAGAAAAAGGTAAAAACTAAACTAATATGTCAATTGGCATGCATTAGTATGTCAATTTGGATTGAATTCAATCCAAATACTTTATTCTTTCTATATCATATTAGTTTAGGGGGTTTTGAACGTCTTTTCATAGAATGATCAGAGAAGGAGTTCACAGAAAGGTTAATTCCTCAATGGATTGAGACACAGCCTTGCCTACCAAATTCTACACTGATCAGACAGTGCTGATTTCTCTGAAAGAAATTTTCTACTGGGCTCCTCCATTCCATTTCAACTTGGAAAACAGGCAAGCAGTGTTTACTCAGTGATGGTATATATCGCCCTACACTTAAGAAGCCCAAGTTCAAGCAGCTGGGTTTATTCCAGGATCATAGAATCACAGATTGGTGTGGGTTGGAAGGGATCTTAAAGATGATCTCTTCCCACCCCCTGCCACGGGCAGGGGACACCCTCCACTAGACCAGGTTGCTCCAATCCCCATTCAGCCTGGTCTTGGACACTTCCATGGATGGGGCAGCCACAGCTTCTCTTTGTGAGAGCCTCACTGCCCTCACAGAGAAGAATTTCTCATGGATATTTAACTTAATTTCCTCCTCATATCCCATCTACTTCTGCCTTCTGTCAGTTTGCAGGTTGCCATGATGACGCTCACCCAATGAAACATTTTTCTTCGGTTATACCATATGTCCAACCTCAAAGTACATTGCACCTTGCCTGCCTTTATAATGCTTGTGGTCACAGTTGCAGAGCTGGAGCAGGTAAGGAAACCTTAAACCTCAACTCCTCATCACCAGTTTTCCTCTACTGGAAAACCTGTGACACACTGTCATTTCACTGACCACAAAATATGTGAGCATAATCTCTTCCCTGTACTCCCTGTCATACCTTTTCTGCTGGCAGGAGTCAAAAAAAAATCTATTTATGGGAAAGAATTAAGCATGTCACACTGAAAAAAGTTTCCCTACTGCATATAAATACCCCCATGTATCAGCCATTCCCAGTTCTGAAAGCACTAAAGTAAAGGGACTATTTCTAGCTATTACTAGGAAAGAGGTTTTGGAAACACTCTTTTGTTGTCTGAAAGAGTGCAGGTATTTTCTTATCACATACATTTGTTTGATATCTGGCACAGTGCAAGCACAGGAGGTAAAAAAAAGAGTGCCTAATGTATAACCTTATGAAAGCTTGCTCTATCATTAGGACAACATTATCTGAACATGGATAGATAAGTGGTTGTAATAAATACAACACACCATTTTTTGGATTCAGCATAATTGGTTATTGACTAAACAAAAATTACTATAATGTAATCATAATAAACACTAATGATCAGTCATCTATGGAACTTGCTCTCCAAATTAGTATACTGTAGTACTCACTATTGTGGCAGAATTATGTTGGACTGAACTCCTGTTTAACTAGCTTCCATCTCAAGGGATTACATACTTTCAGTTGCAAACAAGTATATTTTAAGATTGTGGGTTTTAATTAAATTACTCTGACAAGTTATTGGACAAAGGGTTGGTGTATTGTGATAAAAAGGGTTCTTTTAATTGCATAATTATTCACTGGGGATTCCTCTGGGTGGAATAAATTTGGGCTTTTAAAATAAATTCCTGTTCTTCTTATATTTATGCAACACAGGTCAAGGTTTCTAATTCTTGCAAAAATACACAGGCTTACCATCATCCCTTCCACCTCCAAGCTGCACAAAACAAAACAAAACAGTACTGTAAAGTACCAGAGCTCCAAAAGCCATTTTATAAGGTGATCATATAGCCTATGTTTAGTTATAAATATCACTACAAAATCAACTTAAATGATGATAACAATACCTGCCATCCCACTGTTTCTTCATTTGCACAAGACTGTTTCTTAACCAGTGCACTGAAGACCCAGCTATCTGTTGGTTTGCCCAAACCAATTATTTCTCCATTTATTCACAAGTATTAAGATTAAACATTTGCAAGCTGGATAGTTTGTTATGCTATGATAACTTACTATGCAGGAAATGTAATGCTGTAAAGCATGGAAGTGTTTTACAAGAGTTTAATGCACAGGGTCCACTGAGCCAGCAAGGCAGTCAGTGAGTGTTTCAGATAACTCAGTGATTGTTCTGCTGGTGTTAAGGAGCTCAGAACTGGCAAAGCACTTAATGTCTTCAATACCAGCCATATAAACCCGCAGCACCAACAGCCACCTCAACTTTAACCCTGAAACCAAATCTTCCCATAATACAGTCCACCTCAATTTTCCCCTTTATTCACATTAGTACATCCCATCCTCAGAATCTTGATATTTCAAAGCACATCCCCCACTAGATTTTTATATATGCTTTGAAATTACAACCAAAGAAAAAAATCAAAAACAATTTCACAGAATCACAGAATCCCAGAATGTCTTCGGTTGGAAAGGACATTAAAGCTCATCTCATCCCACCCTCTACCATGGACAGGGACACCTTCCACTACCTCAGGTTGCTCCAAGCCCCATCCAACTCTTGAACATTTCAACACTTCCAGGGATCCAGGGGCAGCCACAGCTTCTCTGGGCAACCTGTGCCAGGGCTTCACCACCCTCACAGGAAAAAACTTCTTCTTAAGATACAATCTAAACCTACTCTCTGTCTGGTTGAACACATTCTCCCCTTGTCCTGTCACTCCAGGCCCTTCTAAATAGTATTTCTTGTTGCCTCCTTCAGGTACTGGAAGGCCACAATTAGGTCATCCCGAAACTTCTCTTCTCCAGGCTGAACCAACTTAATTCCTTTAGCCTTTCCTCACAGCAGAGCTGCTCCAACCCTTGGATCACCTTGGTGCCTCCTCTGGACTCACTCCAGCAGCTCCATGTCCTTCCTGTACTGGGACCCCAGGGCTGGAGGCAGCTCTGCAGGTGGGATCTCACAAGCAAGTGGCTTCCACAGTTTGGGACAACTTCTAAAAGTGGAAGCTCACCTGATATTGCAGACTTTCATTATAAACATTGACCAAAACAGAGAGTAAGACTGAGCTAAAGAATCCCATGAAACTTCTGACTTTTCTCATTGCTTCAATTATTCTGTATATTTAGTATGTGTAAACACATGAAAGATTATGTATATAGCAAACATAATAATTTTGTGCTTTTCTTCCACCTCATGTGACAGATTTAAATACTGAACAATAATAGGAAAGACATGTGTAGACTCTGTGAACAAAAACATTTTAGTCTTGCCTATTTCTTGTAAAGCACGTAATACATTCTTTCATAATAAGTCAATGCTATCTTAAAATTAAGAACAGATTCTTTAGATTTATATTCTGAATCTTCTCTAGTTCTTCTTAGCAATGTGATAAAAGATACCATGGAGTATTTCAAGATGGAGTATCCAATAACTGGATTCTCAGCATGCATATTATTGTGCATTGATAGACCTTACATTCAGTGGTCTAACAAATAATACGTAATCAGTTTTCTTTAACATTGATACAGAGGTGGTGCTATAGCTTTTTAGCTGTAGGCATCTCTGGAAAAATTTTAGTGAACACATGTGAGAGGGCAACGTCAGGAAAGCCAGGGAAAAAATACCTATTTCCTTGTAAATAACCTTTAAACTTGTTCTGTGCATTCCTTTTCACACCTAGTCCAAGCCTCCGTACTCATCAGTGTGAGTCTGGGATGGCCAGAAAAATCCCCACTGACAATTCTGTAGGAAGCTTACAGTTTAGTTTAAATTTTGGGGAGTGGTTCTAAAGTGTCTATCTGCAGAGTCTTGGAATATGATGTAAATTGTTACATGTTATCTTCAGTGGGCTATGCTGTCACCATTTCTCACGCTGTCAGGGAATGTCACCCTATGCCACAGAACATCTAAGTCCTTCTTAAAGCTCTGATACTCAGCTTTATCACCATGATCATGTAGTACCATTCCCTGACGTTTTTGTGACTCATACGGAAGAGGAAACCCAAAGTTTTCTACAGGGTTAATTTCAAAGTTATAAAAAAATAGTAAAATACAATCACTACACAGGACACAAGATCAGTTATAGCCTTTGCTAAGAACTTACAGTTAAAAGAAACACTCCCAGAATACATTAATGTAAAAGAAGTATGAAAGATACCTTCAGAATGAACAAAGTGTAGAAAAAGCCCTTAAGGCCAGCACTGCTGGAGGGCAATGAAGGACTGGTATCACAGCCTAGTTGGTATCACCTGAATTTCCAAGTCTGAGATTCTATTTTCAGTTCTTCACAACTTTACTTGTGGGTTGAAATTTTCCAACCTCAGAAGTAGCATGTGAGGAAGACAGGAGTTCAGGAAAGGTTACGAGAAGGCTAAGTGAAAGAAATGGGATTTGAACACGGTAAGAAGACAAGAGATGAGATATGAGAGAAGCTGAATGAATCCCAGCTGGGGATAATAAGCAGAAAATCTGTGTCCACTAACATAGCTTGAAGGGAATCCTAAGATTGTTCTTTCTCACCATTTTTTTTCTATCACCACATCCTCTCACACTGCTTGGTCTCAGAAATAGCAACCTATGATCACTATCTGTTATTTCATCAGGTTGAGGTGCAGGAGTACTTAAAGCTAATACTGAGAGATTCAGCCAGTGATAACCTGCACTGCCATCAATGTTCTATCCTACAACAGAATTACAATGTTTAGTGTTTTTATTAGAAATTTATTTATGAATCTAAAGCCACAGAATTTATTACAAGAATATCAGTGCACTTCCTAAGCCTAGCATACAAATCTTCAGGAGTGCCAGAGATGCGTTTGACTAGACAGTGGGAATTTTAGGTCCTTGTGCATGTGTGCAAAGACATATTTATAATTACAGGCTCAGAATAGGTTGTGGTTTTTTTCCATGCAATGCTTACTTCAGGTTCTGCATAGGAGAGCATGATCTGAAAAAGAACTCTTCATCTCTACTGAGATGACAAATATCACACTTAGATGCCAAAACACCTCCCAGAATCAGGGGCCACACCTCCTTGGGAGAGGCTTTGGTGTCTGAAACAAGGCTCCTCCCTCCAATGACCCTGACTCCTGCTCCATGAGGAGCTTTACTTGTGTCCAGCCACGCAGGCTGGACTTACTCAAGTCCTGATGAGGAGCTGAGCCATCACTGAGCACAGAGAGTAAGAGGCCAATTGTTCACCAGTGTTAAAAGGAAAAGGAAAGCCAAATCACCAGCAAGGAGATCAATACAAAATACTGCACCAAGGACAGGAATCCTGGCTGTCCCTTGTGGAAAGGAAAAAGGCATCCAACCGGGAATGCTTCCCTGCTGTCAAAGTGTGGGAAAAGAGGCTTGATCTCTCTTGTCAGCCTGAATGGTCTCAGCCTGTTGATGGACTTCCACAAGGGTGTCTTGGGAACGGGGGCTGGATGGCAGGAATTGCAGGAATGCTAAGGCAGCAAGCAAGAGGAACTGGTTTTAGTATGCACTTGAAGCCTACCACAACTCCCTCAGGAATTAAACCAGCCCTAACTAAACTTTGCGTCACCTTCTGCCTAGAAAACTTGTGACAAAACAACAGAGTCATTGCTCAGACACTTGGAAAGGTTCCATATACAACATAGATTTAGCTCCTTATACATGCACACAACAATATGGATTTTAACTACATGCCAAATATGATGGAGCACATACAGACAAAGTGCTGAAAGTGAACTAACTACATATAAATATCTATCATACTGGGGGTGAAGAGAAATCATTTTCAAGCAACTTGTAACAAAGAGGAGGAAATAGAACCCTGAAAGCACAGCACACCAACACATTGCTGGAGATAATCTTCAAGAGCTATTTTATGGCTTAGAGCATTCAGTCTCAATATGCACAACTTGTACGATATCCAGACAACCACGGAATGCTTACTGCAGTTGTCACTCCATTTTCTGTTTCTTGTCAGTGTAATAATACAAGCTCAAATTCTGCAAGAGGGATAATAGGCAGAAACTTTTTGTCCCATGGAGCTCTCCTACGAAGTCAGTGGGAATATCCACAAGAGTGCAAACCATGCACAAGAGTGCACTTAATCATGATCAAACCCACCAAACACCTTCTCAATGTACAGAATTCTGTTCAGCGGTCATATCCTTGAGCAAATAACCACAACTCCGTTCTCAAGCAGAAATGTAAGCTTCAGTGTAAAGTAACAGCTTCATGTAACATCTACTACCGTAGATGTTCAGTATCAATCTTTCCTGTTATGAACTTTGAACCATTGTGGGAATTATTGTGGGAAAGAGTAATGTTATAAATAACTATTTAGTTATTGTCTTTCACTATTATTAGCTTTTGTAAATTATTTTGATATAGTACAGTTTGTAATCTCTTTTTAACTGCTTTTGATATAGTATAATTTGTCAGCCTTTTATGGTTAATATAATAATCCCTGTGTAGATTGTATATTTTAGTGTGATAAATATATATTATAATTTAGGCTTTTGTAAAATATTAAAATAGATGATGTGTACTGTATATTATTAACTTTTGCAGAAGTGTAGTTGTGAAGTAATAACTGATGCCATTTTTTTGTAACTGACAATAGTGAAATAGCTAATGTTGATTGAAAGTACTTGTGAAAATGGCTAGAACATCTGTATGAAAAGATAACATTGAAAAAAAATCAGACAAATAACATAAAAAGAGAAAAATAATCTACCAACTGACTCTTCGGCTATCAATAATTGTCAAACCCCAGACAGGGTCTGGTGAGGAAATAAAATATAAGACTCTCAAAATCTCATCTGCATTGTGGCATATACTCTAAGAAAATGAGGTCAGGGGTTGAACAAAGATAAAGAATTCCTGGGACATGTAAACTCAAAGGAATGTTTGAATATGTATAATCTTCATTAATATGCATTTGACCACTGCAATGATAAAGTATATAAGAAGAGTTCTTATAGTTAACTGTGTGCTTTCTGGCAATTTGCCAGGCACCCCAGTGCTGGATACTGTCCCTTTTATCCCTTTGTTTTAACTTTTATTTAAGCTTATTAAGCTTTTAAAATTTTTAAAGAGTTGTTTCTCACAGTAATAATGAAAGTGTCCTGCAGAAGGAACCCACTGGAAGCCTGGCTGTGCCACCGCTGCCCAATGGGGCAAAATGTGGGTCGGATCCCACACCACCCAAATGGTTGGTTCCCCTTTAGAGAGGGCACTTCACAACCAAAAAATGGTGCATTAGGGTAAAAGGTTGCCAAAAACAACAAGAAAACAGTGCTTGGTTTGACGCACTTCACCCCTGCCTGCCCACTGTTAGTTGCCAGCCTGTGCAAGAAAAGGTGACATTTACCCTTTTCCATGTATCATTCTGCAAAGGTGTGTGACACCAGTAGTTCCTCTGGGCCTGCTCTTGTCCCCACGCTGTTAGGACAGGCCCAAAGCACCATCATTATCTTGACAAAAGACTCCAAGTTTTTCTTGTCTCAGAGTTTTGTCACTGCTAGGCTAGGGAGCGGCGAATTGACACAGCAACACGGACTCTTTCTCCCAGAGCAGAAGAAGTGATTTATTGCAGAAGTAGACACATTTTTATAGACTGTTTTGTAGAACCAAAGGATAGAACAAGCTCATTGGTCTAAGGAAGGCAGTACTTCTTGTAAACATGCTTTTACTAAAACATCATGTTTCTTATGGACTCACTCTGTTAACAACACCAGGTGCTAAACTTTGTTATTAATTCTTTCTTTTCTGTTTTCCTTTGAGCAGCCTGGGAGAATCAGACTGCTATTTTTCCTTGACTTTCACCAGCATTCACAGAGTTTCACCAGTATGATGCTGTTTTCTTTACACTCCCTGGAACTCACTTTCACACTCAGAAATTGCCAGTAAAAGAATGGGAAGTAAGCTGGGATAAATCAATGGTAAGGGAAAAAAACCCAAAACCCCACAATTAGAGGCCCAAGGCCACTGCACCACCAAGTCAGAAATTGTCAGATGCTTCCACTGCTCCAGGAAAGTCCTGCCAGACTCACCTCCCCTGGCTTCTGCTTGTGACAGCCGTCTGAAAGGGGGCTGTGGCTGGAGCTTTGACCACCCAGACAGTTCCATGTGCCCATCTGACAGAACTGGCACTGCAGACTGCGCAATTAGTTTCTGCAATGCTTTTCTTTTTCTTCTGTCCATCCTATTCACCTCACTTTACTAAAATTAAAAGGAATTTCTGCTAAGGGCGCAAATTGGCGTTTCTTCTATTAAATTGCGTGTAGTTTCTGTTTCTGCAGACTCATTCAATTCTTTCCATGAGGTATTCCAATCCTTTCCTGTTGTAACAGCAAGTCTTAGTTTTATGTCGTCAGCAAATTTCATTAGCACACACATGTTTTTTGCCAAGGTCACTAATACAATTTTAACCAAGATTAGTTCTGGGACTTGTTACTATGGAACCACATTGGTAACTTCCTTCCACTGAGGCTCTTCCTTTCAGCACATGCTATTGTCCTCAATTTTAATTTCTTACATTCATCTACATCTCTCCATCTTAATTAATATTTCCTCACATGGTAGCCTCTCAAATGTTTTATTGAAGTCCAGATACATTTAATCTACTGTATGTACATTGTCTAAGAGAATGATTTATCAGACTTTATCATACTGGCTTAGTCTGGTATGTTCTATCTTTGTGGATGTACTGCTGCATTTTAACTAGGTTTTCATGTATTTCCACATCTTTAATTAGTTTTCCTTCAGAGTTTGGTCTACAGCTTTGTGTACTAATGAGGTCAGATAAAGAGCCTGTAGCTGCTTGGATCAGTCCATTTTCTCACCACATACAAGTCTCACACAAAATCTCTATACCATTTCACTGTTTCTTGGGCTGCTGTGGCTACCAGGTCTGACATGAAATTAAGTCCCAGCATGCCTGTGGTTTATTTTAGATAAAGCCCTCAGGCCCAAAAGACCAAATGTGTGGTTTTTATTTCGAACTCTACCTCACAGGTTTCTTCTGCAAAACTACACAGACTGCCAGGTTCCCAGATTCCCTTACAATCATACCTTTGAGATTTTATGTATGCAGCATGAATGCTCCAGCTTTGCTTTGCACAGACCTTTTCCATTTTAAATGCATTTCTTTGTGCTTTCATTTTTATTGTATTAACATTTTGCAACTTAAAAAGACCAATTGAAGAATGCTGCTTTTTCTTTCCTCTTCATGAACATGTCCAGTGAATGGACTTAGAATAAATCTTACTGATTTAAAACAAAACCATTTAGCTCATCTCCAGTTGCAGCGAACTGCCACCTCAAAACAAAATGTAGATGTGAAGTTCATGGCTGAATAAAGTGTTGAAGTGCATCCTACAGAACCCAGAGAGAGCTTTTTTCTCTAGCATTAGTTTGGTCTTTAAAGAGACTTTTTTTCCATGGACTTTGCCTCTTCTTTAATTAGCTCTCAAATGATACGAGACTCCGGGCTGCTTACTTTCAGATGAAGACCATGGTGAGATCTTTGCTGAGAGTGACATTTAATTCCTCAGAACAATAGCACAAATGAGCGGGGTGGGGAGGCAAGTCCAGATTTTTTACTGGGCCAATGTACTTCTATAATCTTTGGGCAGCATGAAACTCCCCTTTGCACCTCTTCCCCTCTGCATCCACTTGTATATCCGAGTAAATAGCTTGTTTACAGGCAGCTTTACGTGAACCACATACTGGGGCAGTGGGCTCAGTTTGTAAAAGGAGATTATCTAGAAATTTGGAAGAGGAAGCTCCTGGTCTCATTCAAATCAGGGCAGCAATGACTCTAAGGACCATAGGATTGTTGTTGGAAGACCTCGGTGCCAACTCAGCTGTTCATTTCAATGAACACAATGTGCAAGATGTGTATCACTTCTGTTATTTTAACTGTGCTGACAGATGATCAGGAATCTGTAGGTAGGACATAAAGCTAAGTATAGACTAGACTTCCAACACTAAAAGCAAGTTTTACTGATAAAATAGTGAGATGGCATCAGGCTGCTGGTTTTTACTTGGTAAAAGATCCTCTCTGCTTCCTCTCAAGGTACAGTAGGTTTGCACAGTGTGTCTCTGAGACAGCGGTGAGGCCAGCTGACCTCATGCAAACAGCAAGGTTATGTTTGTGAGCTGGGACATCTCACCAGGTTAACCTTACTAAGTCATAGAGTTTTTATTTCTGTTCAAAATAAGAGAGTGCTATATGGGAGGGTTTACCCCTTTTGACTCTACACTGTGCATATATATTCTAGCTTTTCAAATGAACCAGAACCAAATGCATGCTATTTGGCATCTCTAAAGCTATAATTAATAAGCAGGTATGCTTAAGGAACATAATTCACTATTGCTAAAAGTTACTTTCTCTGAAGTTGCAAATGAGAGCCCTCTAATGCAAAATGACTTAGTGTGGATTGCTGTGTCATTTTATTAACAATGTATAATGTATCAGCAACATAAACACACAGATCCAGTGGAACCTCCAGTATTCTTTCAATGTATCTGAAATTTCTAAAATGACAGTGCATTACTACTGTATGGACAATAAAGCAAAAACATTCATTTAAAAGGAGAAAAAAAATTCCTGTTTCACCACTTAGAGTGAAAAAATATACATCAGTAAAAAAGAACTTCTTAATTTCTGAGCTTATTTGTGACATTTCCCCCATTCAGGCAACTTTCATTGCTACAAAGTAAAAATGAACACTGGAGAAAAGTTGCAAATTAAAAGCATGGTTTAAGGGACTGAAAAGTTGTTTGAATTTTGTTTTTCCTCTCCATTGCTTTGACACATTTATAAACTCACAGTTGGATTTCCTAAAAGAGGAAATTCCATAGTAATTATCATTAGTGAGCCATATTAATAGCAGTCCTGTGAAACCACAGGCTCTTTTCGAAGTCATTCCATTTTAAAAGAAATAAATGCTAATATGGGCCAAATCCTCATTTGCTTGCTTAGCATCACTGAATTTAGCAGCAAAACAATTCACTCTGACAAATCATGCATATTCTCATTTCAAACAAGTGAATTATGATGCGCAGAATAGCTGCAAGGGTCATGTGGTATGACCCAGAGGAAGCACTGCTGTACAGACGCCTTTGCTGCTTTTTGGCCTGGCTGGTGATTCCTGGAGGGCTCAGGTAAGTAATGATCAATGGAGAAGGAGTACGGATTTTTCTGAGAAATGCTTTCTGCAAGCACAGGCTTCAGAAAGAAGCATGCTGGTCCAAAGCAGTGGTACTCCCAGCCTCTCGATGCATACCAGATGTGTTCAAAAAGCCACATGTTTCCTAGAAGGAAGGTGTTTCAAAACCTCAGGAAGATCTTAATGGAATCCATAAAATATCTGGTCTTCAACCAAACTGTGAAACTTAAATCCCTTTCTGAATATTTTAACAATTGACAAACAATCTCAAAATAAAGTTCTCTTCACCATTTTCAACAGTCCTTGTCCAGAAACTTTTCATTAATTTCTTTCTACCTCATCTTTACCAGAATTCCATGTAAGGCCCTGACTTAAACTTTGCTTTCTTACCTGAGTTCATTAATGATAATTTGTTCCCATGTTGTGAACGGAGAAGAACTGGCTTGTTTCAGATTCAACCTGAATTTCTACCAGTTTTGCATCAGTTTGTCTCAAGAGCTGCCTCTCAACAAGGACAATTTTGAAGCATGGCTGTGAATGCAGTTTCTATAGGAAAGTGTCTCGGTTTGGAGACAAATTTAGCAGAAAATGCTCTGAAATAAGTGTTTCCTCTAAACAAAAGGACTCCAGTAATCCCTTTTGCCAATGAGACATGAATACCAGTGGGTGAA